>JAPXFY010000020.1:43840254-43872754 GCA_030674185.1 Monoplex corrugatus | reverse complement strand
ACACGACGGCGCACATATACACACGCACGTACACACACTGACACACGCACACACACACACATACACGCGCACGCATGCACACATACACACACACGCGCGCGCACAGGCACACACACATAGACACACGCCCGAATACAAACATACACACAAGCACACACACACACACGAACGCACACACACGCACGCACATTCATTAACACACGACGGTGCACAAATACACACGTACATAGACACACACACACACACACACACACACACACACACACACACACACACACACACACACACACACACAAAACACACACACACACACACACACACACACACACACACACACACACACACACATTCGTGGTCGATATGAAACAGTTTTCCTTGAATAAAAAAGAAATCAAACAAAGAAACAAAACGGGACACAGCACATATGCAGACAGACTAATCTCAATCCATAACTGAGTCCCACCAGGAAACGACAGATCAAATGGCTTGTTGACAACACTCTCCTTCATACCGCCTGACCTTTGCTGAGAAGTCTCCCTACTGATGCCAGGGGATTTAAATCCAAAAATCCATAAGTCAACAGATCAGCCACCGGTTCTGATGAAGTTTATAGAAGCCCAGAAGATCAGAAATACATTTCTGGATCCATTCCAGAAAGGTTACTGCAGGAAATTGTACACATGATTCAGAAATGAGGACATCAGAAAGATGCTTTGGGTCCATTCCAAGAAGTTTCAATGCAACAAAGTGTGCAGGTTGTGTTCTGTATTCAGGCAGAAATAGGGAACCAGTGAAGGGGTATGACGAGAGTTATAAAACGATCAGTTTTCTTTGCCCTGTACTGCGGATTTTGTGATCATATTTGTGTTGTACGAAGGAGCAAATTTTCTCTCTTTTGATTTAACTCTCTGTCATTTTCAAACGGTTTATATTTGCCATATTTGACTTGTTTGTGTAATTTCGTGAAATAAGAGAGTGGCGAGGCATTGGTGCTCCAGGTCCCATCCGCACCCTCGCGATGTTTCTTGTTAACTTATTCAGAATGTATATTATTCCTCGTGTTAACGTTGCACCTCATGAAGGCTTGTTTCTATGCTTACATGTGAGATGAGTGGGCTTCATATGCTGTAAGTGGTGGTGATGGTCAAGCCTGCCTCAAGTTCTCTCGTTTTACTTCTTTGGTGAGAAGGTCAGTTTCAGTTTCAGTTTCAGTTTTGGTTTCAGTTTCAGTTTCTCAAGATGACGTCTTCTTGCTCGGAATGAATTCCATATGCATTGACGTTACTGGTCCCATGTGATGGAGAAGATCCAAAATGATCATGGCACAAACCTTAAGCCTGCACATAAACTCATTACCAGGCCGGGTCCTGAGGTCCTACCTATCCTGTGGGTTTTGTATCTTATACTAGTATTGTATCAGTCTATCACTGGAACAGCCTTGGTTACATTTGTAATGACGTGTGCATCTGTATGTATTATCTTCAAGAAAAAAAAGACTTCATAAATAAAATAATTTAACAATGAAATAGATAAAGAGAAACAACAGATAAAAAGGACTGAATCAGTTTCAGTTTCACTTTCTCAAGATGACATCTCCGCGCTCGGAACGAATTCCATATGCACTAACGTCACAGGTACCACGTGTCTGGTGATCATGGCACAGGCCTTAAGCTTTCACATAAACCCATGAGCTGGCCAGGCCCTGAGGCCCTACTTAGCCTATGTTCTATCTAGTCTATATTTGATACTGTTATTGTATCAGTCTATCACTGGAATAATCTTGGTTACATGTAAATAACGTGTATCTTATCCTCAAAAAAAGGAACATATATTAAAGTGAATAAATAAATCATTAAAGGTCTGAATAACAACACAACTAGCTATTCTGCATAAACTCGTCTCACATGATAATAACCCCCCCCCCCCCCTACACACACACACACAGCCAATGCACAAAACACTGTGCTTTGACTGAATCAAAACACAACTGACCCTGAGTGTAAACTGCTCTCATAATCGCAGACCCCCACCCCCCCCCCCCCCACACCCCTAGTCACACCTATCAACATGATAAAAATAATATGCCTTTAATCTTAGTCTCTCTAGTCTGTCGTCTACTTCCGAGATAAAAAAAAAATAATAATAAAACGAGTTTATAAAAAACAAACAATGAACAAGGAACAAATAGTTCAACGGGAGAGAAATAAGAAATGACAAATAACAGAGAAAATCAGGTGAATGGAAAGCAGGAACCTTGTCCATCTTGTTGTCTGCTGGTCGTCCATATTCTTAGCGTCCCTTGCCCCTTCTCCACCCCCCAGACTAACCTAATTCACCAACTTCTGCAAGCTGCAAACATGCACTCCTTTTTCGTCCTCACGAACCTTCTCTCTTTCAATCCCTTTTTATGTATAAGAGAGAGAGAGACAGACAGACAGACAGAAAAATATACAGACAGACCGACAGAAAAAGAAAGAGGGAGAGAGAGAAGAGAGAGAGAGAGAGAGAGAGAGAGAGAGAGAGAGAGAGACAGACGGACAGCTAGAAACAGACAAACAGACAGAGAGAAAGAGAAAGAGTGAGAGAGATAAAAAACAAAGAGACAGAGAGGAGAGAGAGAGAGAGCTAGAAAGAAAGACAGACAGAGATAAAGAGAAAGAGTGAGAGAGAAAAGAGGCAGAGAGAAGAGAGAGAGGGAGAGGGAGAGAGAGAGAGAGAGAGAGAGAAAGAAAAAGTGTGTGTGTGTGTGTCTGTGTGTGTGTGTGTGTGTGTGTGTGTGTGTGTGTGTGTGTGTGTGTGTGTGTGTGTGTGTGTGTGTGTGTGTGTGTGTGTTGTCTGTGTGTGTGTATGTGTGTGCGTGCGTGTGCATTTGTGTGTACGATTGTGTGCGTGTGCATGTGTATATAGGAGCGTGTGTGCATGTGGTGTGTGTGTGTGTGTGTGTGTGTCTGTGTTTGTGTCTGTATGTGTCTGTGTTTGTGTCTGTATGTGTCTGTGTCTGAGTGTGTCTGTGTCTGTGTGTCTGTGTGTGTCTATGTGTGTGTCTGTGTCTGTGTCTGTGTCTCTGTCTGTGTGTGTGTGTGTGTCTGTATGTGTCTGTGTCTGTGTCTGTGTGTGTCTGTGTGTATCTGAGTCTGTGTGTGTGTCTGTGTGTGTGTCTGTGTGTGTGTCTGTGTGTGTGTCTGTGTGTGTGTCTGTGTCTGTATGTATCTGAGTCTGTGTCTGTGAGCCTGTGTTAGCCCTTGTTTTTAAAGGACTGCAGAAATTGTTTAACACGTATTCATCCCATACGGACAATTCCATATTCGCTCTACCCAAATCTACCAACAGAGTTCTGGCAGACACCTTACGCTTGTGCAAATCCCTATGTGCTGACAACACCTTGCAATGGGGAGAGGTGTAAGGTGGGGGGTAAGAAGAGACCAGTGAAACACTATAAGCTAACACAACCAGAATGATTAAAGCATTTAGATGAGCGGCAAAGAGGCTAGTTGTTCTTCCTCTGGCCTGACTAATCTCTGGACAAGATCTTGAGAACTCGGCATGTATAAAAGGAGCCAAACGGCTCAGTTTTTCTTAAAGATAGAACTTATCATCATCATCATTATCATCATCAAAGACAAGATCTTGAGTCAAACGGCTAAGTTGTTTTAAGGATAGAACTTATCATCATCATTAGCATTATTATCATCATCATCATCATCATCATCATCATCATTATCATCATCATCATCATCATTAGCATTATCATCAGCATCAGCATCATCAGCAGCAGCAGCAGCAGCAGCATCATCATCATCATCATCATCATCATCATCATCATCATCATCATCATCATCATCATCATCATCATCATCATCATCATCATCATCATCATCATCATCATCATCATCATGTACCATGCCGCATGGCGTTGACGATCATGGCTCTCCATACGAATCTATCCTTTGTCGCTGCAAGTTTATCTCCCACCCTCTCTGCCTTTATCCACTCCGCAAATCTGTCCAATACTAACCTGGGTCTACCTGGAGCTCTTTTTTTTCCCTCCAGCTTTCCTGTTGTGACTAGGTGCTCAAATTTCTCTTGCCTCGTAAAGTGTCCTATAAATGTTGTTTGTCTTTTCCTTGTCTTAATAATGATTTCTTTTTTCGTGTTTGCGTCTTTCGGGGCTGTCTCGTTTTGTTTTCTTCGCTGTGCATGGACATTTTTAACTTTCTTCTTAGAAAGCACATTTCACGCTGCCTCAATCTTCTTGTGACTTTGCGTGTCATGACTGTCTCTCTGAAAACCCCTCCCTCCGAATAAGGGGGATGTCAGAAGGAAAATACTGTACTACACCCGCACCCGCCCCCCTTCCCTTTTTTTTCTCCATCAGCTGTTGATTTACACACAAGGAGGAGTGCAGGAGGGGAACCATTTTCAGGAAGAGTAACTGCAGACGTCACTCCTGGTCAGGGAAAGAAGGGTTGCCTTGGTAACTGCAGGAGAAAATTTTCACCGTTAAAAGACTTTGCTGGTTTATCGGTTTGTTTGGTTGGTTGGTTGTTTGGTTGGTTGTTTGGTTGGTTGGTTGGTTGGTTGGTTGGTTGGTTGGTTGGTTGATTGGTTGGTTGGTTGGTTGGTTGGTTGGTTGGTTGGTTGGTTGATTGGTTGTTGGTTGGTTGGTTGGTTGGTTGGTTGGTTGGTTGGTTGGTTGGTTGGTTGACTGATTGGTTGGTTGGTTGGTGTTTGTGTTTGTTTGTTTGGTTGGTTGGTTGGTTGGTTGGTTGGTCAGTTTGTTGGTTGGTTGGTTGGTCAGTTGGTTGGTTGGTTGGTTGGTTGGTTGGTCAGTTGGTTGGTTGGTTGATTGGTTGGCTGGTAGAGAGACTAGAGGAATGAAAGGGCTAAGGTTTTATAGCTGCTAGATAGAGTAGAGGAGTGAAAGGGTTAAGGTTTTATAGCTGCTAGATAGAGTAGAGGAATGAAAGAGTTAACTTCTTATAGCTGCTAGATAGAGTAGAGGAGTGAAAGGGTTACGGTTTTGTAGCTGCTAGATAGAGTAGAGGAGTGAAAGAGTTCACTTTTTATAGCTGCTAGATAGAGTAGAGGGGTGAAAGGGTTAAGTTTTTTATAGCTGCTAGATAGAGTAGAGGAATGAAAAAGAATTAAGTTGTTGTAGCTCCTAGATAGAGTAGAGGAGTGAAAGGGTTAAGTTTTCTAGCTATTAGATAGAGGAATGAAAGGGTTAAGTTTTTCTAGCTGCTAGATAGAGTAGAGGAATGAAAGGGTTAAGTTTTAGTAGCTACTAAACAGAGTAGATGAGTCAAAAGATTAAGTTTTAGTAGCTACTAAACAGAGTAGAGAAGTTAAAGGGTTAAGGTTTTTGCAGCTGCTAGATAGAGTAGAGGAGTGAAAGGGTTAACGTTTTTTGCAGCTGGCAGATAGAGTAGAGGAGTTAAAGTGTTAACGTTTTTTGCAGCTGGCAGATAGAGTAGAGGAGTTAAAGTGTTAACGTTTTTTTTGCAGCTGGCAGATAGAGTAGAGGAGTGAAAGGGTTAACGTTTTTTGCAGCTGGCAGATAGAGTAGAGGAGTTAAAGTGTTAACGTTTTTTGCAGCTGGCAGATAGAGTAGAGGAGTTAAAGTGTTAACGTTTTTTTGCAGCTGGTAGATAAGGTGAGGGAGTTAAAGGGTTAGCGTTCGCCTGTCCAGCCACTCGCACCCAATCAACCCCAGCAGTTGCGCGCCATGTACATGTCTTCTTCTTCTCTCACCCAATTTGGTACACAACTTTCCCTGTCTTCCATGACTTTATGTACTCCCCTCGTTCCTCCCATCACATCTGTGTCCTGCAGTGTCTTTCACTGGTTTAGTTTGTGGTTTTTTTCGTTTGTTTTTGTTGCTGCTGCTGGTGTTGGTTTTGTTCTTCTTATTGTTGTTGTTTTTGTTGTTGTTGTTGGTGGTGGTGGTGGTGGTGGTGGTTTACAACGGATTTATTGTATGGAACCAGTTCCGCGCCACTCATTCATTTCACTCATCTATTCATTTATGTATTTATTGTTTACTTCTTTATCTATCTATCTGTCTGTCTGTCTGTCTGTCTGTCTGTCTATCTATCTATCTATCTATCTACCTATCCATCTACCTATCTACCTGTCCATCTATCTATCTATCTATCTGTCTGTCTGTCTGTCTATCTATCTATCTATCTATCTGCCTATCCATCTACCTATCTGCCTGTCCATCTATCTATCTATCTATCTGTCTGTCTGTCTATCTATCTATCTATCTATCTTCCTATCTACCTGTCCATCCATCCATCCATCTATCTATCTATTTATCTATCTATCCATCTATCTTCTATCTATCTATATATCTGTCTCTCTGTCTGTCTGCTGTCTGTCTGTCTGTTTGTCTATCTTTCCATCCATCTATCCATCTACCTATCTATCTACCTATCCATCCATCTGTCTATCTATCTATCTATCTATCTATCTATCTATCTATCTGTCTCTATCTATCTATCCTTCTTATCGTTCACTCGAACATAACTCACAATGACCAAAAATGCTTCACTGGAGACGATAAATCCAGGTTCCCCGTAAACACGCATTAAATTAATGCACGTTAAAGGTCCCACGACAATAGAGGATTTGTCCATGGCAATTTTCTGTAGGAAAATAGATTTCCATAGGTAAACAAATACAGAACAAAAATACAAACACAAACATACAGACATATACACACCACACACACACACACACACATACACACACAAACACACACACACACACACATACATACATACACACACAAACACATGCATACACAACACACACACACACACACACAACACACACACACACACACATACCCACACAAACAAACAAACAATAAACAAACACACACACACACTCGCACAAACACGCACACTTGGACAAACACACACACATACACGTACACACACAGACACACACACATACACAAACACACATAGCAAACACACACACATATACACACACAAACACACACACAAGATACACACACACATACACACACACACACACACACACACACACACACACATACATACAAACACACACACACATACACACACACACACACACATACATACAAACACACACACACATACACCACACACACACACACACACACACACACACACACACACACACACACACACACATACAAACACACATAACATATAACTCATGTTATTCAGTCCAAAGATACTCACATGACCCACCTCATGGCTGTCTAGTTCTGTCACTGTTTGTGGCGGAAGTTCTGGTCGACCTTCACCTCATGCCACGTCCAACAGAGAGAGCAATGTCGTGCAAACCCACTCCCACCCCCCCCCCCCCACAAACACACCCATTTGTACACAGACACACACAACTGTGAAGAGAGTTCTTGAATGTTATTTCGAACTGATACTGTTACATGGTTCTGAGGCGTGGACAGTCAACACACAAAGCCAGAACAAGATTGACGCAGCAGAAGTGTGGTTTCTAAAAAAGAATGTTGAGAGTTCCATGGACAGCAAACAAAACAAACGAAACAGTCTTGAAGGAGGCAGACACAAGAAGATCATTGATAAAGAGGATTAGGAAAAGACAAAGCAACATTTATAGGCCATTTTATCAGGAAAGGGGAATTAGAGCACCTGGTTACAACAGGAAAGTTGGAGGGAAAAAGAGCACCAGGTAGACCCAGGGAGAAAATACTGGACGGACTTGCAGGGTGGCTGAGGACAGAGAGGGTGGAAGATGTACTTGCGGCGACAAGGGAAAGATTCATATGGAGGGCCATGATCACCAACGCCTTGCGGCAGGGAACATGATGATGATGATGATGATGATGATGATGACACACGAGTCACTCTTTGTCACTCTGTCTCTGTCTCTCTCTCTCTCTCCCTCTCTCTTTCTCTCTCTGTCTCTGTCTCTGTCTGTGTGTCTGTGTGTGTGTCTTTCTGTCTGTCTGTCTGTCTGTCTGTCTCTCTCTCTCTCTCTCTCTCTCTCAGCGGCCTCTGTAGCTCAGTTGTTTGAGCGTCGGATTTCCATCTAATGGTTGTGAGTTTCGATCGAGGATGCGCTACTTAAATCTGGCCTTCTCACTTCCCTCTTGCATCATTGTGTTTGGTGGGTCAGTATAGGATTAGATAAGTCCCCCATTGCCCCCATTTTCCTGGGATGGTTATCCCCGTCGGCCATATCACCTGAGGTGGGTGCTGACGTAAAACTGAATCAAATCAATCAAATCAATCTCTCTCTCTCTCTCTCTCTCTCTCTCTGTCTTTTTACAGCATTTGCCTAATGTCCAGTGAAGTTTGATGAAGACATGCCTGCGTCTGATGTCTTGTCTCTCCTCTTGCAGTGTGTGGGCGTCACCAGACAACTCTGCTTCTTTTTCTGATAAACCATTCCCCTACTTTTTTAACCAGGCGCTCAGAGGAATGGAGGAAGAAATAGTCCCTACTCTCCATCCCACTCAGTTGATTTTCACCCTCTCCCCCTGCACCCCCCCCCCCACACTTCCCCCCATTTCCTCACTTTTTCATCGTGGCCTCCATCCCTCACTTCCCACACACCCCGTCAGTCCTACTATTGGCGTATTACCTGTGTCAGAGACACACAGAGAGAGAAAGAGAGACAGAGAGAGAGACAGACAGACAGACAGAGACAGAGAGAGACAGAGAGAGACAGAGAGAGACAGAGATAGACAGAGAGACAGAGAGAGACAGAGACAGGGACAGACAGACAGACAGACAGAGACTGAGAGAGCCAAGGAAGAGGGGGGGAGGGAGAGAAAAAGAGAAGGACAGAGAGAGGGGAAAATGGAGAGGGAAGAGGCAGTGAAAGAAAAAGAGAGGGAGAGACACAGACAGACAGAAAGACATAGAAGACAGACAGACAGACAGACAGACAGATAGACAAAATTAGAGAGGGTGTAAGTGTATGCGTATGTGTGTGTTGTTATGTGTTATTTTTTATTTCGATATTTATTATTTATTTATCTATTTACTTATTTATTTGTTTACTATTTATTTATTTGTTTATTTATTTATTAACCTATTTATTTATTTGTTTGTTTGTTTGTTTGTTTTTTGTTTCTTTATTTGTTTGTTTATTCATTCATTCATTTATCCATTTGTTCCTGGTGATGGACAATAATCGACTTGGGTAGCTACACAATAAGTGAAACGTTATTTTAATAAAATTGTATTGTATTGTGTTTGTGTTGTGTTGTGTTGTGTGTGTTGTTTGTGTTGTGTTGTGTTGTGTTGTGTTGTGTTGTGTTGTGTTGTGCTGTGCTGTATTGTATTGTATTGTGTTTTGTTGTGTTGTGTTGTGTTGTGGTGTGGTGTGGTGTGGTGTGTTGTGCTGTATTGTATTGTATTGTGTTTTGTTGTGTTGTGTTTGTTGTGTTGTGTTGTGTTGTGTTGTGTTGTGTTGTGCTGTGCTGTGCTGTGCTGTGATGTATTGTATTGTATTGTGTTTTGTTGTTTTGTGTTATGTTGTGCTGTATTGTATTGTATTGTATTGTATGTTTTGTTGTGTTTTGTTGTGTTGTGTTGAGCTGTGCTGTGCTGTGCAGTATTGTATTGTGTCGTGTTGTATTGTATTGTATTGTGTTGTGTTGTGTTGTGTTGTGTTGCGTTGCGTTGCGTTGCGTTGCGTTGCGTTGTATTCTATTGTATTGTATGTATTGCATTGCATTGCATTGTATTGCATTGCATTGCATTGCATTGCATTGATGTATTGCATTGCATTGCATTGTATTGCATTGTATCGCATTGCATTGTATTGCATGTATTGCATTGTATTGTATTGTATTGTATTGTATTGCATTGTATTGTATTGTATTCTATTGTATTGTATTGCATTGTATTGCATTGCATTGCATTCCATTGCATTGCATTGCGTTGCGTTGCATTGTTATTGCATTGTTGGATTGTATTGTATTGTATTGTATTGTATTGCATTGCATTGTATTGTATTGCATTGCATTGCATTGCGTTGCATTGTTATTGTAATTGTACAAGTTATTTGACAGGAATCTGCCACACTACACCCACGAAACGCATCATTCCCCCCTCTGTTGTGAGGAAGGAAGATGAATGGAAGAATAAGGATCCAATAATGTCTTTTCTTACCCCACACCCAGTCCGTGTCAACAAGGTCCCCTCACCCTCCCTGTAGACACAATCAGCCCAACCATTTGTATTCCGTAGTCATGCCCTCTGAGTCTTCTCTCTATTCAGCATTTTTATTTTTTTATTTATTTATTTATTTTGGAGGGGGGGCCCTTTTGTTGATGAAAATATGAAGATTGTTTCATATCGACCGGGAGAGACGTGTATATGTGTGTGTGCGTTGTGTGTGCGTTGTGTGTGTGTTGTGTTGTGTTGTGTGTGTGTGTGTGTGTGTGTGTGTGTGTGTGTTGTGTGTGTGTGTGTGTGTGTGTGTGTGTGTGTGTGTGTGTGTGTGTGTGTGTGTGTGTCTGTGTGTGTGTGTGTGTCTGTGTGTGTGTCTGTGTGTCTGAGAGAGACAGACAGACAGACAGATAGACAGACAGATAGACAGACAGAGACAGAGGGAGAGAGAGAGTGAGAGAGAGGGATAAGAGATAGAGAAAGAGAGAAAGGGAGAGAAAGAGAAAGTGCGCGCGCGCGTGCGTGTGTGTGTTCGTTCGTTATTTCTTTTAACGTCTATTCACATATGTGCTTTTAGACGAACGTGTGTGTGTGTGTGTGTGCGTGTGTGTGTGCGTGTGTGTGTGTGTGTGTGTGTGTGTGTGTGTGTGTGTGTGTGTGTGTGTGTGTGTGTGTGTGTGTGTGTGTGTGTGTGTGTGTGTGTGTGTGTGTGTGTGTGTATAAAAAATCGGGGAAAAGATGCGGATTGTTAAAACTTCAAATTCAGAGAGTAAGGCACTATGCTCAAGATCATCATCTAATCATCATCATCATCATCATTATCGTCGTCGTCGTCGGCGTCACCGTCATCATCATGTGCCTTGCTGCATGGCGTGGGCGATCATGTCCCTCCATACGAATCTATACCCTGTCGCTGCCAGTACATCTCCCACCTTCTCTGTCTTCATCCATTCCGCAAATCCGTCCAACATTTTCTCCCTGGGTCTGCCTGCTGCTCTTTTTCCCTCCAGCTTTTCTGTTGTGACAAGGTGTTCAAATTTCTCTGGTCTCATGAAATGTCCCATAGATATTGCTTGTCTTTTCCTAATCTTCATCATTAATGTTCTTTTTTGTGTTTGCCTCTTTCATTTTCAGTTTCTCAATATGACGTCTCCGCGCTCGGAACGAAATCCATATGCACTAACATAACAAGTGCCATGTGTATGGTGATCATGGCACAAGCCTTCAGCCTGCACATAAACCCATGAGCTGGCCAGGTCCTGGGCTCTACCCAGACTATGTTTTATCTAGTCTGTAGTTTGTACTGGTATTTTGTCAGCCATCCGCTTGAGTAATCTTAGTAACATTGCCTCTTTCAAGACAGTCAGGCTCATACAGACCAAAAAAGTGCCTAAAATCAGCACTTTTCTAGGATGCTATTCAAATCACACACCTTCAGGAATGCCTGATAACATTCAAAATCCGTTTTTCACTGTCGTAACAGTCCACCATTATCCTCGATGAACTGTCAACTCTTTGTTTCAACCAAAACGTCTCCAAGGTCACAGCGACCTTGAAAGGTACAAAATCTGGATTTTCTGTATCACACTTTGTATATAAAGGATTGTTGAAGCGGTTTGACCATCATGTTGGATATTTTTTGTCCACCCTTGTTAAAAAATAAGTTTCTTTTCTTTGAATTGACAAGTTCACACTGAACCTGTCCTTTCTGCATTCATTGGCTCGGTTTTGTCCACAACAGCCAAGTTCTTCTTTCGCTGTCTGTGGGGAACTTAACTAGTTTTTGGCTTCATCTAATGTGACCTTAGCCATCAGTGTATTGCGTGCGGGTACCCGCACTCGAAGATTTGCATAGAAACACGTATTTTCACATTAGTTTAGATTAAATCTTCTTGTGCTCTTTTGGACAGCAAAGAAAACAAACGAGACAGTCTTGATGGAGGCAGACACAAGAAGATCATTCGTAAGGAAGATTAGGAAAAGACAGGCAACATTTATAGGCCGTTTTATGAGGCAGAATGACAGAGATAGAAAGATAGATAGACAGACAGATAGATAGATAGATAGATGTCTATCTCTCTCTCTCTCTGTGTCTATTTATCTACCTATCTATCTATCTATCTATCTATCTATCTATCTATCTATCTATCTATCTGTCTGTCTGTCTGTCTGTCTATCTATCTATCTCTGTCATTCTGTCTCTGTTCCTCTCTGTGTCTGTCTCTCTGTCTGTCTGTTTCTCTCCTTCTGTTCTTCTCTCTCTCTTTCTCTGTCTGTCACTCCTAAAATTTCAAATATAGACTCTGCTTCTATCCATGTCTGTCTGTCTGTCTGACTGTCTATCTGTCTGTCTGACTGTCTGTCTGTCTGTCTCTGTCTGTCTGTCTGTCTGTCTGTCTTATTTTCTCTCAGAGTTCTGAAGTACATAATGAAGCTGCCGAACAAGTTTGTAAACTTTAAAGAGGCTGTCTGCAAGATGTTCCAGAAGCAATGACACTATTCATTCTGGTCTTCCTCCAGCTTTTACCTTTTTTGTTTTTTGTTTTTTTGTTTCTGTTTTTGTTTGTTGTTGTTGTTTTGTTTTGTTTGTTTTGTTTTGTTTTGCTTTGCTTTTTTGCCATTGTTGTCAGATTGGCGTAAAGGTTAACTAGTTCCTTTCAATCTGGGTGTATGGGTCTGTGCAGGTGTGACTGTCACCCGAGCGAAACTTTTTATTTTAATAAATCATTCCTTTTTTGACAAAGAATGCAAGCACACGTATACAATGAAATGTACATGCCTATACTATCGTCATGTGCCTTGCCGCATGGCGTTGACGATCATGGCCCTCCGTACGGATCTTGTGTCGCTGTAAGTATATCTCCTACTCTTTCAGTCCTTATCCACAAACCCGTCCAACATTTTCTTCCTGGGTCTACCTGGTGATCTTTTTACCCTCCAGCTTTCCTGTTGTGACTCATCATCCTCATCATCAGGGTGCCCTGCCGCATGGCATCGGCGATCATGGCCCTCCGTACGAATCTATCCCTTGTCGCTGCAAGTACATCTCCCACCCTCTCTGTCCTCAGCCATCCTGTAAGTCCGTCCAGTATTTTCTCCCTGGGTCTACCTGGTGTTTTTTTTTCCCCCTCCAGCTTTCCTGTTATGACCATGTGCTGTTATTCCCCTTTCCTCATTACATGTCCTATAAATATGCTTGTCTTTTCCTGATTTCTTCATTAATGGTCTTATTTGAGTTCGCCTCTTTCAAGACTGTCTCGTTTGTTTTCTTTGCTGTCCATGGAACTCTAAACATTTTTCTTAGAAACCACATTTCAGCTTACACAATTTTGCTTCGACTTTGCTTGTTGATTGTCCAGGCCTCGCATCCGTTGTGGTACTGATGCCAGACCCTACGTCTATCTCTTCTAATCAGCATTCTTTTTGCCAGCAGGCAGTCTGATTCTACAGTCCCTACTCTCCTTCTCGACTTTTGTGAAAAACAAAACTAAAATTGTAATAGGACATGTTTCATATTTGCTGGGGTAGTGTGTGTGTATGTGTGTGTGTGTGTGTGTGTGTGTGTGTGCGTGCGTGCGTGCGTGCGTGTGTGTGTGTGTGTATGTGTGTGTGTGTTTGTGTGCTTATGTTTGTGTGTGTGAGTGTGTGTGTGTGTGTGTGCGCAAGTGCGTGTGTGTGTGCGTACATGCGTGCGTGGGTGCGTGCATGCGTGCATGCGTGAGTGTGTGCATGTGTGTGTGTGTGCGTACGTGCGTGCTTGGATACGTGCGTGCGTGCGTGCGTGTGTGTGTGTGTGTGCGCGTGCGTGCGTGTATGTGTGTGCATGTGTGTGTATATGTATGTGTGTGTGTGTCTGTGTGTGTGTCTGTGTGTGTGTCTGTGTGTGTGTTTGTGTGTGTGTGTACACAACTTATCAGTTAACAGTTTCCATCTGTTTCGAGCTGAATGTTGGATATGGACCACATTTTGGTCCGAGGAACTGTAGTCAGCTCCTGAGTTTAAATGGTCTGATGTGTTTGTCACCATGACTCATAATGTGACTATATCTGTGTCAGGTATTGTTTTAGCTATTTATTAATGAGTATTCACCACAAGTGGTTCACATTTTAACCAAAGTAAAAAGTTGTATCTTGTCAGTTTTAAAAGATATCCATAATTTCAGTGGGTCATTAATATATAAGCCATAAAGAGGACGATTTTCTCCTTGTTATACCTCTTGTATGTGTGTTGTTCAGAAAAAACAAAATTTGTTGGTATGGCAAGGGTAACCTTTCAGGTTATGTCACTAGAACGATCACCTGACAAACTAGATATCAGAATAAAAAAACAAACATAACCAAACTTCAGAATTTAGGTATTAGGAGAGCTGTTTCATCGAAAGTGGGAAAATGGACAGAGAAAATGAGAGCAAAGTCCAAAAGGCAAATGCGGTAAACTTGCCAACTTTCACCCTGTCCAAAACACCCAAGCATCCAATAGGAAAGAAAAGCCAGGGTTATCAGTGCAATCGTCGTTTCCATACTGACTTACCAGTGCCAGACCTGGACATTAAGCAAAACACTTGGTAGAAACATCACAACCTGTAAGATGAGATGTTTCAGAACAGCAGTAGGCAAAGACTGACAGAAACGTGACCAGAAACGAAGAGATCCAAGATATGGTTGGAATAACACCTGACGACCATTTCATCATACAAACACCACCTGAAGAAGATCAAAATCAACCAGCCAGCCCTTCGAACGTACAACACCAACGCTCGGGTTTCAGAGTCATGTACTCATTCTTCTGATTCTTAGTTTCCCCCTGTCTTCCCCTTCTCATTCAAACTCTTGTTGTCGTTACTTGTTTGGATGGATAGCTCAGTTTGCAAATATGAAATTCTGTCAATGTCTGTGAGGAATTCAGAGCACGAGGAAGATCATAGTGACGCTGGATAGATGGAGAGGCAGACACAGTCCACATCTACAATATGACTCAACACCAGGCTTTCTGTTTAGTTGAAGACTTGCAGCTTTCTCTCCCCATCACACTTTCCGGCACAAGCTGACGAACAAAAGTAAAGTCAGTATGGCGTGGCATTGTCGTAACTTCCTGGTTCATTTCACTACTGTCCTGTTCTTGTTCAACGCCTGCAGGCACCTGTCTGACGTGTTCCGTAGATGTGACACTTGCTGATGCGTAGGTTGTAACGTTGTGAAAAAGCCATCTGTCTGTCCTGTCTATTGCCAGCGTGTTCCCCAGGGCTATCACCTTTCACCACATTTGTTTTTGTCTGGCACAAACGATTTCACATTGGATCAGCCATTATCTCTCCAAATAAATGATAAGAGAAGGAATGAGGAAATTCCATCTTTGTTGCCGATGAACTCACAGCGTTGCGGCAGGAATAGAGAAACTCTCTGCAGAGACCCAGGCCTTGGTACATAAACGACAGAGCTGGAAGAATCTGGTGAACATTTCTTTAGTACGGCGCCCCAATTACTTTTCACGGAGTCAAGGAAGAAGAAGAAGAACAAGAAAAACAAGAAGAAGAACAAGAAGAAGAACAAGAAAAACAAGAAGAAGAAGAAGAAGAAAAACAAGAAGAAGAACAAGAAAAACAAGAAGAAGAAGAAGAAGAAAAACAAGAAGAAGAAGAACAAGAAAAACAAGAAGAAGAAGAACAAGAAAAACAAGAAGAAGAAAAAGAAAAACAAGAAGAAGAACAAGAACAAGAAAAACAAGAAGAAGAACAAGAAGAAAAACAAGAAGAAGAACAACAACAAGAACAAGAAAAACAAGAAGAAGAACAACAAGAAGAAAAAGATGAAGAAGAAGATGATGATGATGAAGAAAAAGAACAAGAACAAGAAAAAGAAGAACCAGAAGAAGAATAACAACACCAAGAAGAAGAAGAACAACAACAACAACACAAACAACAAGAACAAGAACAACAAGAAGAACAAGAACAAGAACAAGAACAAGAACAACAAGAAGAAGAACAACAAGAAGAAGAACAACAACACCAAGAAGAAGAAGAAGAAGAAGAACAACAACAACAACAAGAAGAAGAACAAGAAGAAGAAGAACAAGAACAAGAACAAGAAGAAGAAGAACAACAACAACAACAAGAACAAGAACAAGAACAAGAAGAACAAGAACAAGAAGAAGAACAAGAACAAGAAGAACAAGAACAAGAACAAGAAGAACAAGAACAAGAACAAGAACAAGAAGAACAAGAACAAGAACAAGAACAAGAACAAGAACAAGAAAAGAGAACAGGCAGGTCCCTACAGACATTGACAGAAGTCGACAGAAACCAACTGAACAAGGAAAAAACTAGGGGATAAAAAGAGAGGGAGTGGGAGGGTGAGAGAGAATAAAACCCCGCACGTGTCCTTGATTTTCCAAATGTAGTGCTAAGACATACTGGGTTTTCTGAGACAGATGAAAGGAAAGGCACAGTGAGGATCTGACTGTATAAAGAATGTTTTTATTCCTGCCACTCAGCTTTCACGCCATGCAAACAGGGGGCGTGTGTGTGGGTGTATAAGAGGAACTAGCCGATATTTCTATGGGCTTCTGTACAGCGGTATGGGGGAGGGGAAGGGGAAGGGAGATAATAGACGCAGACATGTCCTAGTTGAATTGTACTGGGCACAGGAAGAGAGTTGACGACATGGACGCTGTTGGTTGAGTTCGCTGCAAGCGTGGATGAATAGCAGTGCGTGACGGTTGAATACATTTCGTACAAGAAAACTAGAAACAAGAAAGAGAGAGTGAGAGAGGGAGAGAGAGACAGAGAGAGACAGAGATAGACAAAGACAGACAGACATAGACTGAGATAGAGACAGAGACACAGACAGAGAGAGAGAGAGAAAGAGAGAGAGAGAGAGAAAGAGACAGACAGATAGAGACAGAGATAGAGACAGAGATAGACAAACAGAGATAGACCAAGAGAGAGAGACAGAGATAGACAGAGATAGAGACAGAGAGAGATGGAGAGAAAGACAGAAAGAGAGACGCTCCATTATCTTACAGCCAGCATCCCCCCCCCCCCCACTCTCTACCATGGTTCTCCATCATCTTACAATCAGCGTCCGTTTTAAACCCCCCCTCCCCCCTCCAACCTGTGCCTTCCACTCTCAACCCTGACTTTCCGTCATCTTACAATCAGCGTCCATTCATAATCTCCACTCCCGTCATTTTCTACTATGAATCTCCATCATCTCACTGTCAGCATCCCTTTCTACACTCCTCCCCCCCCCCACCCCCAACCGTCATTCTCTACCATGACTGTCTATCGTCTTACAATCAGCGTCTCTGTGTAACCTACCTCCCCCCCCCCCCTCTGTTACTCTCTACCGTGACTCTCCATCATCTTACAGTCAGCGTCTCTTTGTAACCAAACCCCCCCCCCCCCCCCCGTTACTCTCTACCGCGACTCTCCATTATGTCACTGTCAGCGTCCATTTCTTCAATTATACAGTTAGATCCGCACTGTGTTTTTCCATTCATCTGTTCCATAAAACCCAGTCTGTTGTAGCATTACATTTGGCAAATCAAGGACACGTAACCCCCCCCCCCCCACCACGACTCTCCATCATCTCACAATCAGCAACCCTTTCTACCCCCTCCCCCCTGTCCCCCACCCCGACCCTCGCCACCATGACTGTCCATCATCTCACAATCAGCGTCCCTTTCTACCCCCTCCCCCCTGTCCCCCACCCCGACCCTCGCCACCATGACTGTCCATCATCTCACAATCAGCGTCCCTTTCTATCCTGCCCCTACCCCCACCCCGTCACTCGCTACCACGACTGTCCATCATCTCACAATCAGCGTCCCTTTCTACCCCCCTCCCCCCTGTCCCCCACCCCGTCAATCGCCACCATGACTGTCCATCATCTCACAATCATCGTCCCTTTCTACCCCCCTCCCCCCTGTCCCCCACCCCGTCACTCGCCACCATAACTGTCCAGCATCTCACAATCAGCGTCCCTTTCTACCCCCCTCCCCCCTGTCCCCCACCCCGTCACTCGCTACCATGGCTGTCCATCATCTCACAATCAGCGTCACTTTCTATCCTCCCCCCTACCCCCACCCCGTCACTTGCTACCATGGCTGTCCATCATCTCACAATCAGCGTCCCTTTCTATCCCCCCCCCTACCCCCAACCCGTCACTCGCTACCATGGCTGTCCATCATCTCACAATCAGCGTCCCTTTCTATCCTCCCCCCTACCCCCACCCCGTCACTCGCTACCATGGCTGTCCATCATCCTCACAATCAGCGTCCCTTTCTATCCCCCCCCCTGTCCCCCACCCCATCACTCGCCACCATAACTGTCCAGCATCTCACAATCAGCGTCCCTTTCTATCCCCCCCCCTGTCCCCCACCCCATCACTCGCCACCATAACTGTCCAGCATCTCACAATCAGCGTCCCTTTCTACCCCCTCCCCCCTGTCCCCCACCCCGTCACTCGCCACCATAACTGTCCAGCATCTCACAATCAGCGTCCCTTTCTACCCCCCCTGTCCCCCACACCCCGTCACTCGCCACCATAACTGTCCAGCATCTCACAATCAGCGTCCCTTTCTACCCCCTCCCCCCGTCCCCCACCCCGTCACTCGCCACCATGGCTGTCCATCATCTCACAATCAGCATCCCTTTCTACCCCCCCCCCCCCTGTCCCCCACCCCGTCACTCGCCACGGCCGTGCACCATAACTGTCCATCATCTCACAATCAGCATCCCTTTCTACCCCCCTCCCCCTGTCCCCCACCCCGTCACTCGCCACCATAACTGTCCAGCATCTCACAATCAGCGTTCCTTTCTACCCCCCTCCCCCCATCCCGTCACTCGCCACCATAACTGTCCAGCATCTCACAATCAGCGTCCCTTTCTACCCCCCTCCCCACCCCCACCCCGTCACTCGCCACCATAACTGTCCAGCATCTCACAATCAGCATCCCTTTCTACCCCCCTCCCCTCCCCCACCCCGTCACTCGCCACCATAACTGTCCAGCATCTCACAGTCAGCGTCCCTTTCTATCCCCCCCCCCCATCTCCACCCCGTCACTCGCTACCATGACCGTCCATCATCTCACAATCAGAGTCCCTTTCTATCCTCCCCCCCACCCCCATCCCGTCACTCGCTACCATGGCTGTCCATCATCTCACAGTCAGCGTCCCTTTCTATCCCCCCCCCACCTCCACCCCGTCACTCGCTACCATGACCGTCCATCATCTCACAATCAGAGTCCCTTTCTAAACTCCCCCACCCACACCCACCCCGTTACTCTCTAACCATGCCTTTCCTGCCCTTTCTGTCTGTCCTCGTCCATTCTGCAAAACGATCAATCTGCTACAAGCATGTTCCTGCCACCCACGTGTACTCCATTCTTCCCCTCCCCCTTCTCACTAACAACACTTTTGTTGTCCTCCCTCACTTGTTTGGTTGGCTCAGTTTGTTAGTGTCAAGTTTCTCTGGCAATGTCTGTGGGGAATTGCTGGCTTGAGTTCGCACAAAAGGGTGCCAGACGATGAATCGAAGATACAGCACTGTTTTATTTATTTGTTTGTTTCTTTGTTTCTTTGTTCGTTTGTTTGTTGTTTGTTTGTTTTTTTGTTTGTTTGTTTGTTTTTTGTTTCTTTGTTTATTTATTTCTCTACCCATTTATTTGTTCATTAATTTTCATCTTTATTCTTGTTTGTTCACTTATCTATGCATTTATTTATTTATTTGTTTATATATTTATTTTTATTCATTTATCTATCTGTCCATTTATTTGTTTATTAATTTTCATCTTTATTCTTATCTGTTCAGTTACTGTGCGTTTATTTATTTACCCATGCATTTATTTGTTTATGTATTTATTTATTTGTATATTTATTTATTTATGCCTTCATTTATTCATTTATTTATCTATTTATCTATCCAATGATTTGTTCATTTATTTTCATCTTTATTTTTATTTATTCAGTTATCCATGCATTTATTTATTTACTTATGCATTTATTTATGCATTTATGCATTTATTTACTTATGTATGTATTTATGCATTTATTTTATTTATTTCTCACAGTGGCTTTACCTCGTCAAAATTGGGATGGCTGTTCTCTTCCTGGAGAGTGTGTTGCCACAGTACAACACCACTCATTTCTTCTTATCTTTTCCTTTGTATGTTTGTCATTTTGGGGCAACATTTGTTTTCATTTTGTTTGTTTCGTTTTAAATGATTCATTTCACTGTCATGTCTTTGTGCTATAACTGTAGTGTAATGGAATAGGTCCAATGGGCTTAAAGGTTATATTATATTATATTATATTATATTATATTATATTATATTATATTATATTATATTATATTATATTATATTATATTATATTATATTATATTATATTATATTATATTATATTATATTATATTATATTATATTATATTATATTATATTATATTATATTATATTATATTATATTATATTTATATTATATTATATTATATTATATTATATTATATTATATTATATTATATTATATTATATTATATTATATTATATTACATTATATTACATTATATTACATTACATTATATTACATTGTATACTATATTATTTAATATATCATATTCTATTCTATTCTATTCTATTCTATTCTATTCTATTCTATTCTATTCTATTCTATCCTTCAGTAATACGATATTTTCACGTTTGGATTTTTTTGTTATTGTCTGTATGTTTGTATTTCTGTTTACTTAGAGAATTTTACCAGGAACAGCTCCATTGTTGCCATGGAAACATTCATATTCATATTTCATATTCATTTATATTTATTCATTGTTGTCACAATGGATTTACCATATGAAACTCGGGCTGTCCTTCCTGTTTGAGAGGGCATTGCCGCAATGCAGCGCCACCCATTTTTTACCAAGACTTCAGAAAGGCAAGAAGACTAATAGGCCTTCAAGGGGAGAAACCCGGGAAATGAACTTGTCTCTCCAATGTTTTATACCAGGGCAGCTGGGCGGATTCCCTGCTCTTTTCTGATTTTCAACTGCCATATGATCTTTAGATTGCGCACACGGGTCTGACTTGATTTTCGTCCCCTTTCAAAAGACTAGACATTCAGTTTGATTTTTTTTTTTTTGATGAAACTGAGGAGACAAGTCGAGGCCTTAACGGTGAACGAACTCTGGAACCTCGAGTTCAGTTATTGGTCGCGAACGTCTGAACCACTCTGCCACTAACTTTCCCGGTATTTCGCTGAAGTGGAAATGAGAGTGATCTGCGTTATTGTTCTCGAGTTATTTTCTCTTGTGTCTGCCTCCATCAAGACTGTCTCGTTTGTCTACTATACTGTCCATGGAATTCTCAACATTCTTCTTAGAATTTCGACTGCCTCAATCTTATTCTGGCTTTGCATGTTGACTGTCCACGCCTCACAACCGTACAACAGTATTGGTTCTGTATAACATTCAAGAATTCTCTTCCTGATGTTCAATGTCATTGTGCTGCTACAATGTCGTAGCTTTCAGCGATACATACAGTTTTTGCCAATTGTGGATTCTGTCTCTAGCAGACTTTGTCATTAGAACTTCAATGCTCAGGTCCTCATTTCTTTTTTTTTTTTTTTGATAAGCTGTGGACCCAAGATCTGATATCTTGAGGTCAATCCCATCCCACAACATAAAAAAAACTGGCCCATCTTTATGTTCCAATATTCTAGGGGTTAGTGTTTCATGGGTCCCTTCTCCCCCCCCCCCCCCCCGACTTCTTCATTTCAAGACTTTGCTAGCGCAAATGACTTTGCACAGACTCAGGGGGTCTGTCAGATAATTGCTGGCAGATATGGGTGGAGCATGTATGGAACTATCCGAGTGCAATGAATCCCTTTTGAACAACCTTGGGACAAGCTTAATTGCAGGCAGCTTTCATCATGGACCTTTAGGAACATAAGTACTTAGAGTTGTCCCCCTGGGATCTCAAAAACATGTCCAGTGAGTTTCGTTCATGGAATGTCAGGAACTTAAGTCCAGGGGACTTTGTCCATGGAACTTAAATCCAGAGGGTTGTGTGCATAAAATCTGAAACTTTAGGTCCATGGCTTTTGTCCGTGGAACTTTAGGAGCTCGGGTGTGTGTGTGGAGGGGAGCGGAGTTGAACATAGAACTTTAAGAACTTAAATCCGGAGAGTTTTGTGCAGAGAATCTTTGACTTAATTACAGGACTTTTGTCAATGGAACTTCAAGAGCTTGGGTGCAGAGGGGGTGGGTTTGTACATAGATCTTTAAAACCTTAAATTCGGAGAAATTTGTGCAGAGAATCTTACACTTAAACTGATATTTTTGTCCATGGAACTTTAGGAGTTTTGTGCAGGGGGGGGGGGGGATTGTGCATAGAACTTTAAGAATTTAAATCCGGCGAGTTGTGTGCATAGAACCGGAAACTTAAGTCCGAGACTTTTGTCCCTGAAACTTTAGGAGCTTGGGTGCAGGGGGATTTGGTACATAGAACTTTAAGAACTGAAATCCGGAGGGTTTTGTCAATGAATCTCTACGAACTTACGCCCAGGGTAATTTGTCCATAGAAACCTTAGAAACTTAACTTCGTTGAGATTTGTCCACAGAAACTTAAACTTCGTTGAGATTTGTCCACGAGGACTTTATATCTTCCAGTCTCTCCGCGCAACTATATTGCCCTTGGCTTTCAAATATCATCTGAACAACTAGTAGCACGATCACAGCCATTAACTCTTTAACTCTCTCACACTAGCCACAAACTACTTGAAGGGGGGGGGGATAGAGAGAGAATGCAGTCAGACGTTAACTTTTCCCTCACAGTAAAGACTTTGTGTCTCTGTGAAGCTGTTCTGCTGGCTTCCACCCCCCTCATCCCCTCCCCCCAATCACCCAAGCAGACAAAGAAAATATGTTAAAAGTAGGCAGGAGTTCGACTCAGCCCAACCCCTTTATCTTTTTCCCTTTTTTTTTGAAAGATGACTGTGTGTCCCCTTCATCTTTTTTTTTCTTTTGACAGATGACCAGTAGTGATTTATGGGCGTTTAATGTCACACATTCATGGCCTGAGTGATGAGGGTTTAACAATGTTGACATCTCTGACTGCTGCCGTTAGATTCAGAGTATTCCATTCATCCTATCGATTTTCCTTCATGAGGAACGAAAGACAAAAATCTTTACTCTCTTTTAAGCGATATGTTCGTATCCATCAACATCATCGTCACCATTAATCTCGAAACCAGCGTGATCACTAGGGGGGACTGATGGACACAGCAACAGACAGCATCCTCTGTCTCCGTCTCTGGGGCGCAGCAACAAGCAGGTCAGGCACACTGAGGTTGGTCCAGTCTTTGATATTTTGATGTTTAACCCTTTGACTCCCACACCCTGTCCACCAGCATCCTGCATTGTCAACCATGCTAGCAAAGCAAAAATTAATCTTACTCTATTCGACAGGAGAAGCTGGTGGATAGGGTGAGGGAGTAAAGAGTTAAGTTTTTGCAGTTGGTGGATAGGGTCCGGGAGTCAAAGGGTTAATGGGCTGGCTGGTTCACCTGAGAGATACGTGGACTGAAGATGTGTTATCGCGTGTTCAGTCCCAACCTGCAACATAACAACGCCCATGTGAATGCTCCCAACGTCCTGGTGGTGTCAGTTTCATAGATCCTATTCTCTCACATTCTCCATTCGTTTCAAGGCTTTTCCGGCCTATATGATTTTGCGCAAGGCTCAAGGTGTCTGCCAGGTAATTGCTAGCTGAATGCGTAGAATGCATGATGAACTGTCCAAGCGTAATGAAGTCCTCCCAAACAAACTCCGCATTCTAAATGTTGATATTTGCCGTCCATCTCTTCTGTTTTGTTTGGGTTTGTTTGTTTGTTTGGTTGTTTGTTGTTGTGTTGGTTGGTTGGTTGGTTGGTTGGTTGGTTGGTTGGTTGGTTGGTTGGTTGGTTGGTTGGTTGGTCGGTCGCTTGGTTGCTTGCTTGCTTGCTTGCTTGCTTGCTTGCTTGCTTGGTTCGTTCGTTCGTTGGTTGGTTGGTTGCTTGCTTGCTTGTTGCTTGATTGATTGATTGATTGATTGATTAATTTGTTTGTTTGTTTGTTTGTTTGTTTGTTTGTTTGTTTTCATCTCTGAAAATGAATCAGACTAGAGATCCTCTATCATTTATTAATGAAATTTCTTTCTCTTTTGTTCATTCGTTTGTGTGAATGGAAAGAAATGTGAAGAAGGACAGTGCCTTGGGGAACACCTTTTGAAACAGGACAGACAGATGGCCCATTCACAACATTACAGCCCACACACCAGCAAGTGACACATCCTCAGAACACGTCTGACAGGTGCCTACAGGCGTTGAAACAGAGCATGACTGTAATAAAATTAACCAGGAAGTTACGAGATAGTCAAGCCATACTGACGACCTCCCCTTTATCTGAAGAACACAAACACAAGGGGCGTTAAAAAGGAGACCACGAGAGAGTTACTGACCTTGCAGTTACGCGCAGTTTGTAGAACGTTGACTTTCCAACTGCTCCTAGTCTTTGAAAGTTATCAGCAAAATACTCCCAGATATGAATCATACCTATGAAGATATGATTATTTTATATGATACAAATCACAAGGATGAATTATTTTCTCCCATTGTGCGAAGCGGCAGGGAAATTTCAGTCTTTTTCTCCTAATTGTTGTATTTGGTGTTTGTTCGTTTGTGATCTTACGTCTACGCTTGACAAAGGCCAGTTGGCCAAAAATTTGCTGCCTGTCTTGTCTGGTTGAATAAAACACGCGTTTTGATTCCTTTTTTTTTGTGGATTTTTTTCTGGTTCAATGATGAATCTGGTCAATATGATTCAAATTTCTGGATATAGACATTCTCAGTATGAATCAAACACGTGAGGATTAAACTCCTTAATACTCCACATATGCACACACACATCCAGTCTGAACCTCAAACTCAAGAGAGAGAGAAGAGAGCGAGCGAGAGAGAGAAGAAGAACAGACAAGACACAAGACCAGACAGACAGATAGACAATAGACAGACAGACAGACAGACAGACGGAGACACAGAGAAAGAGGGGGAGAGAGAGAGAAAGAGAGAGAAAGAGAGAAGACAGACAGACGGAGACAGAGACTACACAGGAGAGAGAGGGAGAGAGGAGAGAGAGAGAAAGACAAACAGACAGACATACAGACGGAGACAGAGATACTCAGAACAGAGAGAGAGAGCGAAGAGAGAGAGATACAGACAGACAAACGGAGACAGAGATAAACAGAGATAGGGAGAGAGAGAGAGCGAGGGAGAGAAAGACAGAAGACAGACAGACAGACAGAGATAGAGACAGAGAGAAAGACAGACAGACAGAGATACACAGATAGACAGAGAAAGAGAGAGAGCGAGAAAGAGAGCGACAGTCAGAGAGAGAGAAGACAGACAAACGGAGACAAAGATACACAGACAGAAAGAGAGAGAGAGTGACAGAAAGAGAGAGAGAAAAAGAGAGAGACAGACGGACAGACAGAGCGCTCGCCCAGTGTTAATACCACCAAATGCATGGAAAACATATACATGAAATTAAAAGATTGTACACGATTATGAGAAAATACTAACTAGCAAAAGACTTCAAAAGAGACATGATGAGAATGGTGATTTTGCCGCAATGATAAATAGACGATGAATGAATTAACCAGGCTTCAATGAAGAATGTGAGAGAAAGAATAAAGAACTAGCAAAGGCAAACCCCACCCAGATCGGAACCCCGCGCAATAAGAAAAGTGAAATATGAAGACGGATGCGAAGTTTGGACAATCAACAAGTAAAAGTCAGAGCAAGACTGAGGCAGCTAAAAAAAAGTGTTAATAAGTCATACTGCTTGTAGCCCAGCTAACTACTATGGCCATATCAGGGTCAACACACACATCTCTCAAATTTAAGTAATTAAAAAGATGATTAAATGCAAAGCTCACTGTCATCCTTTCAAATCTAAAATGCATTTAAAAAAACCTTCTCCATATATATAACCAAGTGTTATCTAGAACTGTTGTATAGATTTGAAGTATGGACAGTCAACACACAGCCAGAACAAGATTGAGGCCCGCTGAAATGTGGTTTCTAAAAAAGAGTGTTAACCGTTCCATGGACAGCAAAGAAAACTAATGAGACAGTTTTGAAAGAAGCACACACGAAAAGAACATTAATCAAGAAGATTAGGAAAAGACAAGCAAAATTTATAGGACATTTTATGAGACAAGAGAAATTTGGGCACCTAGTCACAACAGGAAAGCTAGAGGGAAAGGCGCATTAGACGGTTTTGCAGAGTGGATGGGGATGAAAGGCTAGGAGATATACTTGCAGTGGACAACAGATAGATTCGCATGTAGGACCATGATCGCCAACGCTATGCAGCATGGCACGTGATAATGATCACACACACACACACACAACACACACACACACACACACACACACACACACCACACACACACACACACACACCACACACATACACACAACACCACACACACACTCTACACACACAGAACTCTCTCTCTCTCTTTATCTCTCTCTCTCTTCTCTCTCTCTCTTCTCTCTCTCTGTCTCTGTCTCTCTCTTCTCTCTGTCTCTCTTTCTCTTCTCTCTCTCTCTCTCTCTTTCTTCTGTCTTCTCTCTCTCTCTTCTCTTCTTCTCTCTCTTCTCTCTTCTCATCTCTCTCTCTCTCTCTCTCTCTCTCTCTTCTCTGTCTCTCTCTCTCTCTCTTCTCTGTCTCTTCTTCTCTCTGTCCTCCTCTCTTCTCTCTCTGTCTCCTCTCTCTCTCTGTCCTCTTCTCTCTGTCTCTCTGTCTCTGTCTCTGTCTTCTCTGTCTCTTCTCTGTCTCTGTCTCTGTCTCTCTGTCTCTGTCTCTCTCTCTCTCTCTCTCTGTCTCTTCTCTGTCTTCTGTCTTCTCTGTCTCTGTCTCTGTCTCTCTGTCTTGTCTCTTCTCTGTCTCTGTCTCTCTGTCTTTCTCTGTCTCTGTCTCTCTCTCTCTGTCTTTCTCTGTCTCTCTCTGTCTCTCTGTCTCTGTCTCTTCTCTCTCTCTCTCGAACAGGACTGGAAAAAGAAGACAGCGTGCTCCATGAGAAAAAAAGTGTTGGATGATTAGACGTGATCAATGGCTGTGGCGGTGGGGATGGGGGTTGGGGTGGGGTGGGGATTGAATGGGGGGGGGGAGCAAGAACATAAAGGGAGACGATAAAAAGAGCAGACAGTCGAAGACATGTCTCCTCTCAGTCGTCTGACTTCTTCATAACAAAAGTAGGACGAACATGATGGGAGGAAGGAAAGGGGAGGGGAGGGAGGGAGGGAAGAATGAGAGGAGGAAGGGGGAGGGAGAAAGGGGAGAGCATCTCAGAGTCCAGCAGACGTGTCTATTGACTAGCTGACGATGAAGAAGTGGGACACCATCCCATACTGCACACAAATTTGTGCAAGCTTTTCTGCCCTCGATAGGGATGTGAATGGAGTCGGAAGAGATGACTAGCAGTTCTAAGGAAGACACAGTGACAATGACAATGACACTGACAGTGACAATGACAAGAACAGTTGTTATGACAATGAAACTTTACAGCGGTCGAAATGATCAGCTAAATCAGTTCTAAGGGGAAAAAAATTAACAACACCAATTACAATGACATTGACAACGACAATGTTACTTTATTTCATAACGGTAGAAATCATTGGCTGAATCAGTTTAAAACAACATGACCATGACAATGAAAAATGACGATGCTATTTTATTTTATACTGGTGTAGCTTATTGGCTAAATCAGTTGAAAAGAACAGACAATGCCAACGACAATGATACTTACAAAGTTGTTATACATAATCCATTTTTCAAACCTGTTCCTAATCTTTATGTCTACCTATAACTTGCAAGGTTAACGGTGAGCACAGTTTTTAACTTTTGTCTTCTATCGTAAACTGGTTGTCGTTTTTGACGTGGTGTTAGCCCTGAATGGCTCTAGTGCTCGGCTGGGCTATAAGGAATATGAACTTGAATTTGAATCTACTTAGTGTTAAAAATACAAATAGCGAGAAATAGACTGATAATCAATAACATGATACGGTTAACAAGAAACACCACAAGGGTGCGGATGAGACCCGAAGCTCCAATGCCTCGCCACTCTACAGACAACCGCCTCCCAAGCTCCCAACGCCATTCGACAGTCATTTCATCAAGCAAAGGGGGGGGGGAGGGTGTCTATGCGTTTCGTGACCCATTCGGACCCTGTTGTCAGTTACCTTGTTTACAAAAAAGGAAATCCAGAAATAACATTTGCCGTAGTTATTGAAGAAAGAAAAAGAGAGAAACGCCACTTTACATTGGACACAGAAATGTTACCTGAATAACAAACGATGAAGAATGATATAATTGAATTTGTACACAGACAGGTAAAGACTCGTCCATTGAAAAGGTTTCTATACATTGATAATGGACACATCGTGTACACATTGACATAGAAAGGAAAGGCCATTAGACACGAGCGTGTCCCAGTTGGCAAACATTTTGGGGGGAAAACCCTAAGGGCAAGAGAACAAGAATTGTACATACACGCGACGTACAGATGTTTGAGTTGATTGAAGGAGGCAGAGACACATACATTCAGGAAACTGGGTGGGATTTGTAAGAAGAAATCAAAAGAAGTTGTCCTTGCAGCCGACGGGTTTTGATGTGACAGAAGTAAGGCGTGAAATGTCAGAGGTGCCAGCAGACCTGTCTGCAGAAGGAACAGACCAGCATACACGTGGATGTGTTCACTTGACCTCAATGGACAACCGACAATACAGAAAAAAAAGAGATGGAAGGACGTGAATCTTTACATGCACGTAACACAAAAATACTTGGGTTGATTGAATTGTGAGGAGGGAGAGACACGAATTATTAGGAGGGAGAGACACGAACTATTAGGAGGGAGACACACTTGAATTATTAGGGGGAAAAACACTTCAATGATTAAGAGGGTGAGACACTGCAATTATTAGGAAGGAGAGGCACTTGAATTATCAGGAGGGAGAGACACTTGAATTATCAGGAGGGAGAGACACTTGAATTATTAGAGGGAGAGACGCTTGAATTATCAGGAGGGAGAGACACTTGAATTATTAGGAGGGAGAGACACTTGAATTATCAGGAGGGAGAGACGCTTGAATTATTAGGAGGGAGAGACACTTGAATTATCAGGAGGGAGAGACACTTGAATTATCAGGAGGGAGAGACACTTGAATTATCAGGAGGGAGAGATAGTTTGAATTATCAGGAGGAGAGACACTTGAATTATCAGGAGGGAGAGACACTTGAATTATCAGGAGGGAGAGACACTTGAATTATCAGGAGGGAGAGACACTTGAATTGTCAGGAGGGAGAGACACTTGTATTAGGAGGGAGAGACATTGAATTATCAGGAGGGAGAGACACTTGAATTGTCAGGAGGGAGAGACACTTGAATTATTAGGAGGGAGAGACACTTGAATTATCAGGAGGGAGAGACACTTGAATTAGTAGGAGGGAGAGGCATTTGAATTATCAGGAGGGAGAGACACTTGAATTATCAGGAGGGAGAGACACTTGAATTATCAGGAGGGAGAGACACTTGAATTGTCAGGAGGGAGAGACACTTGTATTAGGAGGGAGAGACATTTGAATTATCAGGAGGGAGAGACACTTGAATTAGAAGGGAGAGGCACTTGTATTAGGAGGAGAGGCACTTGTATTAGGGGGAGAGACACTTGTATTAGGAGGGAGAGGCACTTGTATTAGGAGGGAGAGACACTTGTATTAGGAGGGAGAGACACTTATATTAGGAGGGAGAGACACTTGTATTAGGGGGGAAGACACTTGTATTAGGGGGGAGAGACATTTGTATTAGGAGGGAGAGACACTTGTATTAGGGGGAGAGACATTTGTATTAGGAGGGAGAGACACTTGTATTAGGGGGGAGAGACATTTGTATTAGGAGGGAGAGGCACTTGAATTATTAGGAGGGAGAGACACTTGTATTAGGAGGGAGAGACATTTGTATTAGGAGGGAGAGACACTTGTATTAGGAGGGAGAGACACTTGTATTAGGAGGGAGAGACATTTGTATTAGGAGGGAGAGGCACTTGTATTAGGAGGGAGAGACACTTGTATTAGGAGGGAGAGACACTTGTATTAGGAGGGAGAGACACTTGTATTAGGAGGGAGAGGCACTTGAATTATTAGGAGGGAGAGACACTTGTATTAGGAGGGAGAGACATTTGAATTAGGAGGGAGAGACACTTGAATTATTAGGAGGGAGAGACACTTGAATTATTAGGAGGGAGAGGCACTTGAATTATTAGGAGGGAGAGGCACTTGAATTATTAGGAGGGAGAGACACTTGTATTAGGAGGGAGAGACACTTGTATTAGGAGGGAGAGACATTGAATTATCAGGAGGGAGAGACACTTGAATTAGAAGGGAGAGGCACTTGTATTAGGAGGAGAGGCACTTGTATTAGGGGGAGAGACACTTGTATTAGGAGGGAGAGGCACTTGTATTAGGAGGGAGAGACACTTGTATTAGGAGGGAGAGACACTTATATTAGGAGGGAGAGACACTTGTATTAGGGGGAAGACACTTGTATTAGGGGGAGAGACATTTGTATTAGGAGGGAGAGACACTTGTATTAGGGGGAGAGACATTTGTATTAGGAGGGAGAGACACTTGTATTAGGGGGAGAGACATTTGTATTAGGAGGGAGAGGCACTTGAATTATTAGGAGGGAGAGACACATGTATTAGGAGGGAGAGACATTTGTATTAGGAGGGAGAGACACTTGTATTAGGAGGGAGAGACACTTGTATTAGGAGGGAGAGACATTTGTATTAGGAGGGAGAGGCACTTGTATTAGGAGGGAGAGACACTTGTATTAGGAGGGAGAGACACTTGTATAGGAGGGAGAGACACTTGTATTAGGAGGGAGAGGCACTTGAATTATTAGGAGGGAGAGACACTTGTATTAGGAGGGAGAGACATTTGAATTAGGAGGGAGAGACACTTGAATTATTAGGAGGGAGAGACACTTGAATTATTAGGAGGGAGAGGCACTTGAATTATTAGGAGGGAGAGACACTTGATTTAGGAGGGAGAGACACTTGTATTAGGAGGGAGAGACACTTGAATTATTAGGAGGGAGAGGCACTTGAATTATTAGGAGGGAGAGACACTTGAATTATTAGGAGGGAGAGACACTTGAATTATTAGGAGGGAGAGGCACTTGAATTATTAGAAGGGAGAGACACTTGAATTATTAGGAGGGAGAGGCACTTGAATATTAGGAGGGAGAGACACTTGAATTATTAGGAGGGAGGACACTTGAATTATTAGGAGGGAGAGACACTTGAATTATTAGGAGGGAGAGACACTTGAATTATTAGGAGGGAGAGACACTTGAATTATTAGGAGGGAGAGACATTGAATTAGTAGGAAGGAGAGACAGTTGAATTAGTAGGAGGGAGAGACAGTTGAAATAGTAGGAGGGAGAGACAGTTGAATTAGTAGGAGGGAGAGACAGTTGAATTAGTAGGAAGGAGAAACACTTAAGTTATAAGTGGGAGACACACTTGTATTGTGAGGAGGGAGAGTCATTTTAACACTGTCAGAAGCTGGGTGGGATAAAAACGGAGCCAGACATTCCTCCTTGTGTTAGCTTTGCTGTCTTGTAAGAGACGTTAAAGCAGTATAGCGACGTTGGGAGCTTCCGACTGCTAACTGTTGGGATTATGTAGTAAGGGGAGAAGATCTGGCAGCTGTGTGAGATGGCGGCTGAGTCGGCTGCCCTATAGAGAGATGAAGTGTCAGAGTGAGGTATGAGAAGGCTCTAATAATTATTCTCTTTTAGTCCGGTGGCTGGGCCGGACCGGGTTGGTGAGCGTCGTATGGCTGTGTCCCGTGATTTGTCATCTCACCACCTTGCCATTTGGTTTTGGAAATAAAATAACCGATGACTGTGTCCGAATGGGACGTGCACACATGGACAGTCTCCCTTTGCTCGAAAAAAAGGGTTATCATATGGCGTCGGGAGCTTGGGAGGTGATTGTCCGGAGAGTGGTGAGGCATTGATGCTCTGGGTCCCATCCAGCACTCTCGTGGTGTTTCTCGTTAACTTTGTCAACAATCGGTTTAGAGACTCAACCGCCACACTGGAGGGAATGTATAGTGAGATAGTACGTCTCTGAACGTTAATTAAACATGAATAATTCTGGCTTTAAAGCCACTGGAAAGGAAGACACAAATTTTCACAGTCTACAGATGATGCAGGCTGGTCCGTTATTTTGATAGAGCCTGGATATC
>JAPXFY010000020.1:43832754-43835254 GCA_030674185.1 Monoplex corrugatus | reverse complement strand
TTAATCGACTCATTATACTGAAGAAGAGTATCTCCCAGTTTGAACGTGGGAACATTTGCTGGGTTAGCTCCTCTGTTAAACAAAACTGTGATCTTTGTTTTTTCCACGGATAGATGCAGTCCATTTTCTACCATATATCGTGCTATTTTATCGAGCTCTAATTGATAACATTTAACCGTATAATTAAGACAGGGCAAAGGAGTTTTTCTTTTCATATTGACCTGCATCCACATGCATAAATCATCAGCATATTGAGCTAAAGTTACATGTTTAGAAATTTTACTGGGTAAGTCATGCAATAATATCATGAAGAGAAGGGGAGCAATAACAGATCCCTGAGGGATACCCATTTGAAGAAATCGTTTTGAAGAATACACACTTTCGATCCTCGTTTGAATTACACGGTCTTCTAAGAAGCATTTGACATAATCAAAAATGTGACCCGTTAGCCCAATACTTTTCAATTTGAGTAATAATCGGGAGTGCCATACTTGGTCGTATGCTTTAGTCATATAAAAAAATGTAGCTAAAACACATTGGCGTCTGGCAAATTGTTGTTTGACATTAGTGGTTAGCTTTGTTAAGAGTTCCACTGGTGACCTGCCTTTTCTAAATCCTGCCTGATTCACTGGTAATATGTTGTTCTTTTCACAGTAGTGCATCAATCTCTTTAAAATTATTTTCTCCATTAGTTTACATACATGCAATGTTATTGCAATTGGCCTATAGTTTTTCGAATCAATATTGCATTACCTGCTTTTAGTACAGGAACCACTATTGATTGTTTCCAATAGTCGGGCAGTTTGCCGCTATTCCAGCATTTTTTAAACACATTATGTAGCAAGATTAAAAACTTTTCTGGTAAATTTTTCAACATCTCATTGGAAATTGCATCAAATCCTACTGATGCCTTTTTATTTGGAATTGATTTTATAGCATCTATTAATTCTTGGAGCGTGATTGGTGTATTTATGTAGTGCGTATTATCTGGGGCAGGATCCTTATATGCGTCGGTCTTTTCTTCCTGTACCCTATAATTTCTACTAGAGGCAGGAAGTCCTTCTACTCGACAGACCTCAGCAAACATGTCTGCAAAATCTTCTGCTTTTTCCTGTGAGCTAGGTAGAGGGTTGTTTTCTAGCTTTACTGGAATTGATGGCAACTTGATCCCATTTTTCATTGTTTTCAGTTTTTCCCAAATCTTTTGCATATCTTTATGGTCACTTACTTCATATGTACAAAAAGATGTCCAATATTGTTCTTTAGCTTGTTCTATGACTCTGTTACAGTTTATGTTCGCACTTTTCATTGCCATATGATTTTCAGGTGACGTATTAGCTATATATTGTTTGTATTTTTCTTTCTTTTCGTTGATTGCCTTTTCACAATCTTTATTCCACCAGACTTTTCCATGATGTTTTCCTGTTTTTGACGCTTTAAGTTCTGGAATTGAAATTTTTGCAGCCCTTCAGAGTGACTTACAGAAATCTGCGTACATATCGTTTAAGGTCGTTGTTTCAGATAGATCTGTTCTTGTATTTCGTAGGAAAGCTTTAAAACTGGCCCAATCTGCGTATTTATAGTTAAACATGGGTAAACTATCTTGTGGTATTGCATCAAACTCAGTGATAAGGTTAAGGGTAAGAAGTAATGGGATGTGATCTGATCCCAACAAGTCATCCTCTGTTTGCCATGTGGCATTTGGTGCTAGCGATGGTGAGATTAAGGTAAGGTCGATAGCTGTGGGTCTGTGGGTTGGAATGTCAGGGACATGGGTAACGTGTCCGTTGTTTAGTAAGTATAAATTGGAATCTATAATATTTTCAATATTGTGTGTGTGTGTGTGTGTGTGTGTGTGTGTGTGTGTGTGCGCGCGCGTGTGTGTGTGTGTGTGTGTGCGTGTATGTGTGTGCGCGCGCGTGCGTGCGGATGTATGCATGCGTGTGTATGTGTGTGTATGTGCGCGTGCGTGTGTCTGTGTGTATGTGCGTGTGTTGTGTGTGCGTGTATGTGTGCATGCGTGCTCGTGCGCGTGTGTGTGTGTGTGTGTGTGTGTGTGAGTGGGTGTGTGTGTGCATAATTCAAGGTTTTTGTGTTTGTCGGATGTGAGATCTTGTCGTTGAACCTAGTTTGAAATGTGAGGAAATTACCTTCTGCTGTTTGATCCAGTGAGAGAGGGGGGCAGGGAAGGAAGTAAGGAGGGAGGGAGGGAGAGAGACAGAGTTAGAGAAAGAGGAGAGAGAGGGATAGGGAAATGGAGAGAGGCAGATAGAGAGAAAGAGAGATTGGGAAGGAGACAGACAGACAGACAGAGACAGAGACAGAGAGAGAAAGAGAGAGAGAGAGAAGGAGAGGAAGAGAGGGAGGGAAAGAGAGAGATAATGACACAGAGAGATTGAGAGAGAAAGAGAGAGAGAGAGATAGACGGACGGACAGACAAACAGACAGAGACAGTGACAGAGAGAGCGAGAGAGAAAGAGAGAGAGAGAAATGGACGAAC
>JAPXFY010000020.1:43812754-43817754 GCA_030674185.1 Monoplex corrugatus | reverse complement strand
AGACATTATGAAGGAGAGAACGAGTTTTGCAGTTGTTTCGACAGAGAGATACTTCCTGATCAGGCTTATACGATGGAGATGATAGTAGCAAGATCTGGCAGTTTGAGAAACAAAGTTGTTCATGGACAGGGTAGAGTCAATGCAGACACCAAGGTTTTTAGCTGAATCAGAAATTGGGACTGATGTGTTACATAATGGGAGAGAAAGAGGAGGCAGCTGGGAAAGTTTCTGACGGGTGCCAATGAGGATAGCTTCTGTCTTGTCGTCATTAAGCTGAAGTCTATTGTGTGTCATCCAGTTCTTAATGTCCGAGTAACACTCAGTGGTGCGAGTCAACAGGCGCTGTATATTATCAGGTGAGTCACTATCTTGAAGTTGGGTGTCATCAGCATAGAAGTGGTGTTTTATAGAGTGGGAATTGATGATGGTGGACAGGGGGGAGGTATAAAGAGTGAAAAGAACAGGGCCAATATATCTCTTCACCTGCTACAGTTAGACATATGGATGTACATGTATATGTATGTGTTTGTACATGTATGTGTATATGTGTGTATATATATGTGTATATGTATATGTGTGTGTATATATATATATGTATATGAATGTGTCTGTATATGTATATATATATATATATATATATATATATATATATATGTGTGTGTGTGTGTGTGTGTGTGTGTGTGTGTGTGTGTATACATATACATGTATATATATAATGTTTATGTATACATATATATATGTGTATGTATGTGTGTGTATATATAATTATGTGTGTATGTGTATATGTGTATGTGTATGTATGTGGATATGTGTATATGTGTATGTGTATGTATATCTGTATACATATATGTGTGTATATATGTATGTCTATGTACGTGTATGTGTATATTGCAACCAATGCTTGCTTTTTCTACATTTTGTTAGATCTGTTGAAAACGAGTGGAAACAAGTTAATAAAAGATTAAATTAACAAGATGGTCCAGCCATTCTGACAATCTTCCTGTTTCTACAAACTATTGTTATAGAAAGTCCACATCTCGTACTTTTTCTCGAGATCACTGTGACCTTGAATCAAGTGTCAGTTGAAAAAAATTGAAAACCGAATGAAAATATTGGTAGATAGTTATAATAGTGAAAACAGAATGAAAATATTGGTAGATAGTTATAATAGTGAAAACAGAATGAAAATATTGGTAGATAGTTATAATAATGAAAACAGAATGAAAATATTGGTAGACAGTCATGATAGTGAAAACAGAATGAAAATATTGGTAGACAGTCATGATAGTGAAAACACAATGAAAATATTGGTAGACAGTCATGATAGTGAAAACAGAATGAAAATATTGGTAGACAGTCATGATAGTGAAAACACAATGAAAATATTGGTAGACAGTCATGATAGTGAAAACACAATGAAAATATTGGTAGACAGTCATGATAGTGAAAACACAATGAAAATATTGGTAGACAGTCATGATAGTGAAAACAATGAAAATATTGGTAGATAGTCATAATAGTGAAAACAATGAAAATATTGGTAGACAGTCATGATAGTGAAAACACAATGAAAATATTGGTGGATAGTCATGATAGTGAAAATAGAACGAAAATATTGGTAGACAGTCATAATAGTGAAAACACAATGAAAATATTGGTAGACAGTCATGATAGTGAAAATAGAACGAAAATATTGGTGGATAGTCATGATAGTGAAAACACAATGAAAATATTGGTAGACAGTCATAATAGTGAAAACAATGAAAATATTGGTAGACAGTCATAATAGTGAAAACAGAATGAAAATATTGGTAGACAGTCATGATAGTGAAAACAGAATGAAAATATTGGTAGACAGTCATAATAGTGAAAACAGAATGAAAATACTGGTAGACAGTCATGATAGTGAAAACACAATGAAAATATTGGTAGACAGTCATGATAGTGAAAACACAATGAAAATATTGGTAGACAGTCATGATAGTGAAAACAGAATGAAAACATTTTCAGAACTTCCCGAGAAAGTGTCCTTTACACAACTTTTGCCTTGCGAATTCCTCATTAGCCCATACATTTGATTAACATTTGCTTAGTATCTTCCCATAAAGAGCTGAGAAAATCTTATTCACACATTTCTCTCACAGACGAACAGACACAAACCTATCTCTGATATAAAACAATCTCACATTAAAAAACAATCAAACAAACAAACAAAGAATATTAAATCGTAAATGTGAAAGAAGCTCTGACGATGGCGATGATGAAGTTTAGAAGAAGAAGCACAAAAAGCACTGGGATAAAAGAAGAAAAACAAACGAAGAAGCATGAAGACGAAGTATTAAATTTTTTGGGCTTGCTGTCAATGTCATTGAATATGTATGTCCTTCTATCCGAGAAATTCAATTTTTTGAAGGAAACAAAAATCACAAAAACTCCCTTTTAAAATGCTAAACGCATAGCGACAACAAGAGACCAGGAAAAACTAGAGTCAAGTTGTTGCATTTGATGATAATGATAAAAAAAATTCACACATATTCTCACCCGTTTGTTGCCTATGATAATGATGATTAAAAAAAACAGTCGGGCATCTTCTGGCCCCTTTACAATCTTCACGCACCCTCATATGGTCATAAATTCTTTTCTCCAGCACACACACACGTGCGCACGTGCACGCGCACACGCACACACACACATACACCACGCACTCATACATACATCACGCACGCACATATACACACACCACACACACGCGCGCAAGCACACACACACACACACACACACACACACACACACACACACACACACACACACACACACACACACACACACACACACACACACGGAGAGAGAGGGGAGGGAGAAAGAGAGACGAAGAGAGATAGACAGATAGAGAAAGAGATAGAGAGAGACGAGAGAGAGAAAGAAAGAAAGAGAGAGTGTGAGTGAGAAAGAGAGAGAGAGAGAAGGAGAGAGAAAGACAGAGAGAGAGACAGAGACAGAGACAGAGACAGAGAGAGCGTTACACTAGTGTATGACAATGATGATAATCCAGAAGTTAGTACTGCCTTGCTGCAGCTTCATACAACTTGCTACAGTTCCTGCCCTGATGTGGTCACTGATCGCCTGCATTTCTTTGTCCATGACACAGAGAGGATAGTCCATCATTCGGATGTCACCTTGATCACTTGAGTCCCTTACCCTATCCACCAGCTGTAGACAACTTGCACAGACACTGATAACTTCCATTTCTTTGTCCAGCACACAGACAGTGGTCCATCATTTGGATCTTGCCTTGACTTCTTTCTCTCTCTCACCCCATCCACCAGCTTCATCATCATCATCATGTGCCCTGCCGCATGGCGTTGGCGATCATGGCCCTCCACACGTTGAAAGTACATCTCCCACCCTCTCCGTCTTCAGCCACCCTGCAAGTCCGTCCAGTATTTTCTCCCTGGGTCGTCTACCTTGTGCTCTCTTTCCCTTCAGCTTTCCTGTTGTGACTATGTGTTCTAATTCCCCTTTCCTCATAAATGGTGGGTTTTTTTTCGTAATCTTATTAATGATCTTCTTGTGTCTGCCTCTTTCAAAACTGTCTCGTTTGTTTGTTTGTTCATTTGTTTGTTTGTTCGTTTGTTGTTTGTTGTGTTTGTTTGTTTGTTTGTTTGTTTGCTATCCATGGAACTCTCAGAAACCATATTTCAAAAAGTTGCCTCAATTTTGTTCTGACATTGCGTGTTGACTGTCCATGCCTCACAACCATACAACAGTATCAGTTCTATATAACATTAATGAACTCTCTTCCTGATGTTAATTGATAGGCATTTGTTGGTAAGAACGCTTTTCGTCTTCTTGAATGCTTGGCTAATTCTGCTGGCTATTTCTGATGTGCATTTACCGTCTGGTGAGATGACTGTTCCCAGATATTTAAACTTATCCACCTGCTTACACCAGCCAATACAACTGTCTCGGGATCGTCAGCCTGGAATAAGCTTCTGCTCTGTCTTCGCCTAACACCTACTCTTTCTGCTTTTACATCCAATTTAAAAACTCACTTCTTTTTCCAACAATGAATTTTATAACTACGTCTTTCCCTCAGGGTTTTTTTTTCAGATTAAATATTGTAAGGTAGTCTTTGTCGACTGTATGCGTATGCCTGGTACGTAAGTGCGCTATGATTTCAATTGTCAAGATCTTGCGACGTATGAATACTGTAATTGAAATGCGTGATTTTCTATGTGCAGCACTAAGAAAGGAAGATGGCCCATTAGTTCCGTTTCGTCCATGTGTAGGTTAACATATGAATAGACGGATTGGTAAATCAGAGAGCTGCAATATTTTGATAGCTTCAGCACTGATTAAGACTTATTTTGTCTGATAACGATGATAGACTATCGCACCAAATCTTATTGCCTTAGGCCTCACTGTTCCACCTTGCTGCATTTCTTTATTTATTCAAGTAATCGTAATCTACTGTTGGCCTGCTAAACCTGCCGGTAGAGTCACCAGAACCTCGTTAGCCAGATTTGTAACTGCCGTGGGACCTTTAACGTGCGCAGTCAGAAGGCACAGGGGTCCCAAGGACTAGACGTTCAGTTCGATTTTCCGGTCAAACTGAGGAGAAAAGTTGAGGCCTCTACGGGGAGCGAACCCTGGAACCTCCAGTTCAGTTATTGGCAGGCGAACGTCTGAACCATTATGTCGCTCTTCTCCCTATAAAGCCTCTGACAGTGTGTGGATTAACAGTTAAAGCACCAGCCTAGAACACAAAAAACCTGGGTTCGTATCCACGAATTGAACAGATATTATTTTTATCTCCCCTTCTACATCCTAGGAGATGTGCTAGTCCTAATTGCAATTCACTCCTGTCTTGTCTTCCCCCTCCACCATTCACATTCTACAGCGCATTCAAAACAATGCTGCACGCCTTGTACTCAAAAAGAAAAAAAGCTGACCACATCTCCCCTCTCCTGGCACAACTTCACTGGTTCCCTGTATCAAAG
>JAPXFY010000020.1:43725254-43805254 GCA_030674185.1 Monoplex corrugatus | reverse complement strand
AAAAGAGAACATTCCTCTGAAACGAAATTTATTACACAGGAAAAATCCCTAAAGATACGTCATAAATCAATTTTCATTGCACTTTCAAAGAAAGCAGAGGCTGTAGAATGCGAACTCGTATCATACAATTAACCAGATGAGTCATATGACAAAGATTCTATTTTTATTGTGTGATCATTTATGAAATTTGTTATTTTTATATACACGTTGTAGACATTGTACATTCCAGTTGTGCCTATTTATTTATATTTTTTTTTTAATGTAACACACATCCTGAAGCCTTTCTGATTTATTGTTGTTATTTCTATTCATCTATTTAACATATACATTCTACAGATGTTATCAATTTTGGGTGTATTTCTTTCTTTATTATTTTTATATACATAATTTGTAGATTGTGTTAATGATATTTACTGATTTCACGTAAGAGTAACAGATGGCGGAAACAGAAATGTGTTCTAAATCACACTTCGTTGTCGGATGCACGGAGCTTGATTCGATAAGCCAACATCAAAGATGGCATTGCCTAATTTGTTCTTGCTTCCCATAGCTCCTCTGAACCTGTGAGTTGTGTGTGTTGTGTGGGTGTGTGGGTGTGTGTGTGGGTGTGTGTGTTTCCGTGTGTGTTTGTGTGTTTTTCTCTATGTGGTGTGTGTGTGTGTGTGTGTGTGTGTGTGTGTGTGTGTGTGTGTGTGTGTGTGTGTGTGTGTTCATACGTGTGCGTTCGTGCGTTCCTTGATTTAACGTCTTTTCACTATATATATTTCGTGTTTGTGTGTGCATGCGTGTGTGTATATTTGTGTGCGCGCGCGTGCAAATGTGTGGTGTAAATGTTGCGATAGATAGATAGGTGGAGAGAGAGAGAGAGAGAGAGAGAGAGAGAGAGACAGAGACAGAGACAGAGACAGAGACAGAGAGAGAGACACACACAAAGTGAGAGAAGAACACATACACAAGCGCATACACGCTCACCCATGCGCACATGCACACACACTCACACGCACATATACACACTCACACACACAAAAACACACACACCCCTCAAAGGTGTACATGATCATTATCATTATTTTTATCATAATATTGTTATAAAAAGTATACTATTGTTGGCAGATTTTGATTCAGCGCATACGGAATTGTCTTAAACGCAAAGAATCGAATTTCATGGGGACACAGTCAGCTTTCTCAATGCACCTTTCGTCGACACAGTCAGTCTGTTTCGACACTAGTCTGGCCATAGTTGTGCTCAGTTGACGACATTCGTTTCACGTGCCACACGAAAAACACGCTTACTTTGGAAACCAGCCCATCCGGGGCCTCTCGCTAATATTTGCAGACGACAGCTTCGTCAGAATCTCTAATTCTTTGTTCCATGGCTCTGAATATTTTTTAACAGTTTAGACATTTAAAAAAAACTGTGCTTTTTGACGGTCATGAGTGCTGAATCTATTAGAATAAGAAATACGAGGACAGTCGAACAAGTGTGCATAGATTGTCGACTCGCACGAGAAGAGACGAGATTTGCGCGGACCGTCGCTTTGTCAACGGGGTGAGTCGTGAGAAGAGTATTTTCTGCAGTGGCAGCAAAGACAAAGAAAAAGAAATAGACTGCAGTTTTCAAGAGAACAGGTAGCGAGTTCTATCATTATGCAAACCGTTTACGCCACAGAAAGTAGAAAAGGTAGGTACTTATACAAGCTAACCTAATACATTTTGTCTTCTGTTTTTTCCTTTTCGTCTGCTTTTTTTCCAGTGTGAGTTTGTGTTCCGAGCTGTGTAAACGCTATTTTCAAGACAGTGACTCACCTGATAATATACAGCGCCTGTTGACTCGCACCACTGAGTGTTACTCGGACATTAAGAACTGGATGACACACAATAGACTTCAGCTTAATGACAAGACAGAAGCTATCCTCATTGGCACCCGTCAGAAACTTTCTCAGCTGCCTCCTCTTTCTCTCCCATTATGTAACACATCAGTCCCAATTTCTGATTCAGCTGAAAACCTTGGTATCTGCATTGACTCTACCCTCTCCATGAACAACTTTGTTTCTCAAACTGCCAGATCTTGCTACTATCATCTCCATCGTATAAGCCTGATCAGGAAGTATCTCTCTGTGGAAACAACTGCAAAACTCGTTCTCTCCTTCATAATGTCTCGCATTGACTATTGCAATTCACTCCTGTCTGGTCTTCCTGCCTCCACCATTCACATCCTACAGCGCATTCAAAACAATGCTGTACGCCTTGTACTCCAAAAGAAAAAAGCTGACCACATATCTCCTCTCCTGGCACAACTTCACTGGCTCCCTGTATCAAAGCGCATACAGTACAAACTAGACACCATGTGCTACAAAAGCCTCAATAACGCAGCCCCCGATTACCTGTCAAGCCTACTTGAGATCTATGTTCCCTCACGTACCCTCCGCTCTGCCTCCGATCCTCTGACTTTTCGCTTTCCACGCACTAAGCTCAATACCTATGGCCCACGAGCCTTCTCTGTTTCTGGTCCACTCTCCTGGAACAAACTTCCTCTCTCAGTCCGTCAGCAACCTACTTTTGTCTCCTTCAAGTCCGCTCTCAAAACTCACCTTTTCTCCTCTGCATAATCCTAACCTCACTCAACCCCCCCCCCCCCCTCTGCAGCCTCTCTCCGCTCGGAGGGGAATCACATTGTTATAATATATAATTGTATATGATATGCTCTCTATAATTTTCCATTGCTTTTTTATTCTTGCTTTTATTGTTTTAATTCTTTCTCCCCATTTATAGCCATGCGTGTGTGTGTGTGTGGTGTGTGTGTGTGTGTGTGTGTGTGGTGTGTGTGTGCGCGTGCGTGCGTGTGTGTGCGCGTGCGTGCGTGCGTGTGTGTGTTTCAGCGCTTAGATTTGATTTTATCAAGATTTTGCGCTATATAAATATTGTAATTATTATTATTATTATTATTGACTATTTCGCTTGGTAGGCGTAAATGTTTCGACTTCGACACATCTCATGAGAGGAATCTCCCCCAGTATAAATAGTATCCGGGGATCCCCACCTTCTAAAAGTGGGCCCAATAGGTAAGTTGGTTTGAGCGTCGGATTCACATGCTAATGGTTGTGGTTCGAATCCGAGGTGCGCTCTATTAAAACTGGCCTTCTCACCGTCCCATCTTAACATCGTTGTTCTGGTGGTGTCGGTATAGAATTAGATAGGTCCCACTTCCCCACTTCCCTGGGATGGTTATCCCGCCGGCCATATCACCTGAGGTGGGTGTCGACGTAAAAACTGAACCAAACCAAACCAACCACTTTCTGGAAATTCTATGCTAGAAATTTCCTGTTTTCTGTCATTCTCTTTGTTTCTGCCTTGTTCCTTTGCTTTCTGTTTTTCTTCCTATCATTTTCTGCCTTAATGGTCATTCACCTGTATGTGTTCGATAAAGTCTTACATACTTTTTCTTAGGATTGACAATTGGGTACAAGTATTAAGTGCATTTTTGGCTCTAGGGAAATGAGATGCAGAAGCAATTTTAAGTAATTTATGCCTGTTTTTACATAGCCTGTGTTTTGGTGCGCTTAGGTATGGTTCTGTTTGTTTTCAGGTGTTTTTTAAATCCCCTGTGCGATAAATTGGACGGAGTGCTCAACGCCAGGGGCATGCCCTTAGATTATGTGTGCGAATGCGTTGATATATCACAATGTGTACTTTTCTTTTCATTTGTTTTCCTGTTGAAATTTTGTACTTCATTTTCTTTTCTTTTTCTTTGTTTTTCCTGATGAAGTTTTGTATGTTTTGAAGTGGTTATAGCCCTGATACGGCTCTACGCAGTCGGCTGGGCTTTAAACAGCAATAACAGTAACATTCGGAATCGGTTTGCCAACCCAGATCAGATGACATGGGTTAGAGCTGGGACTGCAGTTTGTGTTCAGGTTAAATATCAGAAGCAGTGAAGTCGACCGACAGATTGTCGGCAAATGTCAACTTTACCACCCCATTTTCACGTTAACGGCTCAGGCATCTTTTCCACGATATGGGGTGTTCTGTATTACTCCCACCGCAAGATTCCATCGATAAATTTAGTGCACAAGTCCCATAAAATGGTGAGGATTAGGGGTATGACTACTGGTGTGATCAGTCACTGTACGCAGTGTTGAGTACGCCGCCTGATTTATGTTGCATAGAAAAATGGGTGGTAACGTTTACAGTTGCCGCCGACAAAAAAACAAAAAAACAAAAACAAAAACAAAATACACACACACACAAAAACAAACACACAAAACAAACAAGCAAACATACAAACAAACAAAAAACAACCAATCAACGTAAAAAAATGAACATAATAAAAAACAAAGGAATTTTTCGCCCACAGGCAGGATATAACAACAGATAAAACTCCTGCCATCGTTTGTAGCGTCACATGTTTTTGTTGGACTCCAGAAAACGAACGCACAGGCCATAGCTTATCTCGGTGTGAAAAGGAACAGTGGTTAGGGTTGAAGAAAAGAAGCAAAGGAGACATTGGCACCGCCCGCACTGTGCTAACATTACAGTTCAACAGCCATCTATTGTCTGATCAATTAACATACTGACACATTGTGACCTCGTGGAGAGTTGATCAGAACCACCTCATTCCTGTGCTACTTAAATGTTGTGAGATAACTTTAGCCTTTTTAATTTACCTGTTTAAACTTGATATGTTAAAAGAGTACAGCGGTGACGCAACGGTGGGAACGTCAGACTGGAAAGCGAGAGGTCCCGGGTTCAAATCCTGACCGGGACAAGGGCAACCAACCGCTTTATATAGATGTCTGGCAGTTTGATAACGTAGAGGGTGGTTTTTCGGATTAAAAGAGAAACGGAGGTCCTATAGGCAGCGTACACGATGTATACTTTAAAACTCGGGCAACGAATGTTTTTCCATAGCAAATAAAAACAGAAAACCCACAATATGTGTACAAAAGTGCGTGCGTACGTAGTTTGAAAGCTGTGGTAGTAGTGGCATTGATGACGTAAACTGAGCACGTGGTTTCTCCTCTGGGACAACAGGCGACACTTTATCGGGCAACCGAATAAGTGTAATTTTATAAGTAAGTACATGCAATAGAAGGTTGCGCAAAGCAATACAATACAAATAAGCCCAAACCACATGTCTTGTCACTCTCTGCAATCCTCGCCAACTTTCCTGTCGATCTGTTTTATTAAATGCAGTCGACATATCGGTGGATTGTAAAAACGTATGTTCGTTGCACTCATTCAATGCTGTTAATGTTAAACAACGACATCCTTAATTGTAAATGTATTTCCCACTGTTTAAAGCGTAAATTGAAGGAATGATTTATCAGATGACAGCACATCCCAAAGGTCACTGCGATTGGATAATGACAATACTATATTTTCCAGCCGTATTTATTGCATTTTTACCTTAGAAAATTTTGAACTACAAAAAATCAAATGTAGGTAGTATAGGTCAATTTCTGTGTACTGTATTATGTTTATGAATTAAAAAAAAAACTATTCAAGTAAGAGATCTATCCGTGGACATGTAGACTAGTGAAATTTGAGTAACCACAGCGGGAATCATTTTTTCCAACATTTCATCAATTTCTCATACGTGGACTGGTTGGTTCTTTTAATAGTGTGGACTCAAGATCCCATATCTGCGGTTCAGGCCTTGCCTGCACCATCAACAGTTGACCGGTTGGCTGCCCATCTTCATGTTTCCATCTTTCTGTCGGTGTCAGCTTTGTTTTCCCTCGTGGGAATGCCGGGGGCTCTTTCAGTATAAAGTATCCCCAACTTCTGGAAATTCTGCGCTAGAATTTTCCTCTTTTCTGTCACTCACTTTGTTTCTGCCTTGTTCCTTTGCTTTCTGTCATTTCTTCCTATCGTTTTCTGTATTGCTGGTCCATTCACCTGTATGTGTTCGATAAAGTCTTGCGTACTTTTTCTTATAATTGATAATCCGGTAAGTGTATTATTTTGGCTCTAGGGTAATGAGATATGCGGTGGCAATTCAAGGTAATTCATGCCCGTTTTTATATGTTTTGGTATCTTCAGGCAAGCTTAAATTATATTCAGGTGTTTTTTTAAAATTCCCTGTGAGATAAATTGGATTGGCCAACGCCAGGGGCGTGTCCTTAGATTATGCGCGCGAATGCATTGATATGTGTATTTTTCTTTTTTCTTTTTTCCTGTTGAAGTTTTGTATATTTTGAAGCAATTATAGCCCTGATATGGCTCTACGCCGTCGGCTAGGCTTTAAACAACAATAGCAGTAACAGTGTTCGAAAGGTCTCTCCTTATCAATCCCATTTAAGACCTTACCAGCGCTTAGGGTTTTGCGCAGGCTCGTGGAGTCTGCCAGATGACTGATGGCGCATTTTGTTGGAGAGCATATGGAATTGTCCAAGCGCGATGAATTCCTGTTGGAACAAACTCCCAACTGTCCAGGGAAGTATCTGATTAGTTTGCAAATAGGTTATTGAGCTGGTAATGTTACAATTGTGCAAATAGATTATTGAGCTGGTAATGTCAAAATTTAGTTGTGAAATTACTGTTAGCGTGTCCTATGGTCCCCGGCAGTGTGTGTGAAGGACGTGGAGGCACAAGTCGCACAAACCATTGTGTATCTGATAATTGGGGTCCAGACTTCTGTCAGTGTTACGTTGGAAGGCACATAAAGAGTAATCGATTTTTGACCTTTCGGTAATATGTAGTCGTTTTATCTTATCTCTGTGCTTGCAGAGCGTTTCATGACAGGTGTGTGTGTTGTGTGTGTGTGGTGTTTTGTGTGTGTGTGTGTGGTTGTGTGTGCTGACAACATTTGTAATTTAATAATGATAATAATAATAGATATAATAATGATTGTAATAGTAATACTACTAATACTACTATTTAATAAACAGTATAATAATAACTTAATAATTTGGGAGGGGCGTTTGTTAATGCCTTATCGGTATACTTAGCCCTAGCGGTATGAAAGCAGTGTTTTCCATCCCCAAACTGACGAACAACTCCTCAGGAGCACTTAACATTGGCGTAGTGTGACCTTGGAGTCATCATCATCAGGTGCCTTGCCGCATTGGGGACTTCCATCTGTCTTATCACTTGTTGCCTCAAGCATCTCTTCCACCCTCTTTGTCCCCAGCCACTCTGCAAGTCCGTCTAGTATCTTCTCCCTGGGTCTACCCGGTGCTCTTTCCCTCCAGCTTTCCCGTTGTGACCAGGTGCTCCAATACCCCTTCATAAAATGGCCTATAAATGTTGCCTGTCTCTTTCCTAATCTTCCTTAGAATGATCTACTTGAGTCTGCCTTCATCAAGACTGTCTCGTTTGTTTTCTTTGCTGTCCATGGAACTCTCAACATTCTTCTTAGAAACCACATCTCGGCTGCCTCAGTCTTGTTCTGGCTTTGCTTGTTGACTGCCACGCCTCGCAGCCGTACAACAGTATTGGTTCTATATAACATTCAAGAACTCTCTTCCTGATGTTAATTGATAGGCATTTGTTGTAAGAATGCTTTCCATCTTCTTGAATGCTGTTTTGGCTTGGCCGATTCTGCTGGCTATTTCTGATGTGCATCTGCGTCTGGTGAAATGATCGTTCCCAGGGAATTCTTGGCAACAAGGGCCAAGGAAGAAGACAAGCCGGATCTGTTACATGGATTTCATTACTGGCATCGATGGTCAGCTTGCACGCATAGCCATGTACATTCATGTAGGCCTACATTACAAACTTATTTTATATAGAATGGGTTAAAGTGACATTTTCTTTAGTGCACATTAGATTGAAATAGGACTGTCAGCCGAAATGATAGAATGGCTTACAAGTAATTTGTTGGAGGTGCAGAAAATGTATCACCGTCTACAGTAAAGCAGACGAAATTAAATGTAGGTAGAGATAGGGAGGCATAAATGCACCAAGGAATTTTTAAAAAGTGCGTTTGTAACGTAATCGTGACTTTTTTACTTTTCATTATGTAAACATAATCTTCCGAAGCAATACAATGAAACATTAAGCTTTACATTTCATAGATATTGTTGCGTATGCTGTTTTCAACGAAATATACCGATAAATACCTTTAAAGCGTTAACAGGCGCGTATAGCATTGTCCAGTTTGCGATGACTCCCTCAGGAACTAACTACAAACAAACTCCAGACTACAAATTCCAAACGAATAAACTCAAAAACTCCATCAAATTAGTCGGGGACCTGTCGACAAACTAGATCTAGTGGAGCGAGTTGTATTACTTTCGTCAGCTTGCAGATCTATTGTCGCGATACAATTGTCGAGTTGCAAGTCTAGAATTGACGGGCTCAGGGTCGGCAAATTGGTGAATGATGTCGAGGGAAAAATTAAACATTGGCTGTTTGTTAGTTAACCTTGAATTTTGTGTCGGAATTGAAGCAAATTTCTTGATGCGTGCATGTGTCCGAGCTGATTGTGTTTTTATGGGCGAGTGATAGTAAACGTTGTTTTTATCGTTCAGTGCGATATAAAAAACACAGGTAATTGGAAAAATCACAACCCAAAACAACGTTGTTGGTTCGTCTATTGTACGAGTCCATCTGATCTTTTCAGTTTCACGCGTCACCGCTCACTCTTTCTCTCATTCAGGTGCGCACATTCGGACATGTACACTCGTGTGTGTGTGTGTGTGTGTGTGTGTGTGTGTGGTGTGTGTGTGTGTGTGTGTGTGTGTGGTGAGTGTTAGGTAGAGAGTAGAGAGGGGAGGGAAGAGAGAGGGAAAAGAGAGAGAGAGAGAGAGAGAGAGAGAGAGGAGAGAGAGAGAGAGAGACGGCAGTTTCAAAACGAGATAACGAAAAGGGTGTAATGGTACCCTAGCTACGGTCTGACTGTAAAACCAAAATGAGATGTCTGGCCAGGACATGGGGGATTTATTTGCCCTTGTTGGCTGCGGAAGTAAATTGTGTCAACACTGGAGCGACACTGTGGCTTGTACAATTGATTTGCTTTGCACAAGATGTATATTGTTATACAGACACGATCGACAAATTAAGATTTTAACCCTTTGACTCCCCTCGGTCTATCCACTAGCATCCTGCTTTGTCAACAGTGACAGCAAAGCAAAAATTGAACCTTTTGATTCCCTTACCCTATCAACCTGTTTCCTCCAGCTGGTGGATAGGGTGAGAGAATCAAAGCTTTTATCTTAAATGGGGTGTTGTTTTTGGCGTGGTTTTAGCCCTGATATGGGTCTAGTAGTCGGCTGGCTGTAAGCAATGTGGACTTGAGGGAATCAAAGGGTTAGTTTTGGTGATGGTGGATTTGGTGCGGGAATCAAAGGGTTAGTTTTGGTGATGGTGGATTTGGTGCGAAAATCAAAGGGTTAACCCCCAGACCCTAGATCCTGCGCCTAGTGGATAAACGGTGGAGATGTTCCTGTTTTTCACAGATTATTGTATCTTCATAACTGAACCCTTTGCACGAAAACCTCAGACACGCACATCACACTTTGGAGATGTTAAAGGTGGATTTATCGCGCTTGGACAATTCCATATGCGCTCCAACCCCAGAGTGTGTAATTGCACGCAGAATACTAAACACGCACCTCAGAGATTGAATCCTCTTAGTCTTGTCAGGAGTTCGATGGTTTATGGAAACGCGAAAATTCCCTTTCCGCGTTGCAGGCAATTGCTGGCCGAAACTAATATTAGACACCATGAGATTCTGAAGTTCTTGAACTGTTTTCTACTTTTACAGATGAAGGTTACCGTCCACCGTCTTTGGCACAACCTGTCTCCTGCTGTGCCAGCCCGACGCCACTTTTCTTCTTCTGCTTCTTCGTCTCCTCCACTGCCCCTGCCTTCGACCTCGCTGCTGCAAACTTCGTCTCCTCCTCTGCCGTCTTCACCTTCGCCTTCTATCCTGATAGTACCTTCTGTCCCGCTGGTGCCGCCTTCACCTTCTGTCCCGCCGGTGCCGCCTTCACCTTCTGTCCCGCCGGTGCCGCCTTCACCTTCTGTCCCGCCGGTGCCGCCTTCGTCTTCTGTCCCGCCGGCGCTGCCCTCGTCTTCTGTCCAGCCGATGCTGCCTTTGTCTTCTTCTTCTGTTCCGTCGTTGCTGCCTTCGTCTTCTGCCCCGCTGGTGTCGCCTTCGTCTTTTGTCCCGTCGGTGCCGCCTTCGTCGCCACCTCGGCCACCGCCATATGACTGTGATAAATTAAAACTATGCATTTTTAACGCTCAGTCAACATGCAAGGATGGCAAAGCCGAAGTCATTGCTGACTTTATCGCAGATGAGCATGTTGACATTGCTTTTATCACAGAGACATGGCTTAACCCCCTTGGTCATGAACCTATACATGCTAGCCTCACTCCAAGTGGTTACAGGCTTGCTTCTTTCCATCGCTCATCTCGAGGTGGCGGTATCGCCATCCTCTACAACGACTCACTCCATTCCCGCCTATCTTTCTCGCAGTCTCTGCCTTTCTCCCATCCTTCTTTCGAGCACGTTGAAATATCCTTCCAATCCACCCCTCACCCCATCCCTTCTCCTGTGTCTATCGACCTCCACCTAGCTCTGCCAACAAACTCACCACATCCACGTTTCTCTCTGACTTTGACCAACTGCTCGACCACTACTGCCTCTTACCTGGAAATCTCATCATTCTGGGTGACATCAATGTCCACATGACAACACTCACCGTTATGACACAAGACATATCATCAACTCTCTGTCCAATCACAATATGACTCAACACATTTCTGAACCAACCCATCAAAAAGGTCACATTCTTGATTGGATCATTTCTCGTGATCACCACAATTCAGCTACTGACAACTGCTTAGTTCTTTCTACCCGTCTAACTTCAGCCCTTCCATCTGACCACTCTGCAATTCTCTGTTCTCTTGACATTTCTCCTCCTTCCCGTACCACGCGCACAGTGACTCGACGCAATCTCAAATCTATCGACCTCTCCACATTTTCATCTGATGCCTCCCGTCTCCTTTCTGAAAAGTCACATAACCTTGCCGATGAATTCTATACTACTCTCCACCATCTTCTGACACTCATGCTCCAACCACAACCCGTCTTTTACCTGACCGCCCCCCTACCCCCTGGCTCACTCATGAGATTGCCTGTGCAAAACGTGCCCGCCGCAGAGCAGAGCGCCGCTGGCGCAAATCCAAACTCACTGTACACAGGCAACTTTTCCAAGCCTCTAAAACAAAAGTATCCACCCTCATTGCATCTGCAAAAACAAGCTATTTCCAAACCAAAATCCTGAATGCCTCTTCTTCAAAAGAACTCTTTACAACCATGAATCATCTCCTTGGCACACGAAAAGATTTACCTCTCCCAACAAAACATACAAATGAAGAACTCCCATCTGTATTCTCCAAGTATTTCACCACCAAAATACAAACTCTTCGTGACAGGCTTGACAGGACACACTGTCAACCATGCCCACCTGACCCTTCCTTCTCTGGCACACCTCTTACTACTTTTACCCCAGTCTCACAAGAAGAAATTTTCAACACAATCAGATCCATGTCGTTCAAAACCTGCGAACTGGATCCTCTTCCAGGTTCTCTCTACTCCGACTGTCTCCCTACTCTCCTCCCATTCATCACTGACATCATCAACACTTCTCTCCAAACTGGAACTGTCCCAGATTCTTTCAAGTCTGCTATTGTTCACCCTCTCCTCAAGAAACACAATTTAGACCCAAATGAACTGAAAAATTACCGGCCTATCTCTAATCTCTCTTTCTTGTCAAAACTCCTTGAAAAAGTTGTCCTCAACCAGCTGAATTCTCACCTGTCTGCCAACAATCTCCTCAATCCTTTCCAGTCAGCCTACCGCCAGTGCCATAGCACTGAAACTGCCCTACTACACATTCTCAACAATCTCCTCCTTGCAACTGATACTGGCAAAGTCTCTCTCCTCACACTCCTTGATCTGTCTGCAGCCTTCGATACCATTGACCATGGTATTCTCCTTTCTAGACTTCATCATACTTTTGGCATCTCTGACATTGCTCTCTCCTGGTTCACTTCATATTTATCAAACAGAAAACAAACTGTTCTCATCAATGGCACTTACTCTCAACCTGCATACCTGACCTGTGGTGTTCCACAAGGATCTGTCCTTGGCCCTGTTCTTTTCACTCTTTATACCTCCCCCCTGTCCACCATCATCAACTCCCACTCTATAAAACACCACTTCTATGCTGATGACACCCAACTTCAAGACAGTGACTCACCTGATAATATACAGCGCCTGTTGACTCGCACCACTGAGTGTTACTCGGACATTAAGAACTGGATGACGTTCAACAAACTTCAGGTTAATGACGACAAGACAGAAGCTATCCTTATTGGCACCCGTCAGAAACTTTCTCAGCTGCCTCCTCTTTCTCTCCCATTATGTAACACATCAGTCCCAATTTCTGATTCAGCTAAAAACCTTGGTGTCTGCATTGACTCTACCCTCTCCATGAACAACTTTGTTTCTCAAACTGCCAGATCTTGCTACTATCATCTCCATGGGGTTTGCCCTTTGGGCCCCCGTCTCATTGGGTCCCCGTCTCATTGGGCCCCCATCTCATTGGGCCCCCACACTTTTCTGTAGTAATAAGAAAACGTGTCATTGGGCCCCCGTCTCTTTGGGCCCCCGTCCCTTTGAGTCCCCATCTCTTTGAGCCCCCGTATCATTGGGTCCCCGTCTCATTGGGCCCCCGTCTCATTGGGCCCCCACACTTTTCTGTAGTAATAAAGAAAACGTGTCATTGGACCCCCGTCTCTTTGGGCCCCCAGCATAATAAACAAGATAATTATGTTCCCTGCTGCTGCAAATGTGTGTGTGTGTGTGTGTGTTTGATTGATTAAAAATGTGTGGAATAGCACCCAGAGAAAACTGCTAGGCAATTTTATTAAAACTTATGTTTAGTAGAGGCCCAAAATGTCGCATCGACCCAAAATGTCGCACCAACTCAAAATGACCACATTTGTGCATTCCAGCTACCATATAGTTAGAGTTTTGAGTATAGGTAAAACTCCATAAACAATGTGCGTTTTGCGTGTGAGCTTGAAACGAGCCCGTCAGTCTGTCAGTATGTATGAATGTAGATGTATGTATGTGTATATGTATTTATGTATGTATGTATGCATTGATCATTTTGGCCTATTTAGCTGTCAAACAGTGAAATAGACCTAACTGACCACTGGTCGGGCATATACATCAATACATTTTGGACCGGCCCGGTGCGACATTTTCGGCCTTGTAACGGAGGCCCAAAATGTCGCAGTGTCTCAAAATGTCCACCGGACCACAGTTGCGTATTCCAGGCTACCGTATAGTCTGTGAATGTATGTGATCAAAAATGTGTGGAACAGCGCTCAGAGGAAATTGCTAGCCGATGTTTTCATTTTTGTTTTCAAGTTAGTGCGACATTTTGGGCAGGTGCGACATTTTGGGCTTGCTCTACGTAGAGGCCCAAAATGTCGCACCGGCCCAAATTGTCGCAACAACGATCGGGGATCGGGAATAGAGACCTAAAATGTCGTGATAATGTATATGCTTGTCTCTGTCTTTGTCTCTCTATGCACTACTTAGCAGTAAACCAGTGAAATAAACCAAATTGAAACTGAAAAGTGACAATGACCACTGTACATAACATCGTAAATTATTCACGTGAAGTCCTACTACACTAGACAGCGGTAAAACTGGTCCAGAATGACATCTGGAGCTGGTGCGACGTTTTGGGCCTTTATCCCCGATCCAAAACGTCGTTGCGACATTTTGGGTCAGTGCGACATTTTGGGGGCACAATGAGACGGGGGCCCAATGAGACGGGGGCCCAAAGAGACGGGGGCTCAAAGACACAGGGACCCAAAGAGACGGGGGGGCCCAACGAGACGGGGCTCAAAGACACGGGGGACCCAAAGAGACGGGGGGGCCCAATGAGACAGGGGCTCAAAGACATCATCCCATCTCCATCGTATAAGCCTGATCAGGAAGTATCTCTCTGTCGAAACAACTGCAATACTCGTTCTCTCCTTCATAATGTCTCGCATTGACTATTGCAATTCACTCCTGTGTGGTCTTCCTGCCTCCACCATTCACATCCTACAGCGCATTCAAAACAATGCTGTACGCCTTGTACTCAAAAAGAAAAAAGCTGACCACATATCTCCTCTCCTGGCACAACTTCACTGGCTCCCTGTATCAAAGCGCATACAGTACAAACTAGACACCATGTGCTACAAAAGCCTCAATAACGCAGTCCCCGATTACCTGTCAAGCCTACTTGAGATCTATGTTCCCTCACGTACCCTCCGCTCTGCCTCCGATCCTCTGACTTTTCGCTTTCCACGCACTAAGCTCAATACCTATGGTCCACGAGCCTTCTGTTTCTGGTCCACTCTCCTGGAACAAACTTCTCTCTCAGTCCGTCAGCAACCTACTTTTGTCTGCTTCAAGTCCGCTCTCAAAACTCACCTTTTCTCCTCTGCATAAAATCCTAACCTCACTCAACTGCAGCCTGTCTCCGCTCGGAGGGGAACACTTTGTTATAATATATAATTGCATATGATATGCTCTCTATAATTTTCCATTGCTTTTATTCTTGCTTTTATTGCTTTTATTCTTTCTCCCCATTTATAGCCATGCGTGTGTGTGCGCGCGTGTGTGTGCGTGCGTGCGTGCGTGCGTGCGTGTGTGTCTGTTTCAGCGCTTAGATTTGATTTTGTCGAGATTTTGCGCTATATAAATATTGTAATTATTATTAATTATTATTACCGGATTGTTTTTGCCTGATTCCTGATCATGTTGGTATTGGAGGCAATGACAAGGCTGATTGCCTGGCAAAGAACGCCAGAAGGGAAAAGATGTATAAATCTTTGATTCCTTACACACATGTAAAATCGAAAGTACCCTGTTACGTGAGAAATCTGGCAAGAGGATTGGAATGAACGGATAAACTTTTCCAAATCCGCCCTAGCCTGAAAGAAATTCTCCCACCTGCTGCATGGAACCGTAAGAAAGTTAGGTTAACACGGGTCACATTTTACTCATTCGTAATTTTTAAAAATTGAAGTACCGTGGTGTATACCAGGTGACGAGCCGTTTAGCATCAGATATCTCCTTTGATTGCTGGGACTTGAACGATGCGAGACAAAAGCACTACACTTCGGACTCCTTAAAGAACCTCTTCCGAGACGTCCCTCCTGATAAAATTTTCCAGTTTTTACAAGAGAACAGTAGATTTCACTTCATGTGATTTTACGTGTTTTTTAATTGCATTTTAGACTTGCAAGGTTAATCGTGGGCATGGTTTTTAACTGTTGTCTTTTATCTTAAGCGGGTTGTCGTTTTTGACATGGTGTTAGCCCTGACATGGCTCTAGTAGTCGGCTGGGCTGTAAGCAATGTGAACTACGAAACGTGAAAACACTCGGCATGCACACTCGCTGAAGATGAGTATGCGGACTGTGCAGCAACCCATTACCTTCGCAGTGTGTGCCGAACAACCTGCACATACGCATCTGTGAAAACATTGTTAGAACGAAAAAAGTTGGTGACGCCGTTCTAACAGTCCCCCCCCCCCCCCCCCCCCCCATTTTTTCTTAGACGATATTGTTACAGAAAATTAATATGCTGTACTTATCGAGGTTACAGTGACTTTGAGGTTTAACTATAACTGAACTTGCGTTGAGCCCTTGTCAAACTGCCTCGACAGTGAAAAAAATGAAATATTTCAGCAGTTCCTGAGAACATTGCTCAAAAAAGCGCTGGTTTTAGCCTTTTTTTCCTTTTTTTTTTTTTTGTCGTCCGCGTGGGCTTAAATAAGTCATACTGCATCACTGTTTTATTGCCATAACACGAGGTTCATTTTTACGAAATTCTAGCTCTCTTTCTTCTCTCTTTCTTCTTTCTTTCTCTCTCTCTCTCTCTCTCTCTCTCTCTCTCTCTCTCTCTCTCTCTCTCTCACACACACACCATACATACACGCACACGCGCACAACCTTTGGTCGATATGTAACAATCTCGCTTTTTTCCGGGGGGTGGGGATGGGAACCTTTGTCACAGTCGGAGATTGTGTTTGTTTTTGTTATTGCCTGTAACGTGTTAGTAAGTGACGCTGAGGGAGAGTCACAGAAACCATTGACTTCCTGCTAACTAGATTTAGGTTGTGTCCACATGGAAACATACGGATCGATCACAGTGTAAAACTTTGGTAATACGTATGAACGTGATACTGATGGTATCTTTATGTGGAGATTGGGTTGGCACATGGCGGGTTTTGTTATGAAATACGAGAGAGAGAGAGAGAGAGAGGTGGGGAAGAGAGAAAGGGAGGGAGGGAGACAGAAAAACATTGAAGACAGAGAGAGAGAGAGAGGGGGGGGGGAGGTGGGACTTCAAAACATTTTATTACTCAAAATTATTAGCATCAGATCCCGCTGGACTTGTCTGAAGACAAATCCTGGATGCTTTACACATATAACATAAGTGTATTTAAAAAAAAGTGAAGAAAGCATTAATAAAAAAACACACACACACACACACACACACACACACACACACACACACACACACACACATATATACAGAGAGAGAGAGAGAGAGAGAGAGAGAGAGAGAGAGAGAGAGATTATTGTGAATATGAAACAATGCATATGGTTTTTCTACGTCCGGTCGTCACCCAAAGAATTTGTACAACAAATGAAATTACACATCATTAACGCAGCATTTCTGAATCGAAGTGACCGCTATCATATAGAAAACAGAAACTCGCAAAAATAGAATGAGAAATGGTATTCAAAATTCAGAAAAGAGATTTTAGTATTTGCAGGCAGATATCAGTAACAGAGAATTCAACTTTACTATAAATATAAATTAATAGTTTGACCACTTTGTAATGTCTTTGGTATCTGATTGTGATTGCGCGTTCGTGCATGTCTTCTATTGAGCGCGCGCATGCGCGTGTGTGTTGAGAGAGAGGGAGAAAGATTTCAAAGTAGATTACGAAATCCGTTTTAATGGTCGGAGGTGGATGGGAAAGAGAGAGGGAGGCTTGGAGTAAAACGGAGAGAGGGGAATGTGTCACACGAAAATGGTTACTCAGTTCACCAGTCTGAGCAGTAGATTAACAAAAGGAGGAACATAAATTAGGTTTTTGTCTGATCCGAATACTATGGGGGTTTATCTGCTGACCTGGTTGGTTCCAGACCTCAGACATAACCAGATAGATAGGCCGCTCAGCCATTTTTTTGGTCCACGATGGCCTTAGTATCGGTTTCTTCTCGTTTTTTGGGATTAACGCTTGCATATCTATAGGCACTGTAGCGACAAGTTAAAGATTGTTATTTGGTAAATATCGTTGTGTATGTGTGACGCCCCCTTTTGGGACGCGCGGGGCTCACAGTATAAGTAGTGTAAATTATGTGCTAGATATGTCCTCTTTTCTGTCACTTTCTGTTCTGTCTTGCTCGTTTGCTTTGACATCTTTCACTGTCATTTTCTGCCTCGCTTCTCCATTCACTTGAGCTCTGTAAATCCTACATAACTATATTGTTTGCTAGGATTGGTAATTCGGTACATATATTCGTCGCATTTTTTCGGACACTTTTTTCTTATAATAGTCATTTGTAACACCGAACGCATTTCAATCCAAGGGAGTAGTTAAAATCTGCAAAACGAGGAACAAAGGAATACAAAATGAAACAAATGGACAAAACAGTAACTGGTCGGCTGCAGTATTTCCAGTCAATGTAATAGGCCCAAGCTGTGAAAGTGAGGCATATACTGCTGACAGAAGCCTATGTCTGTGGTGTGACAGGGCCACTTGTCCGTCTCCTTATCCACGTCTGTAGTGTGCAGGTCTCCCTGTCCTAGACTGTGGTGTGACAAGAGCTAGTCTGTCTCCCTGTCCGTGTCTGTGATGTGACGAGGCTAGATGTCTGTCTCCCTGTCTGTGTCTGTGATGTGACGAGGCTAGTTGTCTGTCTCCCTGTCCGTGTCTGTGATGTGACGAGGCTAGATGTCTGTCTCCCTCTCTGTGATGTGACGAGGCTAGTTGTCTGTCTCCCTGTCTGTGGTGTGACAGAGCTAGTTGTTTGTCTCCCTGTCTGTGTCTGTGGTGTGACAATAGTTGTCTGTCTCCCTGTCTGTGTCTGTGGTGTGACAATAGTTGTCTGTCTCCCTGTCTGTGTCTGTGATGTGACAGAGCTAGTTGTCTGTCTCCCTGTCTGTGTCTGTGATGTGACAATAGTTGTCTGTCTCCCTGTCTGTGTCTGTGGTATGACAATAGTTGTCTGTCTCCCTGACTGTGTCTGTGGTGTGACAATAGTTGTCTGTCTCCCTGTCTGTGTCTGTGATGTGACAGAGCTAGTTGTCTGTCTCCCTGTCTGTGTCTGTGGTGTGACAATAGTTGTCTGTCTCCCTGTCTGTGGTGTGACAGAGCTAGTTGTCTGTCTCCCTGTCTGTGTCTGTGGTGTGACAATAGTTGTCTGTCTCCCTGTCTGTGTCTGTGGTGTGACAATAGTTGTCTGTCTCCCTGTCTGTGTCTGTGGTGTGACAATAGTTGTCTGTCTCCCTGTCTGTGTCTGTAGTGTGACAATAGTTGTCTGTCTCCCTGTCTGTGGTGTGACAATAGTTGTCTGTCTCCCTGTCTGTGTCTGTGGTGTGACAGTAGTTGTCCGTCTCCCTGTCCGTGTCTGTGGTGTGACAGAGCTAGTTGTCTGTCTCCCTGTCCGTGACTGTGATGTGACAGCTAGTTGTCTGTCTCCCTGTCTGTGTCTGTGGTGTGACAATAGTTGTCTGTCTCCCTGTCTGTGGTGTGACAATAGTTGTCTGTCTCCCTGTCTGTGTCTGTGGTGTGACAGTAGTTGTCTGTCTCCCTGTCCGTGTCTGTGTGTGTGACAGAGCTAGTTGTCTGTCTCCCTGTCCGTGTCTGTGATGTGACAGCTAGTTGTCTGTCTCCTGTCTGTCCTGTCGTGTGATGTGACAAGAGCTAGTCTGTCTCCCTGTCGTGTCTGTGATGTGACAAGAGCTAGTCTGTCTCCCTGTCTGTGTCTGTGATGTGACAAGAGCTAGTTGTCTGTCTCCGTGTCTGTGGATGTGACAAGAGCTAGTCTGTCTCCCTGTCCGTGTCTGTGATGTGACAAGAGCTAGTCTGTCTCCCCGTCCTGTCTGTGATGTGACAAGAGCTAGTCTGTCTCCCTGTCCGTGTCTGTGATGTGACAAGAGCTAGTCTGTCTCCCTGTCGTGTCTGTGATGTGACAAGAGCTAGTCTGTCTCCCTGTCCTGTCTGTGATGTGACAAGAGCTAGTCTGTCTCCCTGTCCATGTCTGTGATGTGACAAGAGCTAGTCTGTCTCCCTGTCCGTGTCTGTGATGTGACAGAGCTAGTTTGTCTTCTGTCCATGTCTGTGGTGTGACAAGGCTAGTTGTCTGTCTCCCTGTCCGTGTCTGTGGTGTGACAGAGCTAGTTGTTGTCTCCCTGTCCGTTCTGTGGTGTGACAGAGCTAGTTGTCGTCTCCCTGTCCGTGTCTGTGGTGTGACAGAGCTAGTCTGTCTGACTGTCCGTGTCTGTGTGTGACAAGAGCTATTGTCTGTCTCCCTGTCCATGTCTGTGATGTGACAAAAGCTAGTCTTCTCCCTGTCCATGTCTGTGATGTGACAAGAGCTAGTTGTCTGTCTCCCTGTCCGTGTCTGTGATGTGACAGAGCTAATTGTCTGTCTCCCTGTCCGTGACTGTGATGTGACAGAGCTATTGTCTGGACTGTCCGTGTCTGGTGTGACAGAATACAAAATGAAACAATGTGACAAACAGTAACTGTCGGCTGCAGTATTTCCAGTCAATGTAATAGGCCCAAGCTGTGAAGTGAGGCATATACTGCTGCTGAAGCCTATGTCTGTGGTGTGACAGGGCCACTTGTCCGTTCCCTTATCCACGTCTGTAGTGTGCAGGTCTCCCTGTCCTAGACTGTGGTGTGACAAGAGCTAGTCTGTCTCCCTGTCCGTGTCTGTGATGTGACGAGGCTAGATGTCTGTCTCCCTGTCTGTGTCTGTGATGTGACGAGGCTAGTTGTCTGTCTCCCTGTCTGTGTCTGTGATGTGACGAGGCTAGTGTCTGTCTCCCTCTCTGTGATGTGACGAGGCTAGTTGTCTGTCTCCCTGTCTGTGTCTGTGTGTGACAGAGCTAGTTGTTTGTCTCCCTGTCTGTGTCTGTGGTGTGACAATAGTTGTCTGTCTCCCTGTCTGTGTCTGTGGTGTGACAATAGTTGTCTGTCTCCCTGTCTGTGTCTGTGATGTGACAGAGCTAGTTGTCTGTCTCCTGTCTGTGTCTGTGATGTGACAATAGTTGTCTGTCTCCCTGTCTGTGTCTGTGGTTGACAAGTAGTTGTCTGTCTCCCTGTACCGTGTCTGTGGTGTGACAAGTAGTTGTCTGTCTCCCTGTCTGTGTCTGTGATGTGACAGAGCTAGTCTGTCTCCTGTCGTGTCTGTGGTGTGACAATAGTTGTCTGTTCCCTGTCTGTGTGTGACAGAGCTAGTTCTGTCTCCCTGTCTGTGTCTGTGGTGTGACAAGTAGTTGTCTGTCTCCCTGTCTGTGTCTGTGGTGTGACAACTAGTTGTCTGTCTCCCTGTCTGTGTCTGTGGTGTGACAGATAGTTGTCTGTCTCCCTGTCGTGTCTGTGGTGTGACAATAGTTGTCTGTCTCCCTGTCTGTGGTGTGACAATAGTTGTCTGTCTCCCTGTCTGTGTGTGTGTGACAGTAGTATTGTCGTCTCCCTGTCCGTGTCTGTGATGTGACAGAGCTAGTGTCTGTCTCCCTGTCCGTGTCTGTGATGTGACGAGCTAGTTGTCTGTCTCCCTGTCTGTGTCTGTGGTGTGACAATAGTTCTGTCTCCTGTCTGTGGTGTGACAATAGTTGTCTGTCTCCCTGTCTGTGTCTGTGGTGTGACAGTAGTTGTCTGTCTCCCTGTCCGTGTCTGTGGTGTGACAGAGCTAGTTGTCTGTCTCCCTGTCCGTGTCTGTGATGTGACAGCTAGTTGTCTGTCTCCCTGTCCATGTTGTGATGTGACAAGAGCTAGTCTGTCTCCCTGTCCTGTCTGTGATGTGACAAGAGCTAGTCTGTCTCCCTGTCTGTCTGTGATGTGACAGAGCTAGTTGTCTGTCCGTGTCTGTGGTGTGACAAGAGCTAGTCTGTCTCCCTGTCCGTGTCTGTGATGTGACAAGAGCTAGTCTGTCTCCCTCTGTCTGTGATGTGACAGAGCTAGTCTGTCTCCCTGTCCGTGTCTGTGATGTGACAAGAGCTAGTCTGTCTCCCTGTCTGTGTCTGTGATGTGACAAGAGCTAGTCTGTCTCCCTGTCTCGTGTCTGTGATGTGACAAGAGCTAGTCTGTCTCCCTGTCCATGTCTGTGATATGACAAGAGTTGTCTGTCTCCCTGTCCGTGTCTGTGATGTGACAGAGCTAGTTTGTCTTCTTGTCCATGTCTGTGGTGTGACAAGGCTAGTTGTCTGTCTCTTCCTGTCCGTGTCTGTGTGTGACAGAGCTAGTTGTTTGTCTCCCTGTCTGTATCTGTGGTTGACAGACTAGTTGTCTGTCTCCCTGTCCGTGTCTGTGGTGTGACAGAGCTAGTTGTCTGACTGTCCGTGTCTGTGGTGTGACAGAGCTAGTTGTCTGTCTCCCTGTCCATGTCTGTGATGTGACAAATAGTTGTCTTTCTCCCTGTCCATGTCTGTGATGTGACAAGAGCTAGTTGTCTGTCTCCCTGTCCGTGTCTGTGGTGTGACGAGGCTAATTGTCTGTCTCCCTGTCCGTGACTGTGATGTGACAGAGCTAGTTGTCTGACTGTCCGTGTCTGTGGTGTGACAGAGCTAGTTGTCTGTCTCCCTGTCCGTGACTGTGATGTGACAGAGCTAGTTGTCTGACTGTCCGTGTCTGTGGTGTGACAGAGCTAGTTGTCTGTCTCCCTGTCCATGTCTGTGATGTGAACAGAGCCTGTCTGTCTCCCTGTCTGTGTCTGTGATGTGACGAGGCTAGTTGTCTGTCTCCTTGTCCATGTCTGTGATGTGACAAGAGCTAGTTGTCTGTCTCCCTGTCTGTGTCTGTGGTGTGACGAGGCTAGTTATCTGTCTCCCTGTCCATGTCTGTGATGTGACAGATCTAGTTGTCTGTCTCCCTGTCCATGTCTGTGGTGTGATGAGGCTAGTTGTCTGTCTCCCTGTCCATGTCTGTGATGTGACAGAGCTAGTTGTCTGTCTCCCTGTCTTTGGTGTGGCAATAGTTGTCTGTCCATATCTGTGGTGTGACAAGAGCTAGTTGTCTGTCCATGTGTGGTGTGACAAGAGCTAGTTGTCCGTCTCCCTGTCCATGTCTCTGATGTGACAGAAATAGCTGATTGCCTCCCTACCTATATCTATGGTGTGGCAGAGCCAAATTGCCTGTCCTCTTATGTCTGTGGTGTGCCAGAGCTAGTTTCCCATCCCCTTATCTACATCTATGGTGTGCAGAGCTACTTGTCTTCTCTCACGATCCAGTTTTACAGCGATGGTCTCAAAGTGACTGAGAATTACTCAAAGCACTAGTTTGCTGGCGTGGCCAATCGTACTAATGGTTCTGTGATGTTGGTCACTGTCTCTAGTTTACTCTCTATGGAAATGATATTGCAAATGATTGAAAACATTCTTTGGCCCAGTCCTTATACTTTCAGAACTTCTGGCATGCGATAATGCTGTGAGGACATCTTTTCTTCTCCGCCATTTGGGCAAGTCAGACACTGTTACACGGAGTTAATTTTATTTCAGAACAGGTAGAACCGGACTGTTTTCGTTAAGACACGTTTTTAACGTTTGCAGGTGTTGTCAGTTAGGAGATGGGATGTCAATCGTAATTAAAATCTGAAACTGCTGCTGTTCGTCTACTGAGATTATACCGCTTGTAGCGTGTTTGTTGACGAACGTTGTCGAGGGGAGTACCGCTTGTAGCGTGTTTGTTGACGAACGTTGTCGAGGGGAGTACCGCTTGTAGCGTGTTTGTTGACGAACGCTGTCGAGGGGAGTACCGCTTGTAGCGTGTTTGTTGACGAACGCTGTCGAGGGGAGTACCGCTTGTAGCGTGTTTGTTGACGAACGTTGTCGAGGGGAGTACCGCTTGTAGCGTGTTTGTTGACGAACGTTGTCGAGGGGGAGTACCGCTTGTAGCGTGTTTGTTGACGAACGTTGTCGAGGGGAGTACCGCTTGTAGCGTGTTTGTTGACGAACGTTGTCGAGGGGAGTACCGCTTGTAGCGTGTTTGTTGACGAACGTTGTCGAGGGGAGAGTCACGAAATGAAAATTGTAATTCAGTCAGTGAGGTTTTGTCAGGGTTGACACATTGATAAACATGTAACATTTTGTAGAGTTAATAGTATGCGATTTTCCTGCTGGTTGGTGGGATGGTTTAGTTTGTATACGGCATTTTCTAATATAAGGGTGGGAGAAGGGCAGGGAGAGAGAGGGGGGAGAGAGAGGGGGAGAGAGAGAGGAGAGAGAGAGGGAGAGAGAGAGGGAGAGAGAGAGAGAGAGATGCATTGATATATGTGTACTCAGTTTTCCTTTGCAGGTGTATTTTTCCAGGGTCGAGGAGATGTGTAGTCGGCTGGGCTTTTAACAATAATAATAGGAATACTAGTTGTCACGTGTAAGAAGATTTGGGGAGTCTAAGAACTGCACCAAAGAATAAATTTAGTCACTTCTTAAATCCACTCTCAAAGTCGGGGACATTCCCTACCAAATTTACACAAGTATCCCGGCAACCATTCAGACCGAAGTGTAATGAAATCGGATCTCACCTTGTCCAAACACGTCTGGGATTTATATGTCCTCGTTGACTCTGAAGCGACAGAGTCGACCCTGCTATTGATTTTAGGAGATGAGTCGACTGTTCAGTCACTGAAGTGGGTACGTCCTGAAGCTGGTGTTATAGCTGTGAGATACTTGTTGGCTTACCACGTTGTGGTCCACAGAAGACAGCAATATTAATTCCATTTGCACAACGCATATGGTTCGTGTCAAAACATGCTCGGTGCACATAACATTATAGTAACAGATCTTGTACATTTAGTAACAGATCAGTGTACATGTAGTACCGAATCATTGTACATATAGTAACAGATCACTGTGCATACACTAACAGATCATTATAGCATTTACGTAATGATAAAAGTAAACCAAAAAGTGGATGGCTGGGTTATTGTTGTTGGATACTTGGTACATATATTGATGGAGTGTAAACAATTACAAATAACAACATATAAAGAAAAACAATAAAGGTCGTGGTTTCTCTAGTATACAGGGAATATGTAAGCGAAGAAATAATTCATTCGATTAGAAATTTCTCTTTCCTGCTCTCTGTCTGTCTCTTTCCCCCACTCTGTCTTCTCTCCTCCCCTCTCTCTCCCCACTCTTTCCCTCTCTCTTGTCTCTCTCTTTCCCCATTTCCCTCTCTTTCACTCTCTCTCTCGCGCGCACACATACACAGTGAACCGCCTCCTCCCACACTCGCACATGAAAACACCCATCCCAAACACATCCTACAAGAATTGTAAGCATTAATTACTGCAATTTTGATACAAGAGATTGCGTTCTATTCTATTCATCGCCCATTGTATATCTCTTGGTGGTTTGGAGTTCACCGCACCTGGACAATTCCATATGCGCTTCACCCAACATTATTTTTATTTGGAAGATTCTTTGAGCGTGCTCAAAACCCTACACGCTGGCAGGATCTTGAAATGGAAGAGGTGGGGAACGTGACACATGTGTCCCACGTCTTCTGTGCTCTGCTACTGCCGTTCTTCCTCCTACTGAATACAGGTGTTCTGCGTTGTTCAAACGTGATTGTGCCCTGCCTGCACTGCTGTCACCAGAATGCTTGGTTGCAGGTGGTATGTTCCTACTTGGTGGTATTGATGCTACAGTTGAATTGGACGTTCGAAGCATCCTTGTATGTCATATCAACCATGATATAAACCAGTCCTCATCAGTGTCCTTGCTTCAGCTTGTCCATACAGGAGCTTCTTTGAAGTATGGTTGACTTCAATTCCATACAGACAATGCGTCCTGTCCGAAAAAGCTCATCTTTAATGAGTTGACCCTGTACTCGGCAAGCCACGCATCTTCAGAGTCCCCCCCCCCCCCTTTTCCAGTGGGGATGCCGGGGGATCTTTCAGTACAAGTAGTAGCCCCACCTTTTGGAAATTCTGCGCTAGAAATTTCCTGTTTTTCTGTCACTGTTTGTTTCTGCCTTGTTCCTTTGCTTTCTGTCATTTCTATCATTTTCTACCTTAATGGTCCATTCACCTGTATGTGTTCGATAAAATCTTACGTACTTTTTCTTAGGAATGATAGTTGGGTACATGTATTAAGTGCGTTTTTTGGCTTTAGGGAGGTGGTATTAGGTAATTTATGCCTGTTTTTATATATGTTATGGTGTCCTTAGGTATGCTTCAATTTGTATTCAGATATGTGTTTTCTAAATCCCCTGTGCAATGAATTGGACAGAGTGGTCAACGCCAGGGGCATGTCATTAGATTGTGTGCGCGAATGCATTGATATGTGTACTTTTCAATTTTTTTTCCTGTTGGAGTTTGTATTTTTGAAGCGATTATAGCCCTGATATGGCTCTACGCAGTCGGCGGGGTTTTAAACAATAGTAACATCTTCAGAGCTTGCAGACTAGACACTCGATCTCGAAACGTGTTGTTGCAAGTTTTGTGCTGACATTTTTGTTGGAAACGTTTCAGGTATTGAGTGTATCGTCCGTAGCTAGTCCAGTGTGGCAACAGTGCAGTGTCCCTACTGTTGCTTACTTGGTAAATTTTCGGAGATAGGAGAGGAAATGGTGGGCCTCTCGTGTGACAAGGTCTCATCAGTAGATGTAAAATTGACTCGTCAAAGATAAGCGGATTGTAGCGAGTACGCTTTGTTAAAATCAGTGATAGGCGGATCGATGTTTTTTCAATAAACTACCAGTGCACACACTGATATTGCTATTTAACACCCCACCCTGCCGTCATCCAGAAATGTCTGAAATCCCAGCACTTTATTGCATACGTCATCTGAAGTTTTTGATATAAAAACGAAATTATACACTGTACGTCATCTGAGTCTTTGAATAAAACACTAAGTTATACAGTTACGCATTATGTAGTTAACTTTTTGAATAAAACACCAGAGGTCAGTGATTCAGTCGCCAGTCGTACGTTAAGGTGTTAAGAGTCCACAGTAAACACAGACGACAAACTGTCTCACCGTTCTATCGAACACTTAGGGATCATAACTTGAAGTCGGTAATCGTCTTAGCACACAGCGCAGAGTGTAAGATGCACACACCGCTCTAACAGGGTTGCCGAAAAATGTACAGAACGTTTTATCCTTCACTGCCTCACACTGGACAGTCCTTGACTCTTTGACTCCAGCACCCTATCAACCAACTGCAAATACTTAACCATTCAAGTCCTTCAAAGGGTTAAGTTACTGCAGAAACTTAACCCTTTGAGTCCTTCAAAGGGTTAAGTTTACTGCAAAAACTTCACCCTTTGAGTCATTCAGTGGATTAAGTTTTTTGCTTTGCTAGCTTGGTAGACAATGCAGGATGCTGGTGGACAGGATGCGTGAGTCAAAGGGATAATTACCACTTATTATAGGGAGCTGATGAATAGGGTGAGGAAGAGAAACAGGAGTTCGGGAAACCGTCGTTGAGCTTTGTCCCTTTTGAACGTAAACACGGGCGCGGTAGTCACGTGGGTAAGGCAGACTTACATTGGGAAGGTCTTGTGTTCAGTCCTGCGTAGCTGTCATCGCCTGATGGGGATTTTTCTGATATCCCAGGTTGAGGTGTGCAGACCTGTTTGTGCTTGAATTCCTTCGTGTGCATATGCATGCAGAATATCATATACGTACATCATGTCAATGTCCGGTGGCTTATGAAAACATCCCAACATGTACACGCACCGAAGACAGATCATGCAGGTTATGCAGCAGCAAAGCGCCTTCATAGTGGAGGCAGAATGCAAGTGCACAAAGAAAAATGGGAATCTCTCTCTCTCTCTCTCTCTCTCTCTCTCACACACACACACACACCACACACACACACACACACACACACCACACACACACACACACACACACACACACACATACACACACACAACACACACACATACACACACACAGACGCACACACAGACATATATATTATATATATAGAGAGAGAGAGAGGTGTGTGTGTGTGTATGTGTGTGTGTGTGTGTGTGTGTGTGTGTGTGTGTGTGTGTGTGTGTGTGTGTGTGTGTGTGTGTGTGTGTGTGTGTGCAGGCATGACCGACATCGAAAAGAAAAAAAAATAAAAACGCTTGATTGAAACTGCCCCGTCCAAAACAAGATGAGACAAGGACCTATGAAAAGCACTAAGCTGACGCCACCAGAATAATTGAGACATTAGGGTGGGCAGCGACCAGGCCAGTGTTTAATGTAGTGGCTATGATTGAACTCAAGACAACAGATCTGTGAACCAACAGATCTTGGTGAATGGCTGTGTCGAAAAACCCGAACACCTTGAAATTGGTCCAGGCGTTTAGAGCCTTGCACCCAAACGCTTCAAGCCTTGCTGTAACGCCAGATCGTGTTGGCGGAGGGTTGTCAATTAGTTGAGATCAGCTAGCGGCTTGAAATGTCGGAATGAAATTTGTTAATTGCTGTTTCTTCTTTTGCCGCTCATTGCGTGCGTGTGGGGGGATGTCTGGGGGACAGGCACGTCATCACATTGCTGTCTCCAGTGTGGGCTGAGATGTCGGTAGGATTTTTATATAGACTGCCAGGCAAATGAAAGGAGATTGAATCGCGAATGAGAACCACATTGTCCTGCAAAACGTCGCAACACGTATTTAGTTGCCGTGCTGATTGTTTCCTTGTTTGTACCCATTTTGCTTTTTGTCGTTAAATATGTATGTTTTGTGTGTGTGTGTGTGTGTGTGTGTGTGTGTATGTGTGTGTATGTGTGTGTGTGTGTGTGTGTGAGAGAGAGAGAGAGAGAGAGACAGACAGACAGACAGAGAGAACTGAACTGAGAATGTTAATGAATTTAGGCCAACATCCCTTTTCATAGTGAAATTAATGGGACTGACTTAATTGTGAAACTTCGCGCGCGCGCGAGAGAGAGAGAGATCGGAACTTAGAATGTTATGAATTTAGGCCAACATCCTTTTTAATAGGAAAATTGATGGAACATACTTTTTTGGTGAAACTTAGAGAGAGAGAGAGAGAGAGAGAGAGAGAGAGAGAGAGAGAGAGAGAGAGATTAAACAAGGTGTATTTGGATGCTGTCTGAACAAGACTAGATTAAATAAATAAAATTTTAGACATGTTCATTCCATTCAAAAGTGATTGTGCCTATGATTTCTTGTATTTGAGCTGAATATAGTAATTCCACTGATAGTTTATAACAGACGGTGGTAGTGCTGAATAGTTTATAACAGACGGTGGTGGTGCTGAATAGTTTATAACAGACGGTGGTGGTGCTGAATAGTTTATAACAGACGGTGGTGGTGCTGAATAGTTTATAACAGACGGTGGTGGTGCTGAAATGGAAACAGACCATTACTGGGATGCTGATAGTGTTGGGCAGTGTGTCATTGTGGTAACTTGTGGCCCTTAAACAAAGTGACAGATTTATGACTGTGGGCTGTGTTAGTCTCTGATATTGTCTGTCAGCGGGCTGTTGTAGAAACTGTAATGCTCTCTTTTAGTATTCTTTCTCAAGATGGCGTCTCTACAGTCAGAATAAATTCTATATGCGCCAATACGTAGATGCCGCGTGTAGGAGAAGCTCCAGAATGGTAACGGCAAAACCTTGAGCCTGCGCGTAAGCTGTACGCCCTGGCAAGGTCTCAGGGTTCTCCTTAGCGTCCAGGGTTTCTGTCCTTGTATTACTATTAGTCCGTTAATGAAGCAACTTTAGCTGTACTGCAGTGAAGTATCGCCATTGTTTTATCTGCGGTAATTCCGCTTCTTCTCCCTCCCCACCGCCACCCCGAGGGGATGCCGTGGTTTCTTTCAGTGTAAATAGTATCCCCACCTTCTGGAAATTCTGTGCTAGAAATTTCCTCATTTACGTCACTGTCTTTGTTTCTCCTTTGTTCCTTTGCTTTCTGTCATTTCTTCCTATCATTTTCTCTCTTGTTGGTCCATTTAGTTGTATGCGTTCGATGAAAATCTTAGGTACTTTGTCTTAGGATTGATAATTGGGTACATACATTAAGTACTTTTTGGCTGTTGGGAAGTGTGATATGCGAAGGGAATTTCAGGCTGTTTATATTTTCAGTGTCCTTGGTAATGTTTGAATTTGTAGTCAGGTATGTTTTTCAAATCTCCTGCTGATAAACTGGATGGAGTGATCGACGCCAGGGGCATATCTTTAGATTATGTGCGCGAATGCATTGATATGTGAACTTTCATTTTCTTTTCCAGTTTTGTTCCAGTTGAAGTATTGTATGTTTTGAAACGGTTATAGCCCTGATATGGCTCTACGCAGTCGGCCGGGATTTAAACAAAAATAAGTCTGCGATGGTCCACTGAAGGCATTTAATTTCTTTTAGGAAAGCTTGGATGTTTCAGAATGGGTAAAAGTTGGTAGGTCATAGCTTTTGTCTTTTGGACAGTGGTTTCAATTTCTCTATCCATTTTCCCATCCTAGGTAGTATATAAGCTTCCCAAGTACTTAAAATTCTGTACCTCGATGAAGATTTTGCCGTTTGATTCCGATGTCCACTTTGTTAAGTGTTCTTCCTACTGACATAACTTTTGTCTTGCTGGTGCCTATATCCATGCTGCTCATAACCGATTTCATTAAAGGTCATTGGTGGAAGCTGCTACCCTCCTCCCCCCCCCCCCCCCCCCATTTTTTTCTGTTTTACGGTCAATGCATTGCATTTGTGTTAGCAGTGTTTCCATGGCTAAGGTTTGGGCATAGATAGGATGTTCGCATGTGACAATATGTCGTATGTTACTGTTACGAACCAATTGTAATGTCAGTGATAGATATATATACGCTGGTTTCCTTTAAGTTCAGTTTGCTTATCCAGGCGGCTTGAACTTTCATATGCTTTGTTCCATCAATACCACGTAAGAGAACCACCCCCCGTGGGGATGCCGGGGGCTCTTTCAGTATAAGTAATAACCCCACCTTCTGGAAATTCTGTGCAAAAAAAATTCCTCTTTTCTGTCACTCTCTTTGTTCCTTTGCTTTCTGTCATTTCTTCCCATCATTTTCTGCCTTGCTGGCCCATTCACCTGTATGTGTTCGATAAAGTCTTATGTACTTTTCTTAGGATTGATAATTGGGTACATGTATTTAAGTGTATTTTTGGATCTAGGGAAATGAGATATGCGGAAGCAATTTCAGGTAATTCAGGCCCGTTTTTATATGTTTAAGTGTCATTGGTTATTTGTAAATTTGTATTCAGGTATGTTTTTTTAATCCCTCGTGTGATAAATTGGACGGAGTGGTCAACACCATGGGCATTTCGTCAGATTATGTGCACGAAATGCATTGATATGTGTACAGAATTTTCTTTTTTTTTCCTTGTTGAAGTAGTGTTTTGAAACGCACTGTAACCCTGATATGGCTCTATGCAGTAGCCTGGGGTTTAAACAAAAATAACAACGATGTAAAACGTGAAGCATTTATATATACTAGTCACAACAAGTTAAGCACAGGTCCTTGGACACAGGGGGCTGATCCATTCCTTCAGAAAACATTATTTTCTTTTTGTTATGCGGCAACCAGTGATGGAATCTCAAACAGCAGTGTTTGGGCGAGCCTGTGGCAACTTGTAGTGCGCATGGGGGTCTTGGTGACCTCGTTGCCGCGCGGGATAAAAAGTGCAAAGTTGCGGTAAATGTGCCTGTTTTGCAGTGAGCTTGCTGGCGACACAAGATGTGTAAAATGAAAAATTCGTTATACCCGTGCAAGAGCAGTCTTTCGAGTGAGTTTTATGCCCCTTCCTTATGCTTTATAAGCGCGGGCTTGGTTACTGTCAGCCCGTTTCTCACCATGCCACCAAGAAGAAAACTTAGCACCTTTGACAAAACCAGGGCGATTGCGTGGATGCAAGATGGCATTGCCAAGGCTGAAGTGGCGCGACGACTTGATGTGCATCATTCAGTTATTGTTAGACTGAACCAGCGTTTTAGGGCGACCAACAGCGTTGAAGAGAGGCCACGGTCAGGTCGTCCTAGGCAGACGACTCCAAGAGAAGATCGGTTCATCGAGAGGCAGGTACTACTGCAGCGGGATGCCACCTCAACCAGCATCCAACGGCAGCTTCGTAGGGCAACTAACACCATCTTCAGCCGTCAAGCCATACGAAACCGTCTTCACCACTTTGGCCTCAGATCACGTCGTCCAGCTGTGCGACCACGACTGCTAGCAGCCCATAAGCTGGCTCGCCAAGCTTTCTGCCAACGTCATGCGAGATGGAGCCAACAACAGTGGTCTCAGGTCCTCTTTTCGGATGAGTCGCGGTTTTGTCTTGAACACAATGATGGCCGAACTAGAGTTTGGAGGCGTGTTGGTGAACGTTACATTGATGCAGCTGTTCGTGAGACCCGGGCCTTCAGGGGAGGATCTGTTATGGTATGAGGTGCCATCAGCCTCCACCACAAGACACCACTCTACCACATTGACGGAAACCTCACAGGCCTCCGCTATTGGGATGAAATACTGGCGCCTTTCGTTGTTCCGACCATGCAACGAATCGGACCCATGGCAGTCTTCCAAGACGACAATGCTCGGCCACATAGAGCCCGGGTGGCCTTAGAATTCCTTGTGCAGGCCGGTATCAACAGGATGATCTTCCCGGCGTATAGTCCCGACCTCAATCCCATCGAGCATCTTTGGGATGAGTTGGGGAGACGTGTAAAGGAGAACCATCCACCTCCCAGGGACCGTCAGGATCTCTTCCAAATGCTGCAACTGGAATGGCAGGGAATCCCACAGAGGGTCATCAGAACACTGGTCTACTCGATGAGGAGACGCTGCATGGAATGTCTCGCCAATCGGGGTGGTCACACCCATTATTGAAATGATTTGGTGAACTGGACAGATTTGGCAAACTTCGATTTCGACCCCTCCTCTGTTTAATTGTCTGTATATCCCAAACCGTTTGTGCGATCACAATGAAATTCAATGTACGTTTGAACAAGATTATGAAATAAATCTGTTCCCAATTGGAAAGTCATGGCTTTGATATTTGTTGAAAATATGCGGGTACATGTAAACTGTGCTTAACTTGTTGTGACTAGTTTAGCATAATGGCAAAGACTCCATAACTGTATTTTGGTTATGATGGTAACAAAAATCATGTGCCGCAACATCCCAAGAAATAATAACAGTAATAGCGATAACGGTTTTGACAGGACATTCTACTAAACGCTTTCCATTTACAGAACATAATATGCAATAAAACGTAGTTCCACAATAAAACTAAATCATATTGGCATTAAAAGCATGAGCATGAGATTGACTGAGGACAGAAAACAACAGTTTAATATCAGTGGCCTGGCCATCATTGTGTGTGCCTGGAGCCATGGCACGGGACGTGTGGATCGATGACAACCCAGCATATTCTTTACGTGGGCTGGTGTTTAACCCTCTAGCCCTTCTCCCTATCCACCTGCTTCCTTAACCCTTTCTCTCCTAACCCTATGCACCTACTTCCATGATTTAACCCTTTCACTCCCTCACCGTACCCACTAGCTTCCTAAAGCTCACTCACGCTATCCACTAGCTTAGTTAATTTCCTGAACCCTTTCGGTCCGTCACTGTACTAGCTCCATCTACCATGCAACCATTCTTCATAATTCATTTTACAGATGTTACGTGTATTAAGGTTGTCTTCCCCTCTGGTGCCCTCTTTGTTCTCCAGGCCTAGAAGAGTTGTCAAGTTCCCCCAAGTTCTCCCGAAAGGATGCCGGGGGCTCTTTCAGTATAAATAGTATCCTCATCTTCTTGAAATCCTGTGCTAGAAGTGTAATCTTTTCTGTCACTCTGTTTCTGACTTGTTCCTTAGCTTTCATTTCTTCCTATCATTTTTGCTTTGCTGTTCCATTCACTTGTGTGTGTGTTCTGTAAAGCCTTACATTCTGCTAGGATCAATAACTTGGTACATGTATTGACTGCATGTTTGGCTCTGAGGAAATGTGTTCTGCAGGAGATATTTTAGGTAATTTAGGCCATTTTATATGTATGTTTGCTTTAGTGTCCTTAGTTATGTTCACATTTGCAGTCAAGTTTTTTGAAATCCTCGGTGATAAATTGGACGAAATGGTCAACGCCAGGGGCATATCCTTGGATTTGTGCGCGCATGCATCGATATGTGTACTTCATTTTCTTGATCAGCTTTTTTTCCCACTCCAACCAGGTATCATCATGTGCCCTGCCGCATGGCTTTGGCGATAATGGGCCTCCATACGAATCTTTTGTCGTTGCAAGTACACCTACCTTCTGTCTTCATCCACTGCAAATCCGTCAGACATTTTCTCCTTGGGTCTACCAGTGCTCTTATTCCCCCTCCCCCCAGCTTTCCTGTTGTGACTAGGTGCTTTAATTTCTCTCACCTCACAAAATGTCCTATTAATGTTGCTTTTTTTTTCTTAATCTTCTTTAATGTTCTTTTGTGTTTGCCTCTTTAAAGACTGTCTCGTTTATTTATTTATTTATTTATTCATTCATTTATTTACTTATTGCTGTCTATGGAACTCGTTGGTTTTTTTTATAAGTTGCCTCAATCTTGTTGTGACTTTGCGTGCTGACTGTACCCGCTTCACATCAGTACAACAATACCGGTTCTATATAATATTAAAGAACTCTTCCGTGCTAAGTTATAGGCATTTGTTGGTAAGAACGCTTCTCATTTTCTGGACTGCTTTTTTTTTTATCTCGGCCGATTTTGCTGGCTATTTCTAATACGGATCTGCTGTCTAGTGAGATGACTGTTCCCAGATATTTAAACTTATCAGCCTGCCAACCAGATACTAACGTTTTGAAATGGTTATAGCACTGGAACATCAGGTAGACTCAGAAAGAAAACATTGGACGGACTTGCAGGGTGGCTGAGGACAGAGAGGGTGGGAGATGTACTTGCAGCGACAGGGGATAGATTTGTATGGAGTGCCATGATCGCCAACGCCATGCGGCAGGGCACATGATGATGATAATGACGACGAGGATGATAGTTCTGGTATGGCTGTGTGTGTGCAGTCGATTGGGCTTTTAACAAGAATAAGAATAATCCCCCCCCCCCTCTTGCGGTCAAGATGACCAGACAGCTGAACACATACTGCAGCGATGTCGCCTCTATCGTGTGGAGCGACAGGAGGCATGATGGACTGACCAAGTTCTATAGCAGCCAGGAGGAATAGGGGAGAAAAAATATAGCCACAGTCATATCCAGATGTGGCTGGCCATGTGGACAGCGCACAAAAGATGATCTTCCAGCTACCAGGAAGCAGCCGTTGGATAAAGGGAGCGAAAGTGTTATAAAGCGACAGAGAAAGCTAGTGGATAGAGCAAATGAGCGAAAGGGTTTAAATTAACCTGAAACTACAAATCTGCTGCAGGGAACCGTAAGAGAGAGACATGCAGGTTATACACGGGTCATACGTCCTACACTTATTCGTACATTTATAAAAAATGAAGCACCGTTGTGTGTGTACTGTGTGACGAGCTGTTGAGCATGAGACACCACCTCCTTGATTGATGTGAGACAAAAGCACTACACGGCGGACTCCTTAAAGAACGTCTTCCGAGATGTCCCTCCTGATGCAATTTTCCAATTTTTTCAAGAGATCAATAGATTTCACTGATATGACTTTACGTCCAAGTATGGTTTTCTTTAATAGCATTTTAGACTCGCAAGGTTAAACGATCAGCATGGTTTTTCACTGTCTTTTATCTTAACGATGCTGTTGTTTTTGACGTAATGTTCGCCCTGATATGGCTCTAGTAGTCGGTTGGGCTATAAGCAATATGGACTTGAACTTGAGCGAAAGTGTTACAAAACTTTTAATGAAGCTGGTAGATAGGGTAGATGGATTGAAAGGGTTAGGAAGTTGCTAGAAGCTGGTAGATAGGGTAGAGGGATTGAAAGGGTTAGGAAGTTGCAGGAAGCTGGTAGATAGGGTAGAGGGATTGAAAGGGTTAGGAAGTTGCAAGAAGCTGGTAGATAGGGTAGAGGGATTGAAAGGGTTAGGAAGTTGCAAGAAGCTGGTGGGTAGGGTAGAGGAATTGAAAGGGTTAGGAAGTTGCAAGAAGCTGGTAGATAGGGTAGAGGGATTGAAAGGGTTAGGAAGTTGCAAGAAGCTGGTGGATAGGGTAAAGGAATTGAAAGGTTAGGAAGTTGCAAAAAGCTGGTAGATAGGGTAGAGGGATTGAAAGTCAGGAAGTTGCAAAAAGCTGGTAGATAGGGTAGAGGGATTGAAAGGGTTAAGAAGTTGCAAGAAGCTGGTAGATAAGGTAGAGGGATTGAAAGGGTTAAGTTGCAAGAAGCTGGTAGATAGGGTAGAGGGATTGAAAGGGTTAGGAAGTTGCAAGAAGCTGGTAGATAGAGTAGAGGGATTGAAAGGGTTAAGTTGCAAGAAGCTTGTGGATAGGGTAGAGGAATTGAAAGGGTTAGGGAGTTGCAAGAAGCTGGTAGATAGGGTAGAGGGATTGAAAGGGTTAAGTTGCAAGAAGCTGGTGGGTAGGGTAGAGGAATTGAAAGGGTTAGGAAGTTGCAAGAAGCTGGTAGATAGGGTAGAGGGATTGAAAGGGTTAGGAAGTTGCAAGAAGCTGGTGGATAGGGTAGAGGAGTTGAAAGGGTTAGGAAGCTGCAAGAAGCTGGTAGATAGGGTAGAGGGATTGAAAGGGTTAGGAAGCTGCAAGAAGCTGGTGGATAGGGTAGAGGAATTGAAAGGGTTAAGAAGTTGCAAGAAGCTGGTGGATAGGGTAGAGGAATTGAAAGGGTAAAGAAGTTGCAAAAAGCTGGTAGATGGGGTAGAGGGATTGAAAGGGTTAAGAAGTTGCAAGAAGCTGGTGGATAGGGTAGAGGAATTGAAAGGGTTAAGAAGTTGCAAAAAGCTGGTAGATGGGGTAGAGGGATTGAAAGGGTTAAGAAGTTGCAAGAAGCTGGTAGATAGGGTAGAGGGATTGAAAGGTTAGGAAGTTGCAAAAAGCTGGTAGATAGGGTAGAGGGATTGAAAGTCAGGAAGTTGCAAAAAGCTGGTAGATAGGGTAGAGGGATTGAAAGGGTTAAGAAGTTGCAAGAAGCTGGTAGATAGGGTAGAGGGATTGAAAGGGTTAAGTTGCAAGAAGCTGGTAGATAGGGTAGAGGGATTGAAAGGGTTAGGAAGTTGCAAGAAGCTGGTAGATAGAGTAGAGGGATTGAAAGGGTTAAGTTGCAAGAAGCTTGTGGATAGGGTAGAGGAATTGAAAGGGTTAGGAAGTTGCAAGAAGCTGGTGGATAGGGTAGATGGATTGAAAGGGTTAGGAAGTTGCAAGAAGCTGGTAGATAGGGTAGAGGGATTGAAAGGGTTAGGAAGTTGCAAGAAGCTGGTGGACGGCGTGAGGTTGACAAAGGGTTAAAGAAGCAGAAAGGGATGCTGGCGCTCATGTTCACTTTTTCTATTTCCCTTCTCTGCAAATATTGCAGCTTGCAATTAGATGTTGATTGGGTGCTGTGATGGCGTGCGTGCTTTCCTGAGAAATCACGGAGAGAGAGAGAGAGAGAGAGTGAGAGAGAGAGAGAGAGAGAGAGAGAGAGAGAGAGAGAGAGAGAGAGAGAGAGAGAGAGAGAGAGAGAAGAGAGAGCGCACTTATTTGCCATAATCAAAATAGTACGAGTCAACGAAAGAGCGTATTTGGCGTAAATCAAATAACATTTAATGGCATGTCGTGGTGTAACGCATACAGAATCTGCATTACGCCAATGGGAGTAAACTGAATTTGACAAACATCTCATGCTTTTCATGTTTATTTTCCTACCCCCTCCCCCTCCACAACAGCAGTAGCACCGGCACCATGATCACATCACTACCACCACCGTCACTGCTGCCATCAATATCATTGCATAGACATTTAGATAGGAAAACATTCGAATGTTTTAAGTCAAATCGAAACACTCACATAGTGCTTGTGTTGCTACAGTGCTACTTAAAATTATGAAACAATTTTAAAACACATGCGACACACATAAAGGCACACACGCACGCACGCACTCGCGCACACACACGCACACTTACATGTGCGCACAAGCGCACAGATGCGCGCAGACACTCAATCAGAAAAGCGCGCTCGCGCTCGCGCACACACACACACGCACACACACGCGCGCGCTCATACACACACGCGCGCGCTCGCGCGCGCCACACACACACGAAACCGTACAGCCATACGCTCCATACTTACCTGCAGTACATCCATACACAACGAATTTGTTGAGGAGCATATCAACTTAGACACAACGCTAACTTTAGTTCTGTTCAACTTCGCTTTTAATTCACGAAATCAGCGGCCTGCTGGAAGACAGCGCACAAAGTAGTGCCTCACATGTCTCACTTGTCTCCTGTCGGCGTCACCGGGTTCGGTGTTGGCCACTGCACATCTGGACACCACCATCGCCCTCCAGGTTGCTTTGTCTTGACTTTTGTGGACAGCTTCTTGAATATTTAGGCCACTGATGTTGGTTATGTTCTCGGTGTATGAGACTGAAGGTATGCTGTCCAAAATAATCGCTATCGCATTTTATACCACAGATCTTTGATACAACTTGCAGACTTCCTTGCCTCTTAACCACAATCATACTACACACATTGACATTATCAGAAAGTTTTATGGTTTCCATGGACGGACCACGAAACCAACACATAACAGATACAAATTCACATAAACAGCAACCACGCCAGTCACTTCACTAACATTTTGAGTGGAAAATGAAACTAAACGTCTAATCTTTCGGAACGGGACGAAGAACGAGTAGGACCCGTAAGCCTTCTGGCCTGTGCACGCTAAAGATCCCACGGCAGTTGAAAAGTGCAAAGAACAGGCATTCACCTGGTTGCTCTGGTATAAAAGGTTGGATAGATGGGTTAATTTTACCAGGTCCCTCCCCATGAAGGCCAGCTAGCCTTCTTTCTTTCTGAAAAAATGTGGCGCAGCACTGTGGCGACATGCTTACAAAAGGGAGAGCAGCCCGAGTTTGGCATGGTAATAAAACTGTGTCATAAAACAAAGAAACAAAACAGAAATAAGAAATATGAAAAGAGAATGACTCAGAAGTTTTTTGGTTTTGTTTTGTGCGTTAGACCAGACAGTTTATTCTGCCCAGTAAAAGGTTTTGTCTGCTTAATTTTGTCTGTTCCTAACCATTGTTCTCGTTTCTTGGGGCTGTAACAGTTAAACTCTTATTTACCCCTTCCAGTTCAACATCAGGAAAGTTGGTCATCCTGTTTTATTCTAAATCTAATGAATTTGATATCGTCGTTGTCTTTTGTCTACGCCATTTGGCCAATAGTCTGTGCCTTTCTTGTTTATGCTTATGAAGTACTCGTTTATACTCAACTTTCACTTGTTTCTGATTTCAGGAGAAAACCATTTCAAACGGCAGCAGCGCTTTCGTCCTGACCATATCACCTACAACGTAAAGAGGGCACACGGACAGAAAGGGACGACTACCACCTTCTTGACCAGAGTGCAGTGAGTGGCTTTGATGAGACTCAGTACTGACCACACCTGGTTGAACACCCATATGAACTGCAGGTACAAACTGGCCTTGATGAGATATGGCACTGACCATACCTGGTTCAACACCCATATGAACTGCAGGTACAAACTGGCCTTGATGAGATATGGCACTGACCATACCTGGTTCAACACCCATATGAACTGCAGGTACAAACTGGCCTTGATGAGATATGGCACTGACCACACCTGGTTCAACACCCATATGAACTGCAGGTTGACTGTCGCCTTGAGATTCGGCACTGACCACACCTGGTTCAACACCCATATGAACTACAGGTACAAACTGGCCTTGATGAGATACGGCACTGACCACACCTGGTTCAACACCCATATGAACTACAGGTACAAACTGGCCTTGAGATTCGGCACTGACCACACCTGGTTCAACACCCATATGAACTGCAGGAACAAACTGGCCTTGGTGAGATTCGGCACTGACCACACCTGGTTCAACACCCATATGAACTGCAGGAACAAACTGGCCTTGGTGAGATTAGACACTGACCACACCTGGTTCAACACCTATATGAACTGCAGGTACAAACTGGCCTTGGTGAGATATGGCACTGACCACACCTGGTTCAACACCTATATGAACTGCAGGTACAGGCTGTCGCCTTCACCAAGCTGACCGTGTGGTCAAAAGCACCAGACAACAGAACAGTGTCAAGTGATTTGATGTCACTGGAGGCCATTCCTGTCAGTTGGAGCAGTTACTGTGCTGACAGAGACCCAATGCAGGTATGGAACCATCACTAACAAATTGGGGCACAGAGTGGGGTCTGGTGAGGAAAAGGTGGAAGGGTGTGTGTGTGTGTGTGTGTGTGTGTGTGTGTGTGTGTGTGTGTGTGTGTGTGTGTGTGTGTTGCTTGATTTAACGTCTTTTCACTATAAGTGATATTAGACGGGGAAAAATGGCATGGAGGATGAAATAAGGGGGGGGGGGGGGGGGGGGGGGGGGGGGGGTGGAGAGAGGGAACAGAGTAAGGGACGTAAAAAAAAATTAAAAGGAAGCGGCAAGGTCTTAAGAAAAAGGTTATGGATGAACAGAGAAATGATACTAGAACAACGCTAACATCAATAATGTAAAAGAAAAATCGTCATGAAAACAAAACAAAACAAAAATAATCATAATTATAATAATAATCTTAAAGTAACGCATTAACAGGACTGTGAACCAATGATTCTGAAATTTTAACTAACAAAACTTGATCCGATACTACTTCTTTAAAATGCGTTTCAAGATGGTTTCCTTGTGTAAACGTCTTTGGTAAAAAGGAACGAAGCTTTCTGCAGTAAAACAAACAGTGATACAATGTGAATTGTTCGCCACAAATACATAAAACGTTGTTACAATATTTTGTTTTCAAAGCGTTCAGTTGAATGCGAAAATAGTCATAACAATTAATCTCAAATGATATAACGAGGAATACTGCAAATTTTTACAGATATTTTGAACTGAAAGTTTGATTCTTTTTTGAGACACAAATTTTTCATTTAAATGTTCATGAAATCGAATCCATGATGCTAATTCTAGCGAGTTGTAAGCTTCTTTTACCGAGGTGTTAACATGTAATTCTATGGAATTTTCAGAATGGAGGGCACCGGATTTAGCTGCTCTGTCAACTACGTTGTTGCCATGAAGACCAACATGAGAAGGCACCCAGCATAAATTGATTTCCGAACCATTTATCTTTAAACAATGTATTAGATGATTTGCCTCAATAATTAAGTCAGGTCTTGTGTCTGTATCAAAAGACTGTAAGGCATATAATACAGATTTTGAATCAACAAAGAGAACTACTTTGAATGACACAGGCCGAAGGCTTATTAAATAATGCAACGCTTGAACAACAGCGACCAATTCTGCTGTATATATAGATACATTTGCCCCAATGAAAAAAGACTTTAATGTTAAATTTTGGAACATAAAAGGCTGCTCCAGCGCTCTGGTTTGCTAAGACTGACCCATCGGTAAAAATGTGGAGGTGGGTACTGTACTTTTCATCGATGTGTTCACAAGCTGTGGATAGCGTAATGTTGACATTATCATCTTTTTTAACTTTTGCATAATCGAGATCAAATGTGGCATTTAGCATTTCCCATGTAGGGATAGGCGTTATCGTTGGTTTCTCAGCAATTTCATCCATTGTTATGTTGGACTGTTTGATCAGGCCAGATATGAAAGTTGCGGCTGTAATTTGTGATGAAATGTTTTTTGCTCGTTTTGGAAAGTCAGTATCAGACCTGATCTTAATTTCTTTGCTCACAAAATTATCCACTTGTGAGGTAGTTCTAATTGCAAACTTTGCTGTAGCTAACTCACGATGGTTGTTTAAAGGTAGAATTCCAGCAACTTTGTACGTTTCCAGAGTAGAAGCATGAGTTGGTACACCTAGTGCAATTTTAAGACTTTTGCAGTCCAAGCTCTGAATCTTTTTTAGTAAATATTTGGGTGCATTGAAGAAAACTTCTTGCGCGTAGGATAATTTAGACCTGACCAGCGCTGTTGACAGATGAATCAGTACATTTGTATCCATTCCCCATGGTAATTTGCTTATTATCTTTAGAAAATTTAAGGTTTTTCGCGCTTTTGTTAAAATATAATCAAAATGGACATTCCAGCTTAATTTGGACGTGATGTAAACTCCCAGGAATTTTACGACCTGTTTGTAATTTAACACTTCACCAAGCAATTTGAAAATAGGCAAGTTATTTGAGTTACCACCAGGATCAAACAGCATCATGTTAGTTTTTTCTGCTGACAATGACAGCCCATTTTCTAACATATAGTTTCCAAGATTATCAAGATCAATTTGATACAACTTCCTGATGTAATTTCGCGTTCTCTGTGGAGTTGTCTTTTTTAAAGTGATATTCATCCAAGTGCATATATCATCAGCGTACTGTACTAAAACAACACGATTTGAAAGAGCTTTAGGAAGATCCTGTATAAGGATATTAAATAAAATAGGTGCTATCACTGAGCCTTGTGGAATCCCCATGTCGAGGCATCGTGAAGAAGAATAACTAGCTCCCACTCTTGCCTGAATTGTTCTATTAGCTAAAAAAGATTTAATGTAATTGAACATATTGCCCGATAAACCAACAGATTTTAGCTTGAACAATAAACGTTTATGCCAAACTTGATCGTAAGCTTTTTTCACATCAAAGAAAGTAGCTAAAACACTTTTTCTGCGGGCAAACTGTTGTTTGATCTGAGTTGTAAGTTTAACTAGGTGCTCAACTGCGGATCTTCCTTTTCTAAAACCTGCCTGGTTTACCGGAATAACGTTATTTTTATCACAGTAGTGTAAAAGTCTGTTTAAGACCAATCTTTCCATTAGTTTGCTTGTGTGGGACGTTAAAGCAATAGGTCTGTAACTGTTTTTATCGGTTTTCGATTTTCCTGTTTTTAAGATTGGTATAACTATAGACTTTTGCCAGATTTGTGGCACAGTTCCAGTAACCCAGCATTTCTGCAAAATTTTGTGTAGGAAAATAAGGTAGTTTTCAGGGAGATGTTTAATCATTTCAGTCGAAACTGCATCAACACCTACCGAACTCTTTTTGTTGTGTAGAGACAGTACTGTGTTTTTTTTAGCTCTTCTAAGGTGATTGGAGAATTAAACCAGAGATCATTCTGTGGTACTGGATCAGTGTAGATTGGGTTGTAATCTTCCATTTCTCTGTGATGTTTGCAGTCAGGAGATAAACCTTCAACTTTACTGTTTTTGGCGAACAGATCCACAAAAGTTTCTGCTTTGTCCATGTCTGAAGGAAATGTGTTACATGTTTCAATCATTATCGGACACCTAGGTAAGTTGGTTCCATCCTTCATTTGTTTCATTTTCGTCCAGACTTTATGGAAATCTTTGAAATCTGAAATTTCTTTTGTGCAGAATGATGCCCAATAATCTTTCTTTGCTTCAGCAATGATTTTGTTACATTGGATGTTAGCTTTTTTCATTTCGACATGATCCTCAGGTTTCCGGCTTTTGATGTAGATTTTGAATTTCTCCCTTTTATATTGAACTGCTTTCTCACATGCCTCTGTCCACCAAACATTACCCAATCGATTATTTGATCTAGAAGATTTGAGTTTCGGAATCGATAGGTCTGCAGCGGCTAAAATTGACTCTTGGAATTTAGAAAACATAATGTCTACATTTTCACTTTCATAATGTCTGTAATCTTGATTAGCTAGAGCAGTTCGAAATAAGGACCAGTCAGAACGCTTGTAATTATATTTTGGAATAATTTCAGGAGAGCTGTCTTTCATCCTGATGTTTTTGTCAGTTATGGTTATGATGATAGGTAGGTGATCGCTTCCCAAAGTGTCTCTGTGAGTTTCCCAGGTACACGATGGTACTAATTCTGGTGAGATTAGAGACAAATCGATGGCTGTCGCCCTGTGTTTGGAAACATCAGGGATCCTAGTGACACTACCATCATTTAGAAGGTAAAGCGAACTATCAACGATATTTTCTACCAAACGATTGCTCGTAACAGTAGAACAGTTCTTTTCCCAAAATGGGGAGTGGGAATTAAAGTCTCCACCTATTAGCCATTTACCACGCTGCTGATCTTGGATAGTGCGCAGCCATTCTGTGTTGTGGTCATTTGGACCTGTTGGTAGGTAGACTGACAAAACGTTAATGTTTAGAGAATTGCTTAATTGGACAGTGGCAGCACAAGCATGCAAATCTTCGCTTGATTTCAAAACTGGGGAAGTAAGTAAGCAGTATTGTAACTCTTTGAGTATATAAATCGCGGTGGATACCTTCTTCCCGTGATTCCCACATTCATAGACTGGAGGATAATAATAATTGGGGAAATTGGGTAGCTTGGTAGCGACAACATTCATCGACTGTAGAATCAAAATTTCACACCTATTTGATGCTAGGAAATGCTCCAAGTAAGCCGAATTGGTGGAAAGGGATCTACAATTCCATTGCAAAAACTTGACTTGGGATTGTTTTCGCATTGCTGATATTGGTTAATCTCCAACTTTCTATTAACTGTTATTTATGGTCGATAATAATGAATACTTTGATTTTCTGTGTCCAGGAGAACTGGACAGAAAGAAAATTACGTAATTACTTAGACTACGAAGTAAAGAAAACAAAATTGTAGCAAAATCAATAAAAAGAAAATAACATAGTCCAACATACGAATAACTTATAAAGGTGATAATAGATTACAAGGGATAACAAATAACCAAAAATCAAAATAATGGCATTCACGTCTTCAAATGTACAGAGTGTATAGTCTGACCGAGTCTTGATAGTCGGACTAAAACCTAGTTATTGTTTATTTTCAGCAGAAGAAATGTCAGAGATGACGAGGAAAAAGTCCTGTGACATGAACATTAAGTATTGTATATGTAATACTGTTATTTCAAAACATATTATACGGCCACCATGGTGTGTAGTTGTCAAAAGGGTGGTACTGTCCTCTGGAGAATCTGGAAGGGTGTAGCTGTGATGATCTTGATCTTGATGTTCTTCTTGGAGTCTCCCAAAATAGGTCTCGAATGTGTCTTCCAAGATTTCCTGCAATGATGCTACTTCCTCTGGTGGTGGGGTGAATGTCGTCTTTTAGAAATTGTTGAGTGGTACGAAGGTTCTCATGTGATACAAAAGAAATATTTTTCATATCAACAAGTTCAGCAGATAGAAAAGCGTTGAACAGATTTCGTTGAACCTCCATTCGGGCCTGCCGTACAGGGGCAACCTTACTAACGACTAGTTTAGATTTTGGATGTTCTTGTGCTATTTGTTTTATGCCTGAAGCGAGATGTTTAGTTGTTGCAGGGAGATCTTTGCTGTTCAATTCATGCACGTGTGTGTGTGTGTGTGTGTGTGTGTGTGTGTGTGTGTGTGGGGTGTGTGTGTGTGTGTGTGTGTGTGTGTGTGTGTGTGTGTGTGTGTGTGTATGTCTGTGTCTGTGTGTGTCTGTGTCTATGTGTGTGTGTCTGTGTGTGTATGTGTCTGTGTGATGTGTGATGTGTGCGCGCGCCCACGCGCATTGGATTGAGCGAGTTCCTGATTGTGACGGTGCAATAATTCCTTGTCATAATCGATGTAAAAAACTTACTGCACTGTCACGCAATAACTGCTCACTGATTTCTTCACGGTGACTGATCGTTTTCACCAGCTTCAGACATGGTGAAGGTTGAATGATAATCTGATCACCTGATCGGACATGGCTTCTGAAATGGTCCTTGACATTGGATGAGGATTTTGCATGTCGGTACAGGTGGTGGTTGATAAGACTGAGGCCTGGTTGACGCAGACTTGGAGCAATCGCCTTCCAGTCTGCATGCATGATTTTGCACGGATGCAAATCACGCCAGCCGGATTTGATGTATGCGTGCGGTCTCCAGTCTACCCAGCTGTGAATGGGTACCCGACTTTCTTCAAAGTTAGGGAAAATTAAAGCAGTGATGTGGTTTCTAAGAAGAATGTTGAGAGTTCCATTGACAGCAAAGAAAACAAACGAAACAGTCTTGATGGATGTAAACACGAGAAGATCATTGATAAGGAAGATTAGGAAAAGAAAAGCAACATTTATAGGACATTTTATGAGGAAAGGGGAATTAGAGCACATGGTCACAACAGGAAAGCTGGAGGGAAAGAGAGCACCGTGTAGACCCAGGGAGAAAATATTGGACGGACTTGCAGGATGGCTGAGGAAAGAGAGGGTGGAAGATGTGCATGCGGCAACAAGGGATAGACGCATATGGAGGGCCATGATCACCAACGCCATGCGGCAGGGCACTTGATGATGATGATAAAACAGTGAGGGAGAGGAGATGGGCACTGACCTCATAATGCTGGCCATGAGAAAAGTTGAGATCTGTACCCCCTCACTCCCCTACGACCCCCAGGGTTATGGGGCAACCTATAGAAGATATATAGCCCCACAGAAACGGTAGAAATCCATCCCTTCTGCTTTTCTCAGTCCCTTCTGCCGTATATCGTTTTTGTTTGATCATATGTGTGTGTGTGTGTGTGTGTGTGTGTGTGTGTGTGTGTGTGTGTGTGTGTGTGTGTGTGTGTGTGTGTGTGTGTGTGTGTGTGTGTGTGTGTGTGATAGCTGGTTCATTCTCCTGTCTTTTTGTGCCAAACGTTGTCTTGCGTTCTAGTAGTTTACATGAGTGTTTACTGGAGAGGCGAGTCGACAACAACCGATTAATGTGTTTGCTCATTACAGAATGAATTTCTGATTTATTTGTATTTATTTACTTATTTATATATTCATCTATCTGTATATCTGTCTTGATTTATTTGTTTAATTTTTTTTTCTATCAAGATCGAAGGGGAGCATGAAGTTGTGATGTTCTACGTCATCGCTCATCAGTTCTGCACGAGACAAGATGATGCCAACCTGCATGAAAGGTTTGTTTTGTGCGCGTACAGTGTATGTTTCGTACGTCTGTTGTGTACGTCTGTTGTGTACGTCTGTTGTGTACGTCTGTTGTGTACGTCTGTTGTGTACGTCTGTTCTACCTCTTTGTGTCTTTTGTGTATAATTATGTCTGTTCTGTACCTCTGTGCACATTTCCTGTTCCCCCCCCCCCCCCCCCCACTTTGTACGCCGTATTAATGGCCACAGAAGCTGGGACAGTGCTTTGATGAGGAGGAGGATGATAATTATGATGCTGTGGAGTTCTATGATTGAGACTGCGTAACAGAACTGTACTCTTGGCTTACTATCATGATATATCCTGTCGTCAAGCAGGCCAGACAGGTTAAAACACCTGCAGGTGTTGGTCAGATTTGAGCAAGATCATCAATGACACATCTTTCACAGAAACCCCTCGGATGGAAGCAGGCCCATGCCTTTATTCTGAAAGAAATGTCGGTAGTCAGGTAAAATGTTGACAGGTGTAGCAGGACAAAGTAGCCTATTCAGGTTTACTCCATCTGTAACGAGAGGGTGAAATGTCTAGTTTGGTCTTTTAGAATATGGTGATGTATTCCACGGTTCTGATATTCAGCTTTGTACACAAGTAGACAGGAGATACCACATGAAAGCAACTCCACCATATAAAACAGAATGGTGCTCTGTCATATTTTTGTATGTAGAGTTTGAACCCCTCCTTAATACTGGGTTTTGTCAGCTGTCAGCCTTGATTGCGTACAGCATTTGTGTAGCAGATTTCTGGGGATGTTATACAGAATCATTATTGTATATAGAAATGTCACACACAGCAAGGAAGGAGAAAGACGGACAGAAATACGCTAAGCACACTAAAGAACTCTGAAAAGCAGTCCATATATGTATACAGAACGAAAAGTCGGCACAATTACATTAATTAAAACTGTTCAGCATAAAGCATAATCATTCATCAGTAACCTTATTTGACTACATCCTATCAGCCTTAAAATCATACACAGGAATGAAACGATCAACGTACCTTTACTACGTTTTCTGGCAAATGCTTGGCTCCTCTTGTTAAACTTAGTGGTCTGTTGCCTGCCTAGTATGGCTGTTGACTCGGACCATTCTGTCGCCCATGTTATTTTCCTTCGTCATTTATAGAGAGTGGATCAGAACCTCTGGGGCTCTGATTCAGCTTGCCTAAAGATTTTGTATAGGTATCACTTTCCAACGGAAATTAATTGATCGTCTTTACGTGATGATGGATCAGCGTCAGAGATGAACTTAATAAGTTCCGTTACTCTGTCCAGGTATGATTTTGTACCTGTGATTGGTATGGAAGAAAATTTTAAATGTGAATAAACACAGGCCAGAATCTGTCCACGGAAACAATGGACCCATCCCTATCACAGGATCTGTACTGTTCAAACGTCTCACATTATAATAGAAATGTGATTGATGGTGGTAAACTTCAGTAGGCTATTTTTTCTTGCCAGACACTGTCAACATTTCTTTCAGAGTAAAGAACAGGTATGGGCCTGTTTTTACCTGAGGTGTTTTTGTGATACATGCGTGAAGTAGACGAGACTCGAAATGGAATGGAATCTTTTATTTTATGTCTGTTCACAATAGTGATTTTTAGACACACACACACACACACACACACACACACACACACACACACACACACACACACACACACAACACACACACACACACACACACACACACACACACACACAAAAGAGTACAGACTGTGTAGTCTCAGTCCTTTTCAATGAGCCCATATCACGCTCAACTCGGGTAGGAGCCTGGGTAGCAGCTGGATAGGACTGATAGGGATTCGAACATACAACCTTCCACCTGGTATTCCGTTGCGCTAACCACTAGAGCACAGTGAGTGGTGTTTTGTTTTCTTTCTGTATATTGTACGTCATTTTCCTACATCTGAACTTGGTGCTTGTGTTTATAGTTTGTTTAGGAGAGAATCGTCACACTCGGGCAATTCCGTATGTACTCCACCAACATCCACCAGCAGTTCTCTGGCAGACTCACTGTTCCTGCACCAAACCCTGTGTGCTGGCAAAGTCTTGAAATGGGGACGGGTGGAGAAGGGTCCCATGAAACACCAAGCTGACTCCACCAGAGTGTAGGAAATAGTAAGATGGGCAGTGAACAGGCCAGTTCTTAATATTGCGGGCTGGGATTGAACTCGAGATAACATGTCTTGAGTTCATGGCTCCGTGAATAGAACCAAGCAGCCTGTGACTGTACATCTGTACGTCCGTTTTCAATTTCTGTGCGTCTTGAGTACGTCTGTTCTGTAGTTCTGTTCTATACTTGTGTCCCCCCATACGTCTGTCCTGTGCCTTTGTATGTCTGTGCGTTTGTACGTCTGTACTGTACGCCGCAGCAAGATACGCATCAGCGTTGACGGTACGCCTGTGTTGTACGCCACACTCAAAGACAGCAGATAAGTGTGGACATTGTCTTCTGTCTGTCGTGGATCTTTTTTTTTTTGTGCATCTTTTTCGAAACGCTCCTCTGTCACTCTGTTTCTCTCTTGTTTCTGTCAGTCTGCCTCTTTGTTACCCTGTCTCGCTCTTTTTCTGTTTCTGCCTGTGGCTCACTCACTCTGTCTCTGTCACTCTTTGCCCCCCCCCCCCCATCTCTCTGTCTCTTGTCTGTCTCACTCTGTCTCTGCCTGTCTCTGTCAGTCTGTCTGTCTGTCCGTCTGTCTCTGTCTGCCTGTGTCTGTGTCTTGTCTGTCTCTCTCTCTCAATCACACACACACATTCACGCTTTTATCTGTGTCCTAAGATTCACTCTTTTGGCGTGGGATGTTGAGTTTCAGTAACGAACCATCGGTAAAAATTGTTAACGAGATCAAGAACCAGAAGAAACACTAAAGAAGAATACGAACGCGTATTTAATACAACAAGACAAGACAGGCGCAAATTTTCGGCAAACTGGCCTTTGTCAAGCGTAAGATTACAAACAAACAAACATCAGATACAGTCTTTTCTCACATTGAACACAGCAGCAGGGAAGTTTCAGTCTTTTTCTCATAATTTTTGTATCTGGTATTTGTTTGTAATCTTACGCTGGACAAAGGCCAGTTGGCCGAAAATTTGAGCCTGTCTTATCTTTGTATTAAATACGCGATCGTATTCTTCTTTCGTGTTTTTTTTTCTGGTTCCTGCGGGCAGTCACACTTGTTTTGGATTACAAGATCAAGTTAATGTGAATCATTATTAAACATCTGTTGCTTCCCTCCCACCCACCACCCACCCTTCTTGTCTGTACTTTTGTTTGTCTGTGTCTTTGTATATGCCTATCGGTCTATCTCTCTTCCTACCCCCTACCCCACCCCCGGTCTTTGCGTATGTTAGAAGTAACATGGACATGAAAATACTGAATCCTCCTGTTCTTGCAAAGCGACAGCGTTCTACAGATTGATTTGGTGGGAACATTTTTGGATATAGAGAATGCACACAGAAAATGTTAACCTTTATGACATGTGCTGAGGTAATTTAAATCATGTCGATGTGTACGCATCCGGATTCTTTTTCTGTTACATTTTGTACATCGTTTAGTGAGAAATAACAGCAATGTGGTACATGTGGGTGGGCGGTTAGAACAGGGGTGGGTGGGTGCAATCTGACGTAAAAGTGTACCGTTTCATTCAGTTCGTATTTGAACGGTCTTTTGATTGAATTTTCGTTCGTTCTTCGCGTGAGCTCTGGTGGAAAGATATACAACTATGTGGGAAGTGATCAATTACTGGCGAGGACGGTGTGTGTGTGTGTGTGTGTGTGTGTGTGTGTGTGTGTGTGTGTGGTGTGTGTGTGTGTGTGTGTGTGTGTGTAAAGAAGAGGGAGGTGGGTAATGCTGTGGTGTTTGTGTGTGTGTGGTGTGGTGTGTGAGAGAGAGAGAGAGAGAGATGAGTAATGGGTATGGGTATAGGTTTGTTCGTGTATGCGTCCGTTTGTGTGGGCCATCACGACTACAACACCATCATCACCAGCATCAAGCTATTGATTTTAATGTAAAAGTTAAAGATGTGCAGAACATGGAAATATTAAACACATCACGAACGAAACTCGAGCAATATGTTTAGAGTGGGTAAAATGCAGGGGTCGAGTAAAAAAAAATTTTGCATAGTGATTAAAAGTCTAAGCGATGTAATACACAACTTTAAGCTGAAATTTACAATAGATTGAAAACGTGCACACAACACATACGCACACATACACAAACATGCGTACGCGTACAGAAGCACACACACAAACGCCCATGTACACAAACGTGCTCTCACACACACACATACACACAAACATGCGCGAGCGTGTGCTCACACACACGCACGCATTAAGTAGTACTACAGCAAACCCTAGATTTCTAGTTCATACTAACTTCTTTGGAAGGGAAAAAACTGAGGAAAAAGTCTTATGAGTGTGTGTGAAACGCACCTTGGTATTATTAATAAAGTATATAACAATATAGAAATCATACATACATAATAAATGAATGCTTAACTGTTATTTAGAGCAAACAAGTCAACTTAATTACATGGGGGGAAAGCGTGGAAAACGTTTGCACATCTTCTGCCCCTTGATGCTTTACCTTCCCCATCGTTAACATGATTCGCTGTCCACTGACTGTGGACCAAGGCCACAAGCACAGTCTTTACCTTGAGCCGAAGTTGTATTCAGGTACTTTTTTTTAAATCCCCCGCGTGATAAAGTGGTCAACACCAGGGGCATCTCTTGGATTATGTGCACGAATGCACTGATATGTGTACGTAGTTTTAAAAAAAAAAGTTTGTTTACTGTTGAAGTATTGTGTATGTTTTGAAACGATTATATCCCTGAATATGGCTCCACGCAGTCTGCTGGGCTTTTAACAAGTAATGTATTATGTGTATTTTTGGCTCTAAGGAAGTGTAATTTGCAGAAGCAATTTTAGGTAATTTAGGCCCGTTTTTTTTTTTTTTTTTTATTTAGTGTCCTTAGTTATGTTTACATTTGTATTCAGGTATTTTTTTAAAAATCCCCTGGTAATAAATTGGAGTGGTCAACGTCAGGGCATATCCTTAGATTGTGCGCGAATGCATTGATATATGTAGTTGATTTTCTTTTCCAGGTTGTTTTTCTCTCCCTAGTGACGTATAGTGTACCTTTTGAGATGGTGATATCCCCGATATGGCTCTGCGCAGTCAGCTGGGCTTTAAACAACAATAAGCACCGCCGGCAGAATGTTTCGAAAAAGCAATCAACAAGATATCACAGCTTTAAATTCATATTCATTGCATCCCCCTTCCCCACCCACCATATTATTTGCCAGTTGTTTACAAATGTAGTGTCATTTTTCGATACCATCCTCCGTCATGTTCCCTCACACAAAATTGATAATCTTCCCCCACGCCTCTCACCTGCTGACCTAAGCAGAGGACGCAGTGATACTACTTTTCGTTTTTCAGCTTGGTCCAAACCAACTGATTATTTTTACTCTGTAAATTTGTTATATAGCTTTTTCCCACATCACCTACCTGTATTGCAAGGATTTTCTTGAAAAGTTTTCGTTCTTATTTTTATGGTAGAATAGTCGATTGTCCTGCAAAATTAAATAAAACGCACAGGAAGAATCGGTCTCGACGGCAAACTGGTGTCTTCGTTTGGAATAATGAGCTTTTTCCCACTTGAAACACAGGGCAATTTTTCCTGCAGTTAGCTTAGAAGCGCTGTGTGTTCATTTTTTGTTCGTAACTGAAGATCTTCAGAAATAAACTACTCAGTTTGCAAATGGTGCTTTTATTCAAACCACTGTTATTTTTTTAGTTCTAAAATGATAGTTAAATTTGGGTTTATTCAAAAGGTATTTGTGATGCTCGGCTAGTTTCAGTTGCGTTCTACCCAATTGCAAAAGCGATGATCTGACTAAGCCTTTTCCAAGACCTTTTGACACCCGCACACTGTCCACAGCATACTGCATTGCCAACTGTACTAGTACAGCAGAAACTTAACCTTTGTATTCCCTCACCCTATCCACACATAACACACACACACACAGACACACACACACACAGACACACACACACACACACACACACACACACACACACACACACACACACACACACACACATTACAGGAAATCCGACCTTATTTCCCTGCATCTTTTACAAATCTAAAACGGATACATGCTGATTTCACTCTGTTTAATTTACACTATTATCTTTTCTTTGATTAAGCCCGACTTTTTATACTGTAGTTCCCACCTACCCCTGTATGTCTGCTCGTTATGTTTTTCGTTACTCATTAAGTGTTACAACGTTTTTAAGTCGAAAAGGTAATCCTGTTCTCCCCATTGTACACCCCCAGATAATAACAGATGACTTGCCATACGCCAGCACAGACTCGTAGCACACACGCTCACACCCACACAACAACACACACACACACAACCACACACACACACACCACACACACACACACACAACACACACACAAAACACACACACACACACACACACACACACACACACACACACCTCACACACACACACACACACACACACACACACACACACACACACACACACACACACACACACACACACTCACACAACACACCCACACACACACACACACACACACCACACACCACACCACACACACACACACCACACGCACACACCACACGCCACACGCATACACACACAGACACCACACACAACACACACACACCACACACCCACACACACACACACACAAAACATATACACACACACACATACACACACACACACACACACACACACACACACACACACACACACAATAAGTGACGAGATTAGAGCAGGTGGAAAGACCATGCGTTGATCATGTTTTGTCCTCAAAAGGAAGGTCATAATGATTAGAAACTTGTCCGTCCCTCTCTCCATCTTGTCTGAATTCCTGCAGTGTGGGGTTCGTAAGAATACACACGGAACCGGAAATGACGCCCCATCCGCTTCCATGTTTGGTCGAATGGGCGAGTAGGAAGGAAGAAGCGGGTAATTACGTTTTTCTGATGTGTTGCCTCGTGAAACACTACACTTGTAGCTCTTGCTTCAGGCATTTGCATATCTCTCGCTCTCTCTCTGTCTCTCTCTGTCTCTCTCTTGTCTCTCTCTCTGTCTCTGTCTGTCTCTCTGTCTCTGTCTCTGTCTCTGTCTCTCTGTGTCTCTCTCTGTGTCTCTCTCTGTCTCTCTCTCTCTCACTTGCTCATTCACACTTATTCACTCATTCACTCGCTCGCTCACTCATTCACACTCACACACACACACACACACAACAACACTCTCTCTCACATACACACTCTCTCTCTCTCACAACACACTCTCTCTCTCTCACATACACACTCTCTCTCACATACACACACACATACACTCACACTCACTCTCACACACACACTCTCTCTCACACACACACACTCACGCACACAACACACACACACACACACACACACACACACACACACATACACACACACACACACACTCACACACACACAGACTCTCTCTCTCTCTCTCACACATACACACACACACACACACACACACACACACACACACACACACAACACACACACACACACACACACACATGGCAACGGGGAGGGGTGTGGAGGGCACTGATCTGTCTTCGACATTTTCCCAAAGCAGCATGTCCGATGTGCTCTTCCCAAAGTAAAAAAGTCGCTGCTTACTATGGTACCTGTATTACCTAGACTATCCTTCTGGAGAACTAAAGTGGATGAAGAACATTGTGAATATTGTCGGGATCTTTTCCTTTTCCCTCTTCTCATAAGTAATGTAATCATTCGTCTCAAAAAGTCGGTGGCCAGTAACAGTAAAATTACTGACTGTTCATTCGTTTGGAGTTAACGTCCATATATTTTCTATCAACACTGACCAACACAGTAACCGTACTGACTGATGTATGTGTGTAACCATCGTGAAGAACACTTGTTATATCAAGTAAACAAATAACAACGCGTGACCGTCAGTGTTTTGATACGCGTATGGTTATCATTTCGTACTTCCACTTGATCGAATGGACAATAAATCACAATAAATCGGTGTATGTAACTATGTACATGTCGAGTGGAGAGTAAAGCAGTGTATGTTAATGTAAAATATATTTCCGGGAGATGGTACCCATGTCGCGAAGCTTCCCCCTACCCCCATCATTCCCACCCCCATCCGCATCCCGCATGTCTGGTTTTAAAAGGGCAAAAAGCCTGCCACATTATATCATTTCTTCTTGGTATTCTCTCACCCCTCTCTCTCCCCTCCCTCCCTCTCCCCTCCCTTCTCCTTTCCCTTCCGTCTCCCTCCAGTCCTTTGCCCCTACATCCTCTTTTTTGGGGGTATTCCTCCCTCCCCATGTCTTTCTCTGTGCATTACAGCGTGCTTATATTAGTATATACTTCATTTAGCTTGGTGTGAGGTATCATTAATGTGTTTGTGCCACTTCCGTCCAAAACGACATTCTTTTACAGTTCTTGTTTCGTGTTCTCTCTCTGTCTCTCTGTCTCTGTCTCTCTCTCTCTCTCTCTCTCTCTCTCTCTCTCTCTCTCTCTTCTGTGTGTGTGTGCGTGTGTGTGCGTGTGCGTTGTGTGTGGTTTGAGAGAGGTAGGGACATATTTCTTGGTCCTCCTCAATGCTATCAGCGTAGTGCCTCATAAAAAAGGAAAGTTTGCAAACTTTTTCTGTCGCCAGTGGCATGTTTCTGTCTTGTCAAGGACATGGTAGGTGATGCGTCCATTTCGTATCCCTGTATTAAATCATGCGGTCAGGTGGAGTTAACCCTTTGACTCCCGCACCCTGTCCAACAGCTACCTTAACCCTTTGACTTCTTCGCCCTATCCACCATATCTGTGCAGGAGAGAATCAAAAGGTTAAGTTTTTGCAGTTGGTGGATAGGATTGGTTAGTCAAAGGACTATTAAACGTACATTCAATTCCGTTTGCCTCTCTCTGTCTCTCTGTCTGTCTGTCTGTCTGTCTGTCTCTCTCTCTCTCTCTCTCTCTCTCTCTCTCTCTGTGTGTGTGTGTGTGTGTGTGTGTGTGTGTGTGTGTGTGTGTGTGTGTGTGTGTCCCCTTTCTTTCATGTTGCCTCATAAAACACAAACATGAAACTTTTTCTTCGGCCATTTGCCAAGAGCCTGCATCTTCCTGGATTGGGCACATGGCCTGTTTATTTTATAACCCCGTATTATGTAATGCTTCCATCTCTCGCTTTTGGGGGTGGGGGTTGGGAGGGAGAGAGAGAGAGAGAGAAAAGAGAGAGAGAGAGAGAGAACAGATTCTATTTACGAGTGTATGAAATAAACAAAATGTGTGCTTTCTAACATCCAGTCCTTGCCCAAAGAGGTCTACATCACACTACACATAAATCATACCTTAGATAATATACATACTCCAACAATAGAATCATTACATTTTCAGTCAAAGAAATACATTTGAAAAACTGGAGAGAGAGAGAGGGAGAAGAGGAGGGAGGGCAGGGGGTAAACACCGAGACAGATGAATGATTGGATCAAGCATAAATTGAGTGAGTTCTCGGATGTAAACTTCAGTAGATAGACACGACTATCCGATCATTTATCCGTACTAAGAATGGATACACACCACAGACTTTCGTTCATCTTATTCCAGACGTCGTCAACTCACCTCACCTCAGCTCACCACGCTTGACGTCACAAGTCTTCTTCAGGTCGCATGATTGAGGCATCTGTGGGTGACTTCCTGGATTCCCAGACCACAGACATAAGATGTTGAAGTAGCCGTGCGGCCGTCCCGTTAAGTCAGGTCAACTTTATCATAACGGTCACCGTGGTGCGGTGGTTAGCGTACCTGGCTACCGACTGGAAGGTTCTGGGTTCGATACCCATCGGTTCTGTCAAAAGTCATTGTGGGACTTTTCGGGTAACAACCAGCTCTTACCCGAGACTGACCGTGCTGTCGATTCACGAGGAACATTGGGACCACGCGGTAAGTCTCATATACTTCACGGATGCATCATTGGGTGTGTTGCTCAAACTTCTTGACAACTCTTCACGTGTGTATGTTGGACCTGGTCACGCCAGGATGCATAACAAAGAGCAGCTTAAAGCTCTGTCACGCAGTTTCAACCCACAGTGGAACTCGTATAGCATTATCCCAGATTTTGTGGGTTTGAAGTGGCGCATTAAAACTGCCTGAGTGCAGTGATCCTTTCAGCTGTGTAATTGTCGAAAGAGAAATTCATCATCATCAAGTGCCCTGCCGCATGGCGTTGGCGATCATGGCCCTCCATATGCATTTATCCCTTCCCAAGCACATCTTCCACCCTCTCTGTCCTCAGCCACCCTGCAAGTCCGTCCAATATTTATCCCTGGGTCTACCCGGTGCTGTCTTTCCCTCCAGCTTTCCTTTTGTGATCAGGTGCTCTAATTCCCCTTTCCACACAAAATGGCCTACAAATGTTGCCTGTCTTTTTCTAATCTTCCTTATGAATGATCTTTTGTCTGCCTCAATCAAGACTGTCTCGTTTATTTTCTTTGCTGTCCGTGGAACTCTCAACATTCTTCTTGGAAACCACATCTCAGCTGCCTCAATTTTTTTCTGGCTTTGCTTGACTGTCCACGCCTCACAACCGCATAACATTGTCGGTTCTACATAACGTTCAAGAACTGTCTTCCTGACGTTAATCGATAGGCATTTGTTGGTAAGAATGCTTTTCATCTTGTTGAATGCTGTTTTGGCTAGGCCGATTCTGGTAGCTATTTCTGATGTGCATATGCCGTCTGGTGAGATGATCGTTCCCAGACATTTAAACTTATCAACCTGTCTCAAGGTTGTGCCGTTTGCTGTTATTTTGCATGAGGTGATTTTTTTGTTTTTTTGTTTTTTTTTTTTACTGATAATCATAATCAATAAGCCTAATGTGGCTCTGTGCATTCGGCTGGGATTTTAAACAACAGTTACAGTAATAATAGTAATCTTGATTTATTTGTATCTTGCGTTCAGTAGATGACGTTTTTTCTCGTGTTGTATCTGTATTTTATACGTATGCAGATTAGCATCGGCAGGTTAGAAAAATGTTTAATCGGTAATCGTTACTGTTGGAAGATAACAGCATCACTATCACGTCGTTGTCTCTTTTGTGAACAAAAACAAAAACAAACAAAACCCTTTTGACACGGAAAAGCCTTTAAGTAAAGTTTAGACAATTTTGTTCAAGGCCAAAATAGACTTTTAAAGTTTCAAAAATAATTTGAATTAACCTATACATATCCTGTCAAAGAGTACAAATCTGTTATTTGACACACGAAAGGTCCTAAGGGAGCAGTGTGCGATTTTCCCCTGTGAGGATGCCAGGGGCTTTTTCGTATAAACAGTATCCCCACCTTCTAGAAATTCTGTGTAGACATTTCCTGTTTTGTCACTCTCTTTTTACCTTCGCTTTCTGTCATTTCTTCCTATCACTTTCTGCCTTGCTGGTTCATTCACCTGTATGTGTTTGATCAAGTCTTACATGGTTTATAATCGGGTACATGTTCTGGCGCGTTTTTTGGCTCTAGGGAAATGCGAGTTGCAGACGGAGTTTTAGCTAATTTAGACCTGTTTTTAATGTTTTAACGTCCTTCCTTATGTTTAAACTTGTGCTCATGTTTTTTTTTTTTTTCAAATACCCTGGTGATAAATTGGACTGAGTGGTCCAACGCCAGGGGATCTCCATAGATGATTTGCACGAATGCATTGATATGTGTACCGAATTTGCTTTTCCATTTTTTCCTGTTGAAGTATTGTGTATGTTTTGGAACGGTTATAGCCCTCCAATGGCTCCCACAGTCGGCTGACCTTTGAACAAAAATAACAAAATACCAATGTGCTGTTTGACGTGAAATGTCGCGCGTGTAACAGATATCATGAAAATAAACAGTAATGTGATGACACGTTAATGTTCTGAAGTTAATTTCATATTCATCGGTCCAGAGGCAAAATCCCAAGTTCTATTTAATAAACAAGATATTATTAAATTTAAGCCTTCACATAAATTGCGTTAGCGCCTACTTTAAATGCTAAACGTGTAAAATCTCTTGCTAGACTTTAGTGTATGGACAGAATGTTGAGCTGAAATCTCAACAATCCAGTGATCTGCATTAGATCTATTAAGTGCAAAACGGTCAGTGTGGTTGTTAGGTACGTAAGTGGAGCGGTCGAACGATAGTGTGCTTTATGAAATTATAAGCAATTTCCAAACGCAATTTTGTGTCTGTGCGAGGCTGGGCCGAGTTATAGAAGGGTATGTGTGGAAATGTTGGTAACTTTTATCCAGTTTTGTGCACATGTCATTTTATCCAATTTTGTGCAATTAATGTCATTTTTATCCAATTTTGTGCACATAATGTCATCACACGAAACCTAACCCCACCCCCCATGTTTGCTTTAGCATGGACTAGATTGCCCACTTTAGTTGTCTTCCCTTCCCTTCCCCCTGCCTGCCTCCCTCTGTCTATCCCTCTCTCTCTCCCTCTCGTATTTCATTAGAGTAAGTAGGGTTTGCGCAAACTGTGTAAATACTTATATGAATGCATAACGATGCCTTTAAAAGTCATGATTGTATGTTTTACGTGTGTTGATCTGCGTTAGTTTCTTTTTTGTTTCGTAAATAATACTGGATTGAGTTGGGCTCATTCCCTTGTCAAAATATGCATTGTCCATGTTAAAATTGTGGGCCGTTCTCTGGGGAAAGCATTTATAATCAGCCCGGTGCCACCGTCCTTTTTCCTCTTTTACTGCACATGTGCACTCCCTCGTCTTCCTCCACCCATGAAAGTAAACTTTCAATGAAACCCTATCAGATTGAAACCCTATCAGAGACAACTCCCTTGTTGCATTCTCAGTTGTTCGTGTCTTCAAAGACTGGCAGCATCAGTGGAGTGGAGAAGAGATCCTGTCTGACTGGGACGTGAATGCTATGGTAGCTTACTGAATGGAACTGCAAGCTGTAAAGGGAGGAGGGAAGGGAGGGGGAACAACGGTAATGTTTATTACCCAGTATCTCATCCAAATCCCTTGTCTAGGTAACAGAAATTCAGGACATGGCCCTGGAGAATGTTTCCTCAATGTCTTTGATAATATCCAGTCTGAGGGGTTTTTACCATTTGTAAGCTTTGCTATGATTTTTCCATTAGCAGACAAGCCAGCCAACATTGCCGAATGGTATTTTTTGCTTTTTCTGTCCTCTTGTGCCGTTAAGAGTCTACGGGTAATGCAGCTTTCAGACGTGGGCCACATAGGTATCGTCTGCCATAGGTCGATTCTTTCAGTTGTTTCTTTCACACCTTCTCTCCTTATTTTCCTATTACGCCCCTTCCTTTGGATCCATGCCTTTTCATCTTGGAAACTTTGTATGCTGGCTGTTTATTTGGACTCCTCAGGTAACCGAACCATTTCAGCTCAATTTTATGTCTAGACACAAATTTTTTTTTATGTTCTACACATGGCACATCCCCACAGCATCTCTAATGACTTCATTTCTGATCTTGTCACGATGTATGACGTTCATTATCTTTCTGAGACACCTCATCTCGCAAGGTATTTTTGTCTTTGGTTAAGTGTCTATGTCTGGCACTGATAACAAAGCGTTGGTATAAAAACAGAGCTTATTAGTTGACGTTTTGTATCCATAGCTATGTGTGGATGTGGTAGCAGAGGGGCCAGCTGATGAATAGCTACATTTGCTTTTTGGATTCTTTTTTCAGTTTCCTTATCCATGCTGCCATTCTCTGTAAAGATACTACTAAATATTTGAATTCTTCAACTTGTTTCAGTTCCATGTTGCTACCTGTAGTTCTAGCTTGCCTGGGCTTCTGCTCACCTTCATAACCTCTGTTTTGGACATGCTGACTTTCATGTTATTGTATTCAAGTTACTGAGGTGTTCCTATAACTTCTGCATCTTCATTAATTACACCTTGGTCATCAGCAAATAATCCATTCAGTCTTAGAGATTTGGATTTGCGTCCTTTGTGATCCTGTTCATGTAAATAATGAACAATAGAGGGGACAAAATACAACCTTGGCGCACTCCTGTTTTTTCATTAAATCAAACACTGAGGCCGACAGGTGATCTCACTGCACTTCGACTGTGTTGGTACATCGCCATGACATTCTCTAATAACTGACCTTGAACACGTAGGTCTCTAGAACTGTCCACAGCATATTTCTCTCTACTCTGTCGTTTCTTGGTCAACAAATAGCATGTTTAGTTCTTTGTCATACTCAGTTGTCTTTTCAGACGTCTAAGGGCGAAGATTGCATCTTTGCATCCTTTCCTGGATCGAAACTGTGCCTCACTCAGTTGGGGTTCACCGAGTGGTGTAATTCTCTGTTCCAGTACTTAAGCATACCTTTTCCCTGTGTGGGTACATACAATACATACATACATTACATATATACATATATACATACATACATACATATATACATAATATAATACATACATACATACATACTATACATATATAACATACATTAACATACATACATACACATACTACATACATACATACATACATACATATATAAAATAATCATGCAAAAGTGCGTGAACATATACCCAATCATTTAGCTATAAAAAAACGAAACATACTCGCACGCGCACCGCCTCCCGTTCTCTCCCCCCCCCCCCCCACTCCAAGTAGCGGCGCGGAAAGCGTAGTAGCAGAATATAATTATACATTTTGAGGACAAATATAGATCCCGAAAACAGTGCTTAAAATCAGCACTGTCTTTATAGGAAAGATCTAGAGAGTACTTTAGAGGGACAGCGTTTAAAATGTTTTCATTGTTGTGACAGTCACCGTAGCCCTTGCTTCGTGTCAAGTTTTATTTCAGTTAAAATTTCCATATAAAAGAAAACAAAAATTGGATTTTCTGTAATACATGTAGTTTTATTATATTAAAAAGAAAAAAATTAAGATGGTTTGCCCATCTGTTTGTTTTTTTTTGGGGGTGTGTGCGTGTCGTGCGCGGGCGTGTGCGTGCGTGCGTGGTGTGCTGTGGTGCGTGCGTGTGTGTGCGTGGTGTGGTGTGTGTGTGTGTGTGTGTGTGTGTGTGTGTGTAGAATATATGGATTGATATTCCCTGGGTTTGATGGTGTATGAACATCCTGTAAAACCTAATATTGCTCACAAACAGGAAATACACATCTGAACTTGTCTGTGCAAACAAAATTAATTGCGGTTATGACAATCAATATATATATATATATATATTGTGTGTGTGTGTGTGTGTGTGTGTGTGTGTTTGTGTGTGGTATGTGTGTGTGTGTGTGTGTGTGTGTGGTGTGGTGTGTGTGTGGTGTGTTTTCGCGCGCGCGCGCTTTGTGTTACGTTTACTGAAAACATATAGGAATGTAAGTGTTTCGTTAGATATGCCGTGTCGCCTGTAGAGATAACATAGATGTGTTTGGGCTTGATATTATGGACTGGTTGCAGACTTTGCTTGCCAGAAGCAGCGTCATTAAATCGTGAAACGGAAAAAAGAGGAGTGGGGGAGAGAGAGGGAGAGAGAGAGAGAGAGGGAGGGAGGGAGGGAGGAAAGGGGGGGAGGGGAGACTGTGTGTGGATGTAAATGAGATGAGAAGAATCAAAGGTGATTTTAAGCTGAAAGCGCCACTTTACCGCAAAACGGTGACAGGGGTTGCGGTTGTGTAGGACCCAATATCTCGTGAATGTAATAGAAAGCAGACATAAAAAGGGTTAGAGCTGATCTGTAAGAAGGCAGAAGTCATGCAGTCAGTAAAAAACAAGAAGTCCCCTGGTGTAGAATAGCAGTAATTGACACAACACTGTGACAAGTTGAAATATCTGGGTACGGTCATCTCGCCAGAAAACAAGAGATGTATGTAAGAAATACGAAAATGTCAATCTGAAAAACAGCGTTCAATAAAACGAAAAGCGTTCTTACCAACAAGTGCATATCATTTATCATCAGGAAGACAGTAGTCCTTTGTTATATAGAACCGATCTGTTGTACGAATGCGAAGCTAGGACAATCAAAAAGTAAAGTCAGAATCAGATTGAGACAGCTGAAATGTGGTTTCTGTGAAGAATGTTAAAGAGTTCTACAAACAGCAAAAGAAACAAACGAAACAGTCTTGAAAGAGGCAAACACAAAAAGAACACTAATGAAGAAGATAAAGAAAAGACTACCAACATTAAAAGGACTTCTTGTGAGGTGAGAGAAATTTGACCACCAAGTCACAATAGGAAAGTTAAGAGGGAAAAAGAGCGCCAGGTAGACCCAGGGAGAAAATAATAGTTTTGCAGAGTGGATAAGGACAGAAAAGGGTAGCAGATATAACTTGCAGCGACAAAAGGTAAGATTTGATGGAGAGCCACATGTGTGCACGGATAGGCCAGTGGAAATGTAAATTATGTAAGATAGGCCAGATGGCAAATGTAAATTTCATGTACACGGATAGGCCAGATGGTAAATGTAAATTCCATGTACACAGATAGGCCAGATGGCAAATGTAAATTTCCATGTACATGGACAGGCCAGATGCAAATGTAAATTTCATGTACATGGACAGGCCAGATGGCAAATGTAAATTCATGTACATGGACAGGCCAGATGACAAATGTAAATTTCATGTACATGGACAGGCCAGATGGCAAATGTAAATTCCATGTACATGACAGGCCAGATGGCAAATGTAAATTCCATGTACATGACAGGCCAGATGGCAAATGTAAATTCCATGTACAAGGACAGGCCAGATGGCAAATGTAAATTCATGTACATGGACAGGCCAGATGGCAAATGTAAATTTTATGTACCATGGACAGGCCAGATGGCAAATGTAAATTTTATGTACATGGACAGGCCAGATGGCAAATGTAAATTCCATGTACACGGACAGGCCAGATGGCAAATGTAAATTATGTACATGGACAGGCCAGATGGCAAATGTAAATTCCATGTACATGGACAGGCCAGATGGCAAATGTAAATTCCATGTACATGGACAGGCCAGATGGCAAATGTAAATTTCATGTACATGGACAGGCCAGATGAAATGTAAATTCATGTACACAGGATAGGCCAGATGGCAAATGTAAATTCATGTACATAGGACAGGCCAGATGACAAATGTAAATTTCATGTACATGGACAGGCCAGATGGCAAATGTAAATTCCATGTACATGACAGGCCAGATGGCAAATGTAAATTCATGTACACAGAAGGCAGGCCAGATGACAAATGTAAATTCCATGTACATGACAGGCCAGATGGCAAATGTAAATTTCCATGTACATGACAGGCCAGATGCAAATGTAAATTCCATGTACACAGACAGGCCAGATGGCAAATGTAAAATTCCATGTACATGGACAGGTCCAGATGGCAAATGTAAATTCCATGTACACAGACAGGCCAGATGGCAAATGTAAATTTATGTACATGGACAGGCCAGATGGCAAATGTAAATTCCATGTACACGGACAGGCCAGATGGCAAATGTAAATTTTATGTACATGGACAGGCCAGATGGCAAATGTAAATTCCATGTACATGGACAGGCCAGATGGCAAATGTAAATTCCATGTACATGGACAGGCCAGGTGGCAAAATGTAAATTTCATGTACATGACAGGCCAGATGGCAAATGTAAATTCCATGTACATGGACAGGCCAGATGGAAATGTAAATTTATGTACATGACAGGCCAGATGGCAAATGTAAAATCCATGTACATGGACAGGCCAGGTGGCAAATGTAAATTTCATGTACATAGACAGGCCAGATGCAAATGTAAATTCCATGTACACGGACAGGCCAGATGGCAAATGTAAATTTTATGTACATGGACAGGCCAGATGGCAAATGTAAATTCCATGTACATGGACAGGCCAGATGCAAATGTAAAATTCCATGTACATGGACAGGCCAGGTGGCAAATGTAAATTTCATGTACACAGACAGGCCAGATGGCAAATGTAAATTCCATGTAACATGGAAGGCCAGATGGCAAATGTAAATTCTATGTACATGGATAGGCCAGATGGCAAATGTAATTCCATGTACATGGAAGGCCAGACTGCAAATGTAAATTCCATGTACATGGACAGGCCAGATGGCAAATGTAAATTTCATGTACATGGATAGGCCAGACGGCAAATGTAAATTCATGTACATGGACAGGCCAGATGGCAAATGTAAATTTCATGTACATGGACAGGCCAGATGGCAAATGTATATTCCATGTACATGGACAGGCCAGACGGCAAATGTAAATTTCATGTACACGACAGGCCAGATGGCAAATGTAATTCCATGTACATGGACAGGCCAGAGGGCAAATGTAAATTTCATGTACATGGACAGGCCAGATGGCAAATGTAAATTTCATGTACATGGACAGGCCAGATGGCAAATGTAAATTTCTATGACATGGACAGGTCAGATGGCAAATGTAAATTCCATGTACACAGACAGGCCAGATGACAAATGTAAATTTCCATTACATGGATAGGCCAGATGGCAAATGTAAATTTCCATGTACACGGACAGGCCAGATGGCAAATGTAAATTTTATGTACATGGACAGGCCAGATGGCAAATGTAAATTTTATGTACATGGACAGGCCAGATAGAAATGTAAATTCCATGTACACGGACAGGCCAGATGATAAATGTAAATTCCATGTACATGGATAGGCCAGATAGTAAATGTAAATTCAATGTACATGGACAGGCCAGATGAAAATGTAAATTTCCATGTACATGGATAGGCCAGATGGCAAATGTAAATTCTATGTACATGGATAGGCCAGATGGCAAATGTAAATTCCATGTACATGGATAGGCCAGATGACAAATGTAAATTCCATGTACATGGACAGGCCAGATGACAAATGTAAATTCATGTACATAGACAGGCCAGATGACAAATGTGAATTCCATGTACATGGATAGGCCAGATGACAAAAATAAATTCCATGTACATGGACAGGCCAGATGGCAAATGTAAATTTTATGTACACAGACAGGCCAGATGGCAAATGTAAATTCATGTACACAGACAGGCCAGATGGCAAATGTAAATTCCATGTACATAGACAGGCCAGATGGCAAATGTAAATTCCATGTACACAGACAGGCCAGATGGTAAATGTAAATTCCATGTACATAGACAGGCCAGATGGCAAATGTAAATTCCATGTACATGAACAGGCCAGATGGCAAATGTAAATTCCATGTACACAGACAGGCCAGATGGCAAATGTAAATTCCATGTACATAGACAGGCCAGATGGCAAATGTAAATTCCATGTACATAGACAGGCCAGATGGCAAATGTAAATTCCATGTACATGGACAGGCCAGATGGCAAATGTAAATTTCATGTACATGGACAGGCCAGATGGCAAATGTAAATTTTATGTACATGGATAGGCCAGATGGCAAATGTAAATTCCTATGTACATGGATAGGCCAGATGGCAAATGTAAATTTTATATACATGGATAGGCCAGATGGCAAATGTAAATTCCATGTACATGGATAGGCCAGATGGCAAATGTAAATTTCATGTACATGGATAGGCCAGATGGCAAATGTAAATTTTATGTACATGGACAGGCCAGATGGCAAATGTAAATTTTATGTACATGGACAGGCCAGATGGCAAATGTAAATTTTATGTACATGGATAGGCCAGATGGCAAATGTAAATTCCATGTACATGGATAGGCCAGATGGCAAATGTAAATTTTATATACATGGATAGGCCAGATGGCAAATGTAAATTCCATGTACATGGATAGGCCAGATGGCAAATGTAAATTTCATGTACATGGATAGGCCAGATGGCAAATGTAAATTTTATGTACATGGATAGGCCAGATGGCAAATGTAAATTCCATGTACGTGGACAGGCCAGATGGCAAATGTAAATTTTATGTACATGGACAGGCCAGATGACAAATGTGAATTCCATGTACATGGATAGGCCAGATGACAAAAATAAATTCCATGTACATGGACAGGCCAGATGGCAAATGTAAATTTTATGTACCAGACAGGCCAGATGGCAAATGTAAATTCCATGTACACAGACAGGCCAGATGGCAAATGTAAATTTTATGTACACAGACAGGCCAGATGGCAAATGTAAATTCCATGTACACAGACAGGCCAGATGGCAAATGTAAATTCCATGTACATAGACAGGCCAGATGGCAAATGTAAATTCCATGTACACAGACAGGCCAGATGGTAAATGTAAATTCCATGTACATAGACAGGCCAGATGGCAAATGTAAATTCCATGTACATGAACAGGCCAGATGGCAAATGTAAATTCCATGTACACAGACAGGCCAGATGGCAAATGTAAATTCCATGTACATAGACAGGCCAGATGGCAAATGTAAATTCCATGTACATAGACAGGCCAGATGGCAAATGTAAATTCCATGTACATGGACAGGCCAGATGGCAAATGTAAATTCCATGTACATGGACAGGCCAGATGGCAAATGTAAATTTTATGTACATGGACAGGCCAGATGGCAAATGTAAATTTTATGTACATGGATAGGCCAGATGGCAAATGTAAATTCCATGTACATGGATAGGCCAGATGGCAAATGTAAATTTTATATACATGGATAGGCCAGATGGCAAATGTAAATTCCATGTACATGGATAGGCCAGATGGCAAATGTAAATTTCATGTACATGGATAGGCCAGATGGCAAATGTAAATTTTATGTACATGGATAGGCCAGTTGGCAAATGTAAATTCCATGTACGTGGACAGGCCAGATGGCAAATGTAAATTTTATGTACATGGACAGGCCAGATGACAAATGTGAATTCCATGTACATGGATAGGCCAGATGACAAAAATAAATTCCATGTACATGGACAGGCCAGATGGCAAATGTAAATTTTATGTACACAGACAGGCCAGATGGCAAATGTAAATTCCATGTACACAGACAGGCCAGATGGCAAATGTAAATTCCATGTACATAGACAGGCCAGATGGCAAATGTAAATTCCATGTACACAGACAGGCCAGATGGCAAATGTAAATTCCATGTACATAGACAGGCCAGATGGCAAATGTAAATTCCATGTACATGAACAGGCCAGATGGCAAATGTAAATTCCATGTACACAGACAGGCCAGATGGCAAATGTAAATTCCATGTACATGGACAGGCCAGATGGCAAATGTAAATTCCATGTACACAGACAGGCCAGATGGCAAATGTAAATTCCATGTACATGGACAGGCCAGATGGCAAATGTAAATTCCATGTACATGGACAGGCCAGATGGCAAATGTAAATTTTATGTACATGGACAGGCCAGATGGCAAATGTAAATTTTATGTACATGGATAGGCCAGATGGCAAATGTAAATTCCATGTACATGGACAGGCCAGATGGCAAATGTAAATTTTATATACATGGATAGGCCAGATGGCAAATGTAAATTCCATGTACATGGATAGGCCAGATGGCAAATGTAAATTTCATGTACATGGACAGGCCAGATGGCAAATGTAAATTTTATGTACATGGATAGGCCAGATGGCAAATGTAAATTCCATGTACATGGACAGGCCAGATGGCAAATGTAAATTTTATGTACATGGATAGGCCAGATGACAAATGTAAATTTTATGTACATGGACAGGCCAGATGGCAAATGTAAATTCCATGTACATGAACAGGCCAGATGGCAAATGTAAATTCCATGTACATGGACAGGCCAGATGGCAAATGTAAATTCCATGTACATGGACAGGCCAGATGGCAAATGTAAATTTTATGTACATGGATAGGCCAGATGGCAAATGTAAATTTTATGTACATGGACAGGCCAGATGGGAAATGTAAATTTTATGTACATGGATAGGCCAGATGGCAAATGTAAATTTTATGTACATGGACAGGCCAGATGGCAAATGTAAATTTTATGTACATGGACAGGCCAGATGGCAAATGTAAATTTTATGTACATGGATAGGCCAGATGGCAAATGTAAATTTTATGTACATGGATAGGTCAGATGGCAAATGTAAATTTTATGTACACAGACAGGTCAGATGGCAAATGTAAATTCCATGTACATGGACAGGCCAGATGGCAAATGTAAATTTTATGTACATGGATAGGCCAGATGGCAAATGTAAATTTTATGTACATGGACAGGCCAGATGGCAAATGTAAATTTTATGTACACAGACAGGTCAGATGGCAAATGTAAATTTTATGTACATGGACAGGCCAGATAGCAAATGTAAATTTTATGTACATGGATAGGCCAGACGGCAAATGTAAATTTTATATACATGGATAGGCCAGATGGCAAATGTAAATGTTATGTACATGGATAGGCCAGATGGCAAATGTAAATTTTATGTACATGGATAGGCCAGATGGCAAATGTAAATTTTATGTACATGGATAGGCCAGATGGCAAATGTAAATTTTATGTACATGGATAGGCCAGATGAGAAATTTTGAAGTTCATGTACGCGGACAGATGTCAAAATGAAAAAAATTACTGCACAGAAAGGTCAGATGCCAAATGTAACTTTTATGTACGCGGATAGGCCAGATATCAAATCTATTTTTGTGTGTGTGCACGAATAGGTCAGATGACAAACTATAAGTTTTGTTTTGTACACGGATAGGTCAGATAACCAAATCAGAATTTTGTGTACATGAATAGGTCAGATAACAAACTGAATGTTTTTGTTTTTTTTGATACCCAGATAGGTCAGATACCAAATCAGAATTTTGTGTACACGGATAGTCCGATTCCAAATTTGAAGTTTGTGTACACGGATAGGTCAGATACCAAATCAGAATTTTGTGTGCATGGATAGGTCAGATACCAAATTTGAAGTTTGTGTACACGGATAGGTCAGATACCAAATTTGAAATTTGTGTACACGGATAGGTCAGATACCAAATCAGAATTTTGTGTGCATGGATAGGTCAGATACCAAATTTGAAGTTTGTGTACACGGATAGGTCAGATACCAAATTTGAAGTTTGTGTACACGGATAGGTCAGATACCAAATCAGAATTTTGTGTGCATGGATAGGTCAGATACCAAATCAGAATTTTTGTGTACACGGATAGGTCAGATACCAAATCAGAATTTTGTGTACACGGATAGGTCAGATACCAAATCAGAATTTTGTGTACACGGATAGGTCAGATACCAAATCAGAATTTTGTGTACACGGATAGGTCAGATACCAAATCAGAATTTTGTGTACACGGATAGGTCAGATACCAAATCAGAATTTTGTGTACACGGATAGGTCAGATACCAAATCAGAATTTTGTGTGCATGGATAGGTCAGATACCAAATTTGAAGTTTGTGTACACGGATAGGTCAGATACCAAATTTGAAATTTGTGTACACGGATAGGTCAGATACCAAATCAGAATTTTGTGTGCATGGATAGGTCAGATACCAAATTTGAAGTTTGTGTACACGGATAGGTCAGATACCAAATTTGAAGTTTGTGTACACGGATAGGTCAGATACCAAATCAGAATTTTGTGTGCATGGATAGGTCAGATACCAAATCAGAATTTTGTGTACACGGATAGGTCAGATACCAAATCAGAATTTTGTGTACACGGATAGGTCAGATACCAAATCAGAATTTTGTGTACACGGATAGGTCAGATACCAAATCAGAATTTTGTGTACACGGATAGGTCAGATACCAAATCAGAATTTTGTGTACACGGATAGGTCAGATACCAAATCAGAATTTTGTGTACACGGATAGGTCAGATACCAAATCAGAATTTTGTGTGCAGGATAGGTCAGATACCAAATTTGAAGTTTGTGTGCACGGATAGGTCAGATACCAAATGTAAATTTTTAATGAACGCAACTTACAACACTTCAGAATAATGTAATCTAGATATCAAAGTTTGCATGTGTCTTTTAAAGCTGGAATAGTTTCAAAGCGTTCTTTGTTTCAGGTTTTTAGTACCATGACTTCGTCCATACTGATCAAATAATTTATTACCAACACGTCACTTACGTTTGTTGCGTCGGAACATCTCCAAGCGTAATTATTTGACACATAGCTACCGTCTAGAATGGAAATGGCCAACTCTTTTTGCTAGCACCTACAGATTTAATACCTGTGCTTCGTAGATAGTCTTTTCTTTGACATATCACATGTTGTAAATTACTATGGGATACATTTTTCTCGGTTGCTAGACATATAAGCTAGCGAGTCAGGTCTCTATTTCCAGATTGTTTGATGTCTGCATACAACGAGTAGCATTAAGGAATCATTTGCAGGAAGATACCGCTGACAGCCCCAAATATTTGACCCGTGTGACAAAATCGGAGCAGTCTTTAGGTTTTACATTAAAAATCACTTCTGGGAACTTCTCCAAACTCCCAGACACAGCTAAGTCCTTTTTGCCGCAGCTTTGTTGGTAATTTCTTTGATAGAATATGTACATGATCAATTGGTAGTGAGGTTTGATAGAATATGTTGTGTGTACTTAATTTTCTTTTCTTTTCCTTTTTTTTTTTTGTCCTGTTGAAGGTTTTGAACCGGTTATAGCCCTGATAAGGCAGTCGGCTGGGCTTTAAACAACAATAACAGTAACAATGAATAAGATGATAAATCGCCAGTGGTACTTTTTCAAGATAATGGAAATCTAAACACCTGTCGCTGAGTCTCCTTGCTTTGTCTTGAACCATTCTAGAATGCTGTGGGGAAATAGACCATCCAGTTAGTGTTTGTGCACAATAGAGAATTGTGACCGTTTGTTATATACCTAGGGACGACAGAAAGAGACAGGGGGGGGGGGGGGGGGGGGGGAGGAGGAGGAGGAGGAAGAAAAATACCTTGTCTGTTTTATGCCAGCTTGTGAGAGTTTTTGTCATTTAATTTCAAAATGTTGGCTGTTCAGCTTACTCTGTGTTGCTGTAATATTACACTGTGCGCATGATTAAACAATGGGATACTGTCAGTCGGTCTGTCTGCTCTCGGGCGCGTGCGTGCGTGTGTGTGCACGTGTGCGCACGTGTGCGTTCTACTCTTACCTTTTGAAAAAAGAAGCACCATGATGTATACCGTGTGATGAGCCGTTGAGCATCCGACATCTCTTCCTCGATTGCTGGGACTTGTACGATGTGAGACAAAAGCACTATACGGCAGACTCTTTAAAGAACCTCTTCCTAGACGTCCCTCGTGATGCAATTTTCCAGTTTTTACAAGAGATCAATAGATTTCACTTGATGTGATTTTACGTCTGTTTTTCTTTTAATGGCATTTTAGATTTGCAAGGTTGACGATGAGCAGGTTTTTAACTGTTGTTTTTTATCTTAACGGGTTGTTCTTTTCTTTTTGATGTGGTGTTAGCCCTGATATGCTCTAGTGGTCGGCGGGGCTATAAGCAGTATGGACTGAACAGAACTGAACTGAACTGTCGTTTTTTGACGTGGAGTTAGCCCTTATATGGCTCTAGTTGTCGGCTGGGCTATAAGTAATATGAACTGAATATGAACTGAAGTGCGTGTTCTCTGTCTCTCTCCTCTCTCTGTCTGTCTCTCTGTCTGTCTCTGTCTCTGTCTCTTCTCTCTCTCTTCTGTCTTCTGTCTCTGTCTCTGTCAGTTTGTCTGTCTGTCTGTCTGTCTGTCTGTCTCTCTCTCTCTGGGAGGCACGAGGATGCGCTTAAATATTTCAGCACCGTGTGGAACAGTCTAGTTCCTGTCTCTTTACTTTTTCAGTACCTTTTGTCTGTTATTTTCACGCTTTCCCCAAGCACAGTTCCAGCTGTGAACGCATGACCTCGCTCGTATGGACCAACCTGATGATGATGATGGTGGTGGTAACTGAAACATACCGATGCCCTGACAAATCTTTGGAGCACGTAATTACCACTTGCCAGATGCAGTGTTTGAGAGTTCAACATTTCGAATTTATTCAAGAGGGATTCATCGAGTTGTATATGCACTCCACCCACACCCAAATCTGCCAGCGTTTATCTGGCGGACACCCTGAGCGCGCGCGAAACCCTGTGTACTGACAGTTTGAAAATACGCACAGGGGCGGAGGGGAAGGAGGATCTATAAAACACTTAGCTGACATCACCAGGATTATAGATAGACACATTAAGAATGATAGCTAATAGGGTTTCTTTCTTTTTCTTTCTTTCTTTCTTTTTCATCGGCTGAGATTGAACTCAAGATACCAGATCTTAATTCACGGCTGTATATAAATATATATATATATATATAATCAACCACACTGCATCAAATCAGAATCGTGAAACAAGTTTCACAACTGTGCAACGCAGATCAAACATTAATTTTAACATCATTTTTTTATGGGCATAGTCTTGACAGCAAATGAATAGAAATATGACGAGTGTTTCCATCAGAAAAGCAACAATAAAGAAGACCTGACAGCGGTACTCACACCCCATCTGTTGTCGCTTGATCAGCCCTAGTTCTGAACGGGTAGATGTAGTGTTGGTCACATGTTCAGGGTGGACATGTGGCCTGATGGATGAAGCACCTGCCACAGAAGCCAGAGGTTCGCGTGGAAGTTCACGTAGATGTTTTAGACCAGACTGGACACATTTGGTCCCCACTGCATTTGTATGTAAGTGGTGGTCTGGGTGCTTTCTGTTCTTTGTCAGATTTAGCGATAAACCCGAGATGACGTGTTCAGCATGTACTTATCGCACGTTAAAACAAACAACAGACGAAAGTTAAAACCAGCGACCAAAGTTGTCCCTGCTAAAAAGTATGCAGAGGATTTACAAAGAAATCTCGGTAACCATAGTTATCCCTGTCAAATTAGGCAGAGGACCAACAAAAACAGAAAAAGAACGGTAATTGTCTCTGGCAAAATGATGCAGATTTTAGAAAAATGTTGCTCCGGCAGGATTAAGCAAAGAATGTTAATAAGTAAACAAAAATACACACATTTATGAAGAAAGAATAACAGAAAAGAGGGAAATGGGCGGCGCCGTCCTCCGGCGACTATCTTTCCTTGGGGAGAGCACACCGCACCAAATTCATTGATAGAAACCTAACGCGTTCAGTCATCGTGTGCCTTGCCGCATGGCACTGGCGATCATGGCCCTCCATATGATTACGAATCTACTTTTTGGTTGTGCAAGCTTACCTCCAACCCTTTTTGTACCCAACCACTCTCCAAAACATATTTTCTCCTTAGCATTTTCTCCATAGGTTTTACTGGTGCTCTTTTTCCTTCTAAGCTTTACTGTTGTGACAAGGTGTATAGATTTGTCTTGCCTCATAAAATGTCCTATAAATTTTGCTTGTCTTTTACTATGCGCCTTCATTATTGTGTGTGTGTGTGTGTGTGTGTGTGTGTGTGTGTGTGTGTGTGTGTGTGTGTGTGTGTGTGTGTGTGTGTGTGTGTGTGTTTCTTTCAAGACTGTCTCGTTTGATTTCTTTGCTGTCTATTGAACTCTTACACATTCTTAGAAACCACATTTCAGCTGCCTCAGTCTTCTTCCGAAATTCTGTTCTAGAAATTTCCTCTATTCTGTCACTCTCTTTGTTTTTGCCTTCTTGCTTTGCTTTCTGTCATTTCTACCAACATGTGTTCGATGAAGTCTTATGTACTTTTTCTTAGGATTGATGATTGGGTACATGTATTAAGTGCATTTTTGGCTCTAGGGAGGTGAGATAAGCGGAAGGAATTTTAGGTAATTTATGCCTGTTTTTATTTGTTTCGGTGTCCTTATGTATGCTTATATTTGTATTCAGGTGTGTTTTTTTAATCTCCCGTGTGCGATAAATTGGACGGAGTGGTCAACGCCAGGGGCATGTCCTTAGATTATGTGTGCGAATGCATTGATATGTGCACTTAATTTTCTTTTCTTTTTTTTCCTGCAGTTGAAGGTTTGTGTTTTGAAGCGGTTAGCTCTGCGCAGTCGGCTGGGCTTTTAAACAACAATAACAAGTCTTGTTCCGATTTTGCTTGTTGATTGTCCAGGCTTTGCATTCGTATAAATAGCGGCTGTGTCTAGAACATAATGCCAGGCCACTTTCGTGGCTGTCCGCACACCCCCAGTGGTTGTAGTAAAGCAACATTGGGAGCTTCCAACTTACAACTGTCGAGACTACAGTAACGGCAGCTGTTCGAGATGGCGGCGGGATACGCTGCCCAATAGAGAGATGAAGGCCAGAGTAAGGCGAGAGAGGGTTTTTCCATTCTGTCATGGTCCGGTGGCTGGCTTGACCTGGTTGGTGCCCGTTGTGTGGCTGTGTCTTTGGGTTTGTCATCACCCCACCTTGCCATTTAGTGTGTGAACAGGGTAACGTGTGTCTGGGTCCAGGTGGGTCACGCATCACGTGGACAGCACCCCCCCCCTCTTTTTTTTTCTTGCTTTTTTGCATGATGAAGTGGCCATCGTGTGGCGTGGAGAGCTTGCGTAGGTGATTGTCCGGAAGCTGATGAGACATTGGTGCTCTGGGTATCCATCCAGCGCCCTAGGGTGTTTCTTAACCCTTTGACTCTCGCACCCCATCTACCAGCATCTTGCATTGTCACCCATGCTAGCATAGCAAAAACTTAACTCTTTGACCCCTTTACCCTATCCACCAGCAAGCAAAAACTTAACCCTTTGACTCCTTCACCCTATCCCGCTTCCTGCAGGAAGCTGGTGGATAGGGTGAGGGAGTCAGAGGGTTAAGTTGTGGATAGGGTGAAGGAGTCAAAGGGTTAATTTTTTTCTTGCTGGTGGATAAGGTGAAGGAGTCAAAAGGTTAACTTGTTCCCATCATTGTATTCTCCGTAGCGTGCTGTCCCTCTGTCGTCCATCTCCAGCCTGAATCAAAGCGACATGTCAATGTGAGATGTGACATAGCAAACAGCAAATTCTTCATTAATCACACTGCCTGGCTTGCACTGCCCTTAATTTAGGACAGCCATGCCATGCCAATATTCTTCCTTTTTGCACGGTTGGGTATCGATTCCTGCCTTCAGAACGAACCGCTGGATATTTTTATCATTACCTTCGTCGTAGTCGTTGTTTGTGCCCTTATTTTAGGACAGTCAAGCCATGCAGATGTTCTTTTTTTTCACTGCAGTCACTTATCAATACTTTCAAATTGTAATTTATCACATATTTTTGCTTAGACTTTTTCTGAACCGGAAAACCCAGTTTAGACTGTGTCTTCAACCCAAATATCGAATGTGTTGCCTGTCACCAAGGACTAAATAGTGATTTTTCTTCATATCGGCAGTCCTTCGTGTCATGTGTATTCGGTTCTTCGTCTTCTACTTCTGTAATCAGTGTATGTCTTGCCGTATTCATGGAACACAATCGCAGACAAGATTTTCCCCCTCCCCCTTTCTCTCTTTCTCTTTCTCTCTCTCTCTCTCTCTCTCTCTCTCTCTCTCTCTGTGTGTGTGTGTGTGTGTGTGTGTGTGTGTGTGTTGTCCACCAACAAGCCGTTCAGGCAAACTGGGGTTAGTGCAGTTTTTTGTATGTGTCACTCAGCTCTTTCTGTGTCGACCTCGGTGGCGGCCTCCTTCGTGTGTGTCGTGGCAGGTGCCGTCACCAAACCATCTGCCGTTGTTTCACAGTTGCCAGAAGCGTGTCCAGTGGGATCACCAAGGTGTTGAATGTTGTTTCGTACTCGCTCACGATGTGAGACATAATCACTACACGGTAGACTCCTTAATCCTTTTGACTCTAGCACCCTTTCCACCGACAGCAGGAAGCTGGTGGATAGGGTGAGAGAATCAAAAGCTTAAGTTTTCGCTTTGCTAGCATGGTTGATAATGCAGGATGCTAGTGGACAGGGTGCGGGATTTAATGGGTTAAAGAACCTCTTCCGAGACTTCCCTCCGGATGTAATTTTCCATTTTTTTTACAAGAGATCACTCTTTACAAGAGGTCACTCTTTAAATGTGTTTTAGACTTGCAAGGAAAACGGCGAGCATGTTTTTGAACTGTTGTGTTTTTTGTTTTAACCTGGGTGTCGTTTTTGACCTGGTGATAGCCCTGATATGGCTCTAGTAGTCGGCAGGGCTATAAACAATGTGAACATGAACCGCACATGCTCAGTTGGGCTTGTGTTCGATGTGGAATAAGCGAAGCCCTCGGGGATTTTGGAATACACAGCAGAGCAAGAATTATAATAATAATAATAATAATTACAATATTTATATAGCGCAAAATCTTGATAAAATCAAATCTAAGCGCTGAAGCAGACACACACGCAAGCACGCACGCACGCACGCACGCACACACGCACGCACGCACACACACACACACACACACACACACACACACACACCACACGCATGGCTATAAATGGGGAGAAAGAATAAAAGCAATAAAAGCAAGAATAAAACCAATGGAAAATTATAGAGAGCATAGCATATACAATTATATATTATAACCATGTGATTCCCTCCGAGTGGAGACAGGCTGCAGAGGGGGGGGGGGGGGGGGGTTGAGTGAGGTTAGGATTTTATGCGGAGGAGAAAAGGTGAGTTTTGAGAGCGGACTTGAAGGAGACAAAAGTAGGTTGCTGACGGACTGAGAGAGGACTGAGAGAGGAAGTTTGTTCCAGGAGAGTGGACCAGAAACAGAGAAGGCTCGTGGACCATAGGTATTGAGCTTAGTGCGTGGAAAGCGAAAAGTCAGAGGATCGGAGGCAGAGCGGAGGGTACGTGAGGGAAGATAGATCTCAAGTAGGCTTGACAGGTAATCGGGGGCTGCGTTATTGAGGCTTTTGTAGCACATGGTGTCTAGTTTGTACTGTATGCGCTTTGATACAGGGAGCCAGTGAAGTTGTGCCAGGAGAGGAGATATGTGGTCAGCTTTTTTCTTTTTGAGTACAAGGCGTACAGCATTGTTTTGAATGCGCTGTAGGATGTGAATGGTGGAGGCAGGAAGACCAGACAGGAGTGAATTGCAATAGTCAATGCGAGACATTATGAAGGAGAGAACGAGTTTTGCAGTTGTTTCGACAGAGAGATACTTCCTGATCAGCCTTATACGATGGAGATGATAGTAGCAGGATCTGGCAGTTTGAGTAACAAAGTTGTTCATGGAGAGGGTAGAGTCAATGCAGACACCAAGGTTTTTAGCTGAATCAGAAATTGGGACTGATGTGTTACATAATGGGAGAGAAAGAGGAGGCAGCTGAGAAAGTTTCTGACGGGTGCCAATGAGGATAGCTTCTGTTTTGTCGTCATTAAGCTGAAGTCTATTGTGTGTCATCCAGTTCTTAATGTCCGAGTAACACTCAGTGGTGCGAGTCAACAGGCACTGTATATTATCAGGTGAGTCACTGTCTTGAAGTTGGGTGTCATCAGCATACAAGTGGTGTTTTATAGAATGGGAGTTGATGATGGTGGACAGGGGGGAGGTGTAAAGAGTGAAAAGAACAGGGCCAAGGACAGATCCTTGTGGAACACCACAGGTCAGGTATGCGGGTTGAGAGTAAGTGCTATTGATGAGAACGGTTTGTTTTCTGTTGGATAGGTATGAAGTGAACCAAGACAGAGCAATGTCAGAGATGCCAAAAGTATGATGAAGTCTTACATGTTAGAAAGTTTGAAATACTACAGGGATAATCATGTTCATGTCAAAGTGTCCTCTTCTGTCTGTGTACTGTTCCCCCTCCCCAAATCTCTCCATCATTTCAAGACCTTGCCAGCGCATGGCTTTTGGCAGGTTCATGGAGTCTTAAGATTACAGCTGGCAGATTTGGGTGGAGCGCATGTGGAATTGTCAGAGTGCAAGGAATCCGTCTTGAACAAACTGCAGACTCGTACTGTCATCAATAGGTGCATGGAGTTAAGGCCAAGCCTTAACGTCCGCCATTCCATCCATTGAACACTTGTCTTGTAGATCAAAGTTAGTCTGGAACTCCACCGTAGTGATGCCGGGGGCTCTTTCAGCATAAATGATATCCCCACCTTCTGGACAATTCTGTGCTAGAAATTTCCTCTTTTCTGTCACTCTCTTTGTTTCTGCCTTGTTCCTTTGCTTTCTGTCATTTCTGCCTTGCTTGTCCATTCACCTGTATTGTGTTCGATAAAGGCTTTCGTACTTTTTCTTAGGATTGATAATTGGGTACATGTGTTAGTGCATTTTTGGCTCTAGGGATGTGAGATATGCGGAAGCAATTTTAGGTAATTTATGCCCGTTTTTGTGTATGTTTTGGTGTCCTTAGGTATGCTTAAATTTGTATTCAAGTGTGTTTTTGAAGTCCTCTGTGCGATAAATTGAATGGAATGGTAAACGCCGGGGCATGGCATTAGATTATGTAATTTTCTTTTCTTTTTTTCCTGTTGAAGTTTTGTATGTTGTATGTTTAGAAGCGGTTCTAGCCCTGATGTGGTTCTACGCAGTCGGCAGGGCTTTAAACAGCAATAACAATCTGGAACTGGTGATCATCAGAAATGAAGATGAAAACTTGATGTTTGCACAACCCATGATTCACCTGTCGCCGTCTTTTAGCCGCCCCTTCAAAACATACAGCATGTAAAACTCTGACAAGTAGCTTTTAAAACTTTCTAGGAAATTGGATTGTACATCAAACAGGCTGTTATTCACAACTCCAGGGGTTCATTGCCCACATTTCAAGACAGTAAGCCATAACAAAAGTTCTCCTTTTCTCGACATTGCCAGGTACTTTGTGCGTCATCCAGAATGGATTATGATTCGAACCAGAAAGTACTGGTTTTTTTTTTTAATTCAAGTTTTTTTAAATCAAGTTTTGTGAACTTATTCTTTCATTTACGCTTGACGGAGACCAGTTGGCCGAAATTATACGTGTGTCTTTCCTTGTTATATCAGATACGCGTTCTGAATCATTTCTGTGTATATGTGGTTCCTGTTTGCTTAAACGCTGACAGTTTTTCTTTATATCAGGATTATGACTTGTGTTACATTAAGACATACGAAATGGCGACTTCTTGAATATTACATAAGATAGTGCCATACGCTCCACTCCATAATCAGCCGATTGTTCACAGATATTCCCAAATTGCATGTAGTAGAGTTAAAAAAAAAAAATAAAGCGTGTTATTATAACTTATAATAACTGCTGAATATGTGACATTTGATATACAGCGTTTGGACCGATATCAAACTGCATATGCAGTAGAGACAGTTCGAGAGATTTTGCGCGATTGATCACCGACAGGTTCATAGACACGAACACACAGACACGCGCTCGCACAGCTACACTTGCACGCACGTGCGTGCACGCGCGAGCGCACGCCCGTACACACACACACACACACACACACACACACACACACACACACACACACACACACACACACACACTCTCTCTCTCTCTCTCTCTTCTCTTCTCTTCTCTTCTCTTCCCTCTTCTCTTCTACCTCTCGTGCACATGTATACAGCCGTGTACACACAATTGCCCCTACACGTACACACACAAACCCACGCGCGCACATACACACAACACACACACACACACACACACACACACACACACACACACACACACAACACACACACACACACACACACACACACACACACACTTCTCAGAGCAGTCCGAATAACCGCCCACTTTTTTCTTCGTTTTTTTTTGTTTTTTGTTTTTTCTAAAAGAGCTGTGAAAAGGAGTTATCAAGACAGTGATTGGCATAAGCGGAAGCAATTTTCACGGCACTTGCTTACGGAGTTAATTGCCTGAAATCATTGTCAGGCCACACTGATACTCTTTCTGT
>JAPXFY010000020.1:43720254-43722754 GCA_030674185.1 Monoplex corrugatus | reverse complement strand
TTTAGTTTTTTTAGATGGATTTCATCTGTCACTCTCTTTATCGCTTGCTCTTTCACTTTCTGGCATTTCTCTTTCTGGCATATATCTTCCTCACATTTTCTGCCGTGCTGGTCATTCGCTTGTATGTTTTCTATAAAGCCTCTGTGCTTTGACTCAGCCCCCCGTGGGGATGCCGGGGGCTCTTTCAATACAAATAGTCTCCCCACCTTCTGGGAATTCTGTGCTAGAAATTTCCCCTGCTCTGTCACTCTGTTTCTGCCTTGTTTTTTTACTTTGTCATTTCTTTCTATCATTTTTCTGCCTTGCTGATCCATTCATTCGTATGTGTTTGATAAAGACGGGTTTTTTGTTTTGTTTTGTTTTTAGGGTTGATAATTGGGTACATGTATGAGTGCATTTTTCGCTCTAGGGAGGTGATATTCGGAAGCAATTTCAGGTAATTTAGGCCTGTTTTTGCATCTGTTTTGGTGTCCACAAGTGTGCTTGAAATTTGTAATCAGGTGTGTTTTTTCAATCCCCTGTGCGATGATTTGGACGAGTATTCAACGCCAGGGGCATGTCCTCGGATTATGTGTGCGAATGCATTGATATGTGTACTTACTTTTTTCTTTTTCCCTGTTGAAGTTTTGTATGGTTTGAAGCGGTTATAGCCCTGATATGGCTCTATGCAGTCGGCTGGACTTTAAACAACAATAACAATAAATTTGACTTGGGATTGATCACTGAATACATGTATTGTGCGGATTTTTGACTTTAAGGAATTGCGATGTGCAGAAGCATTTTTAGGTAGTTCAGGCCATTTTTTTTTGCGTACGTTTTAGAGTCCTCAGTTATGTTTACAATTGTACTCAGTTTCTTTTCTGGTCCATTGGTGATAAATTGGATGGAGTAGTCGAGGCGAGGGTCGTATTCTTGGATTGCGTTCGCAAATGTGTACTTTTCTTTACCAGAAGTTTTTTTTTTCTCAGCGAGATATTGTGTATGGTTTGACATTGTTGTAGCCCTGATATGACTCTATGCCGTCGGCTGGGCTTTAAACAACAGAAACAGTGACAAGTTTTAGCAATGGTCGACAGGTAAATTGATAAAAGTGTTTCACTGTGTCATTTCCGTGGCTATGAGAATGTGTGTCAAAGGAGAACCACGTTGATCACACACAAGTTACATAAGCGTAAACGGCCGAGGAAATCTAGAACACATTTCGTACACACACGCGCATTCACGTACAGAGTCCCCCGTGGGGATGCCGGGGGCTCTTTCAGTATAAATAGTATCCCCACCTTTTGGAAATTCTGTGCTAGAAATGTCCTTTTTTCTGTCACTCTTTGCTTCTGCCTTGTTCCTTTGCTTTCTGCCGTTTCTTCCTACCATTTTCTGCCTTGCTGGTCCGTTGAACTGTATGTGTTCGATAAAGTCTTACATACTTTTAAGTTAGGATTGATAATTGGGTAGATGTATTAAATGCATTTCTAGCTTTAGGGAGGTGAGATATGCGAAAGCAATTTTAGGTAATTTATGCCGGTTTTTTAATATATATGTTTTAGTGTCCTTATTTATGTTTAGATTTGTATTCAGGCTTGTGTGTTAAATCCCTATGTGCGATAAATTGGACAGAGTGGTCAACGCCAGGGGCATCTCCTTACATTATGTGCGGAAATGCATTGGTGTGTGTACTTAAATTTCTTTTCTTTTCTGCTGTTGCATTATTGTATGTATTTTGAAGCGGTTCTAGCCCTGATGTGGCTCGACGCAGTCGGCTGGGCTTGAAACAACAATAACAATAAATTTGACACAGGATTGATCACTGAGTACATGTGTTGTGCGGATTTTTGACTTGAAGGAATTGCGATGTTCAGAAGCCATTTTAGGTAATTTAGGTAAGTTTTTTCTTATATATACACGTTTTCGTGTCCTTAGTTATGTTTACCCCCGTTGGGTTGCCGGGGGCTCTTTCAGTATAAATAGTATCCCCACCTTCTGGAAATTCTGTGCTAGAAATTTTCTCTTTTCTCTCACTCTTTTTGTTGTCGCCTGGCTTTCTGTCATTTCTACTTATTTTCTGTCTTAATGGTCCATTCACTTGTATTTTTTCGATAAAGTCTTACGTACTTTTTTGGGGGGGATTGATAATTGGGTACATGTATTAAGTGCACTTTTGGCTCTAAGCAATTTTAGGTAATTTATGCCTGTTTCTATATATGTTTTGGTATCCTTATGTATGCTTATATTTGTATTTAGGTGTTTTTTAAATCTCCCCTGTGCGATAAATCGGACGGAATGGTCCTACGCCGGGGGCATTCCTTAGATTATGTGCACGAAAGCATTGATATGTATACTTAATATTCTTTTCTTTTTTTTCCTGTTGAAGTTTTGTGTGTTTTGAAGTGGTTATAGCCCTGATATGGCTCTGCGCAGTCGGCTGGGCTTTAACAATAAAAGAAAAAATAGTTATGTTTACAACTATATTCAGTTTCTTTTCTGATCCCTTGGATGGAGCAGT
>JAPXFY010000020.1:43710254-43717754 GCA_030674185.1 Monoplex corrugatus | reverse complement strand
TATATATTATAACAATGTGATTCCCCTCCGAGCGAAGACAGGCTGCAGAGGGGGGGGGGGGGGGGGGTTGAGTGAGGTTAGGATTTTATGCAGAGGAGAAAAGGTGAGTTTTGAGAGCGGACTTGAAGGAGACAAAAGTAGGTTGCTGACGGACTGAGAGAGGAAGTTTGTTCCAGGAGAGTGGACCATAGGTATTGTTGAGCTTAGTGCGTGGAAAGCGAAAAGTCAGAGGATCGGAGGCAGAGCGGAGGGTACGTGAGGGAAGATAGATCTCAAGTAGGCTTGACAGGTAATCGGGGGCTGCGTTATTGAGGCTTTTGTAGCACATGGTGTCTAGTTTGTACTGTATGCGCTTTGATACAGGGAGCCAGTGAAGTTGTGCCAGAAGAGGAGATATGTGGTCAACTTTTTTCTTTTTGAGTACAAGGCGTACAGCATTGTTTTGAATGCGCTGTAGGATGTGAATGGTGGAGGCAGGAAGACCAGACAGGAGTGAATTGCAATAGTCAATGCGAGACATTATGAAGGAGAGAACGAGTTTTGCAGTTGTTTCCACAGAGAGATACTTCCTGATCAGGCTTATACGATGGAGATGATAGTAGCAAGATCTGGCAGTTTGAGAAACAAAGTTGTTCATGGAGAGGGTAGAGTCAATGCAGACACCAAGCGGTTCTAGCCCTGATATGGCTGTACGCAGTCTGCTGGGCTTAAAAGAACAATAACAATAATAAATTTGACTCAGGATTAATCACTGAGTACACGGATTGGGCGCATTTTTGACTTGAGGGAATTGCGATGTGCAGACGCGTTTTTAGGTAATTTAGTCCCGTTTTCTTTTCCTATGCATATGTTTTAGTGTCCCTAGTTATGTTTTATATCGTTTTGAGTTTCTTTTTCGATCCCTTGGTGATAGATTGGTTGGAGTTGTCGAGCCCAGGGTGGTATTTCTGGATTGTGTGCAAGAATGTGGACTTTTCTTTATCAAGATGTTGTTTTTTTCTCTCAGTGAGTTGTTATGTACGGTTTTGTTGGTTGTAGCCCTGATATGACTATTCCGTCGCTTGGGTTTAAAGAACAGAAACTGTGACAGGTTTTAGAAATGGTTGACAGCCAAATTGATAAAAGTGTATCAGTGTCATTTCCGTGGCTATGAGAATCCCCTCAATGTCGTTAGCCTTACTAATGGCAACAGAGTGTTGTTGATGTGTTCTGTCATTATGGGAGAAGGCTTTGACGTGCTCTTTTATTTAAAACAGATAAACTGACGTCTTTGAACAGTGTGTGTGTGTGTGTGTGTGCGCGCGTGTGAGTTTGAGTGTATGTATGTCATTGCACCCATGTATGTGTGTGTGTGTGCGCCAGTGTGTGCGCGCGCACGCACGCGTGTGTGTGTGTTCGAGCGTATGTGCGTGTGTGTGTGGAGGGGTGGGTGGGTGTGCTCGCAAACGTTGTTGTGTGTGTGCGTATGTTTGTGAGTGTGTGTGCGTGTGCGCGCGCGCGTGCTTGTGTATCTATGTGTACGTGTGTGTGTGTGTGTGTGTGTGTGCATCTTTTGTCTGTATCTCTCTCACTCTCTCTCTGTGTCTGTGTCTGTGTTTGTGTGTTCATGTTTGTTTGTGTTTGTGTGTTTGTGCGTGCGTTTGTGTGTTTGAGAGTGTGTGTTTGAAATTGTGTGTGTATGTGTGTGTGTGTGTGAAAGGAGAACCACGCTGATAACAAGCAAGGTATACAAGAGGTAATGGCCGAAGAAATGTAGAACACATTTTGTACACACACGTGCATTCACATAGTCCCCCGTGGGGATGCCTGGGGCTCTTTCAGTATAAATAGTATCCCCACTTTCTAGAAATTCTGTGCTAGAAATTTCCCCTTTTCTGTCTCTTGTTTGTTTCTATCTTGTTCCTTTGCTTTCTGTCATTTTTTTATCATTTTTTGCCTTGCTGATCCATTTACCTGTACGTGTTTGATAAAGTCTTACATGCTTTATCTTAGGATTGACAATTGGATACATGTATAAAATGCATTTATGGTCTTGGGGAGGGAGATAAGCAAAAGCAGTTTTAGGTGATTTAGGCCTGTTTTTTTTATGTTTTAGTGTCCTTACTTATGTTTAAATTTGTGTTAAGGCTTGTGTTTTAAATCCCTATGTGTGATAATTTGGAGTGGTCAATGCCAGGGGCATCTCCCTTGATTGTGTGCACAAATGCATCAGTGTGTGTACCTAATTTTTTGTTTTCTCCTGTTGAAGTATTGTAAATATTTTGAAGTGGTTCTAGCCCTGATATGGCTCTACGCAGCTGGCTGGGCTTTAAACAACAACAACAATAACAATACATTTGACTCAGGATTGATCACTGAGTACATATAGTGTGCATTTTTAACTTGAAGGAATTGCGATCTTCAGAAGCCTTTTTATTTAATTTAGACCCGTTTTTTTCTCATACATATGTTTTAGTGTCCTTATTTATGTTTACAATTGTATTCAGTTTCTTTTTTGATCTGTTGGTGATACATTGGATGGAGTAATCGAGGCCATTGTTGTATTCTTGGATTGCGTTCGGAAATGTGTACTTTTCTTTTTCAGGAATTTTTTTTTCTCAGTGAGGTATTGTGTACAGTTTGATATGGTTGTAGCCCTGATATGACTCTATGCTGTCGGCTGGGCTTTAAACAACAGAAAGAGTGACAGGTCTTAGCAATGACCGACAGGTAAATTAATAAAAGTGTATCATTTTGTCACTTCCGTGGCTATGAGAATTTTCTCGCCAGCAGTTGTCAGCCTTACTAATAATGGCAACAGAGTGTTGTTGATGTGTTCTGTCATATGGGAGAAGGTTTTGACGTACTCCTTTATTTAAAACAGATAAACTGACGTCTTTGAACAGTGTGTGTGTGTGTGTGTGTGTGTGTGTGTGTGTGTGTGTGTGTGTGTGTGTGTGTGTGTGTGTGTGTGTGTGTGTGTGTGTATGCTCGCGCGCTCGTATCTGTGTGTCTATGTGCATATATCTGTGTGTGTGCGAGTGCATGTTTGTGTGCGCGCGCGTGTGTGTGCGTGTGTGTGTGTGTGTGTGTGTGTTTCACGTGCATGTGTGTGTGTTTGTGCACGCGCTGTTGTGTGAGTGTGCGTGTATGTTTGTGCGTGTGTATGCGCGTGCGCTCGTATCTGTGTGTCTGTGTGTTTGTATCTGTGTGTGTATGCGTGTGTGTGTGTGTGTGTGTGTGTGTGTGTGTGTGTGTGTGTGTGTGTGTGTGTGAAAGGAGAACCACGCTGATCACACACAAGGTACACAAGCTTTAGTGACTGAGGAAATCTAGAACACATTTTGTACACACACATGCATACAGAGAGATACATACAGAGAGTCCCCCGTGGGGATGCTGGGGGTTCTTTCAGTATAAATAGTCTCCCTGCCTTCTGGAAATTCTGTGCTAGAAATTTCCTCTTTTCTGGCATTCTGTTTCTTTCTGCCTTGTTCCTTTGCTTTATCTTTTCTTCTATTATTTTCTGCCTTGCTGGTCCATTCACCTGTATGTGTTATGTGTTTGGTAAAGTCTTACGTACTGTATCTTGAGGTTGATAATTTGATACATGTATGAAATGCATTTTTGGCTCTAGGGAGGTGAGATCTGCGAAAACAATTTGAGGTACTTCAGGCCCTTTTTTATATATATGTTTTAGTGTCCTTATTTATGTTTAAATTTGTATTCAGGCTTGAGTTTTCAATCCCCATGTGTGATAAATTTGATGGAGAGGTCAATGCCAGGGGCATCTCCTTTGATTGTATGCACAAATGCATTGGTGTGTGTACTTAATTTTTTTTCTGCTGTTGAAGTATTGTAAATATTTTGAAGCGGTTCTAGCCCTGATGTGGCTGTACGCAGCTGGCTGGGCTTTAAACAACAACAACAATAACAATACATTTGACTCAGGATTGATCACTGAGTAAGAGTATTGTGCGCATTTTTGACTTTAAGGGATTGCAATGTGCAGAAGCCTTTTTAGGTAATTTAGACCCGTTTTTTCTTATAGATACGTGTTAGTGTCCGTAATTCTGTTTACAATTTTATTTTATTTTCTGATCCCATGGTGATAAATTGGATGTAGTGGTCGAAGCCAGGGTCGTATTGTTGGATGGCGTGCGAGAATGTGTACTTTTCTTTTCCAGTAGCTTTCTGAATGAGGTATTGTGTACGGTTTGAGATGGTTGTAGGCCTGCTGTCGGCTGGGCTTTAAACAACAGAAACAGTGACAGGTTTTAGCAATGGTCGACAAGTAAATTGATAAAAGTGTATCATTGTGTCATTTCTATGGATATGAGAATTTTCCCCCAGTGTTGTCAGCTGTACTAATGGCAACATTCTTGGTGATGTGTTCTAAACATCTTTGAACAGTGTGTGTGTGTGTGTGTGTGTGTGTTTGTGCGCGCGTGAGCGGGTGTGTGTGCGTGCGCACGTGTGCGTGCGTGCGTGCTTGATTGTGTGTGTGTGTGTGTGTGTGTGTGTGTGCGCACGCGCTTTTGCGTGTGTGTGTGTGAACGTGGGGGAAGCGTTTGTGTGTTTGTGTGTGTGTGTGTGCTTGCGCGCCCGTGTGCTTTGTGAGTGTGTGTGTGTGTGTGTGTGTGTGTGTGTGTGTGTGTGTGTGTGTGTGTGTGTGTGTGTGTGTGTGTGTGTGTGTGTGTGTATGAATGTGCCTGTGGTCGCGCTCGCGCGTGCTTGTGTGTTTATGTGCACGTGATTACGTGTGAGTGTGTGTGTGTGTGTGTGTGTGTGTGTGTGTGTGTGTGTGTGTGTGTGTTAAAGGAGAACCATTCGTATCAAACACAGGGTACTGAGGAAATATACAAATTTTGTACACACACGCGCATTCATACACAAAGTCCCCAGTGGGGATCCTGGGGGCTCTTTCAGTATCAATAGTATCCCACCTTCTGGAAATTCTGTGCTAGAAATTTCCTCTTTTCTGTCACCCTCTTTGTTTTTCCCTTGTACCTTTGCTTTCTGTCATTTCTATCATTTTCTGTCTTGCTGGTCCATTCACCTGTATGTGTTCAATAAAGTCTTACGTACTTTATCTTATGTTTGATGATTGGGTACATGTATTAAAATGTATGTTTGGGTCTGGGAAGGTGAGATATGCAAAAGCAGTTTTAGGTATTTTAGGCACATTTTTTTATATTAATGTTTTAGTGTTCTCGTTTATGTGTACATTTATATTCAGGCTTGTGGATTAAATCCCCACGTGTGATGAATTGGATGGAGTGGTCAACGCCTGGAGTATATCCTTAGATTGTGTGCACTAATGCATTGGTGTGTGTACTTAATTTTCTTTTCTTTTCGCCTGTTGAAGTATTGTGTATGTTTTGAAACAGTTCTAGCCCTGATATGGCTCTACGCAGTCGGCTGGGCTTGAAAACAACAAGTGTCCATATTTATGTTTACATTTGTATTCAGTTTTTTTTATCCCCATGTGCGATGAATTGGTCAGAGTGGTCAATGCCAGGGGCATATCCTTAGATTATGTGCGTAAATGCGTTGGTGTGTGTACTACAATTTCTTTTCTTTCCTGCTGTTGAAATATTGTATATATTTTGAAGCGGTTCTAGCCCTGATATGCCTGTACGCAGTCGGCTGGGCTTAAAAGAACAATAACAATAATGAATTTGACTCAGGATTGATCACTGAGTACACGGATTGGGCGCATTTTTGACTTGAAGGAATTGCGATGTGCAGACGCGTTTTTAGGTAATTTAGTCCTGTTTTTTTTCCCGCTATACATACGTTTTAGTGTCCTTAGTTAAGTTTATATCGTTTTCAGTTTCTTTTTCGATACCTTGGTGACAGATTTATTGGAGTTGTCGAGTCCAGGTTGGTATTTTTGGATTGCGTGCATGAATGTGGACTTTTCTTTTTCAGGATGTTTCTTTTTCCTCTCAGTGAGTTGTTATGTACGGTTTTGTTGGTTGTAGCCCTGATATGACTAATCCGTCGCTTGGGCTTTAAAGAACAGAAAACAGTGACAGGTTTTAGAAATGGTCGACAGGTAAATTGATAAAAAGTGTATCATTGTCATTTCTGTGGCTATGAGAAATTTCCGCCAGATGTGTCAGCCTTACTAATGGCAACAGTGTTGTTGATGTGTTCTGTCATATGGGAGAAGGCTTTGACGTGCTCCTTTATTTAAAACAGATAAACTGACGTCTTTAAACAGTGTGTGTGTGTGTGTGTGTGTGTGTGGTGTGTGTGTGTGTGTGTGTGTGTGTGTGTGTGTGTGTGTGTGTGTGATTTTGTGTGTGTGTGTGTGTGTGTGTGTGTGTGTGTGTGTGTGATTTTGTGTATGTGTGTGTGCGTGCGTGCCAGTTTGAGTATGTATGTCAGTGCACCTGTGTGTGTGTGTGTGTGTGTGTGTGTGTGTGTGTGTGTGATTGATTGATTGATTGATTGAGAGAGAGAGAGAGAAAGAAACTCACCTCTGTCTTCCAGGTAAGGAGAACAGCCCGCATGCTCGGCGTGATGTCAGGATGAGCATTCAACAAATTTGGGTACCGTGGGTAGTTGTCCGCTCTGGCGTCCAGCGCTTGCCATAATTCTTCAGTCCAATTTGAGTGTGTGTGTGTGTGTGTGTGTGTGTGTGTGTGTGTGTGTGTGTGTGTGTGTGTGTGTGTGTGTGTGTGTGTGTGTGTGTGTGTGTGTGTGTGAGTGAAAGGAGAAGCACGCTGATCACATGCAAGGTACATAAATGTTAATGGCCAAGGAAATGTAGAGAACATTTTGTACACACACGTGCATTCACGTACATAGTCCCCCTGTGGGGATGCCAGGTGCTCTTTCAGTATAAATCGTATCCCCACGTTCTGTGAATTGTGTGCTATAAATGTCCTCTTTTCTGTCACTCTCATTGTTTCTGCCTTGTTCCTTTGCCTCTGTCATTTCTTCTATCATTTTCTGCCTTGTTGGTCCATTCGCCTCTATGTGTTGGATAAAGTCTTTCGTACTCTTATCTTGAGATTGATAATGGGGTACATGTATTTAATGCATTTATGACTCTTTGGAGGTGAGATATGCGAAAGCAAATTTGGGTAATTGAGGCCCGTTTTTTAAAAAATAAATTGTTCAGAGTGGTCAATGCCAGGGGCATATCCTTAGATTATGTGCGGAAATGCGTTGGTGTGTGTACTACAATTTCTTTTCTTTTCTGCTGTTGAAATATTGTATATATTTTGAAGCGGTTCTAGCGTGCGTGCGTGCGTTTGCACGTCGTCTTGTATGTACGCGTTTGCGTGCGCTTTAGTGTGTGTGTACGTGTGCATGTATGTGTGCGCGCGCGTGTGTGTGTGTGTGTGTGCGTGCGCGTTCTTGTGTTTGTGTGCGCGTGCGCAGTCGCGTGCTTGAGTGTGTACGTGTGTGTGTGTGTTGTGTTGTGTGTGTGTGTGTGTGTGTGTGTGTGTGCTGGTGCGTGTATGTGCTTGTGTGTGTCTGTACGCGCGCACGTGCTTTAGTGTG
>JAPXFY010000020.1:43595254-43705254 GCA_030674185.1 Monoplex corrugatus | reverse complement strand
GTGTGTGTGTGTGCGTGCGTGCATGTGTGTGTGTGTGTGTGTGTGTGTGTGTGTGTGTGTGTGTGTGTGTGTGTGGTGTGTGTGTGTGTGTGTGTGTGTGTGTGTGTGCGCGTGCGCGAGTGTGTGTGTATGTGTGTGCGTGTGTGTGTGTGTGCGTGCGCGTGCTCGAGGGTGTGTGTGTATGTGTGCGCGCGCGTGTGTGTGCGTGTTTGTGTGTGTGTTTGCGTGCGTGTGTTTGTGCGCGTGCTTGTGTGTGTGTTCGTATGTGTCTGTGTATGTATCTGTGTGTGTGTGTGTATGTGTGCGTGCATGTGTATGTATGCGCATGCATGTGTATGTATGCGCGTGCATGCGTACGTGTGTGTGTGTGTGTGTGTGTGTGTGTGTGTGTGTGTGTGGTGTGTGTGTGTGTGTGAAAGGAGGACCACGCTGACCACACACAAGGTACTGAAGTGTTAATGACCGAGGAATACAAGAACACATTTTGAACAGACACGTGCATTCACGTACATAGTCCCCATGGGGATGCCGGGGACTCTTTCAGTATAAATAGTATCCCCACCTTCTGGAAATTCTGCGCTAGAAATTTTACTCTTTTCTGTCACTGTTTGTTTCTGCCTTGTTCCTTTGCTTTGTCATTTGTTTTTTCATAATTTTCTGCCTTGCTGGTCCATTTACCTGTATGTGTTTGATAAAGTCTTACTGTATCTTGGGATTCATAATTGGGTACATGTATGAAATGCATTTTTGGCTCTAGGGAGGTGAGATACGCGAAAGCAATTTTAGGTAATTCAGGCCTTTTTTATATATGTTTTAGTGCCCTTATTTATTTTAAATTTGTATTCAGGCTTGTGTTTAAATCCCCATGTGTGATAAATTGGACTGAGTGGTCTGCGTCAGAGGCATCTCCTGAGATTATATGCGCAAATGCATTGGAGTTTGTACTTAATTTTCTTTTTCTTCTGTTGAAGTGTTGTATATATTTTGAAGCGGTTATAGCCCTGATATGGCTCTATGCAGCAGGCTGGGTTTTAAGCAACAATAGCAATAACAGTAAATGTGACTCTGGATTGATCACTGAGTACATGTATTGTGCGCATTTTTGACTTGAAGGAATTGCGATGTGGAGAAACCTTGTAAGGTAATTTAGTCCCGTTTTTTCTTATACATACGTTTTAGTGTTCTTAGTTATGTTTACAAGTGTATTTAGTTTCTTTTTTAATCCCTTGTTGATAAATTAGATGGAGTAGTTTAGGCCATTGTCGTATTCTTGGATTGTGTACGTGATCTTGTCCTTTTTTTTTCTCAATGAGGTATTGTGTACGGTTTGAGATTGTTGTAGCCCTGATATGACTCTATGCTGTCGGCTGGGCATTAAACAACAGAAACAATGACAGGTTTTAACAATGGTCGACAGGTAAATTGATAAAAGTGTATCATTGTGTCATTTCTGTGGCTTTGAGAATTATTTCTCCACAGTGTCGTCAGCCTTACTAATGGCAACAGAGTGTTGTTGATGTGTTCTGTCATATGGGAGAAGGTTTGACGTGGTCTTTTATTTAAAACAGATAAACTGATGTCTGAACATTTTGTGTCTGTGCGTGTGTGCATGCGTGCGTGCGTGCACGTCCTCGTGCGTGTGAGCGTGCGCGCGCGCGTGTATGTACGCGTGCACATGCGCTTTAGTGTGTGTGTGTGTGTATACAGATATACATGTGTGTGTGTGCGCGCGTGAGTGCGTGCGTGTGTGTGTGTGTATGTATGAGTGCGTGCGTGCGCACGTGCGTGTGTGTGTGTGTGTGTGTGCGTGTGTGTGTGTGTGTGTGTGTGTGTGTGTGTGTGTGTGAAAGGAGGACCATAATTTTCTGCCTTGCGGGTCCATTTACCTGTATGTGTTCGATAAAGTCTTACTGTATCTTGGGATTGATAAGTGGATACATGTATGAAATGCATTTTTGGCTCTATGGAGGTGCGATACGCGAAAGCAATTTTAGGTAATTCAGGCCCGTTTTTTATATTTGTTTTAGTGTCCTTATTTATGTTTAAATTTGTATTGAGGCTTGTGTTTTAAATCCCCATGTGATAAATTTTAACGGAGTGGTCAACGCCAGGGGCATCTCCTGAGATTACGTGCGCAAATGCATTGGTGTGTGTACTTAATTTTCTTTTGTTTTTCTCCTGTTGAAGTGTTGTATATATTTTGAAGCGGTTTTAGCCCTGATATGGCTCTATGCAGCCAGCTGGGCTATAAACAACAATAAGAACAACAATAAATGTGACTCAGAATTGATCACTGAGTACATATAGGGTGCGTGCGTGTGTGTCTGTTTGTACACGCTTGTGTGTGTGTGTGTGTGTGTCTGTGTGTGCGCGCGTGCGTGCGTGGATGCTTGTGAGTGTGCGTGTGCATGTATATGCGTGCGCGCTTGTCTCTGCGTGTGTGGGTGTGTGTGTATGTGTGTGTGTGTGCGTGAAGATATATATATATATATATATATATATATATATATATATATATATATATATATATATATATATGTGTGTGTGTGTGTGTGTTTGTGTGTTCGCGCTTGCTTGCTTGGTTGCTTGTGTGTGTCAGATGTGAACCATGCTGACCACTCACAAGTACACAAGCGTTAATGACCGAGGAAATCTAGATCACATTTTGTACACACACGCATTCACATACAGACTCCCCTGTGGGGATACCGGGGTTCTTTCAGTATAAATAGTACCCCCACCTTCTAGAAATTTTGTGCTAGAAATGGACTTTTTTCTGTCAGTCTCTTTGTTTCTTTGCTTTGTTCCTTTGTTTTGTCATTTCTTCTATCATTTTCTGCCTTGCTGGTCCATTCACCTGTATGTATTCGATATAAAGTCTTACGTACTGTATCTTGATATTGATAATTGGTAGATGGATGAAATGCATTTTTTTGGCTCTAGGGAGGTGAGATACGCGAAAACAATTTTAGGTAATTCAGGCCCGTATTTATTTTTGTTTACTGTCCTTATTTATGTTTAAATTTGCATTCAGGGTTGTGTTTGAAATCCCTGTGGGATAAGTTGGACGGAGTGATCAATGCCAGAGCATCTCCTTAGATTATGTGCGGAAATGCATTGGTGTGTGCACTTAATTTTGTTTTCTTTTTCTCCTGTTGAAGTATTGTATAATTTTTGAAGCGGTTCTAGCCCTGATATGGCTCTATGCAGCCGGGTGGGCTTTAAACAACGATATCAATAACAATAAATGTGACTCAGGATTGATCACTGAGTACGTATTGTGCGCATTTTTGACTTGAAGGAATTGCGACGTGGATAAGCCTTGTAAGGTAATTTAGGTCCTGTTTTTCTTATACATACGTTTTAGTGTTCTTAGTTATGTTTACAATTGTATTCAGTTTCTTTTTCTATGCCTTGGTGATAAATTGGATGGAGTAGTTGAGGCCAGTGTCGTATTCTTGGATTGCGTGCGTGATCTTGTCTTTTTTTTCCGAGGATTCCCCCCCCCCCCCCCCTTCAATGAGGTATTGTGTACGGTTTGAGATTGTTGTAGCCCTGATATGACTCTATGCTGTTGGCTGGGCTTTAAACAACAGAAAGAGTGACAGACCTTAGCAATGGTCGACAGGTAAATTGACAAAAGTGAAAGGGTCCTGCAGAGTGATGATCCACAGTAAACACTCTGACGCAGATCATCATGAGCTGTGCCAAAGGAGCAATTCCCACATCATCAAAGAAAACGCACATGCCTAAAACTCTGTGGTTTACTGTAGAATGTAAACGGATAAAACAAGAACGCAAGAAAGCTCATCAGAAACTACGAGCAAAGTCAAGATACATCTTTAAAAGAAACAAACAACAGTCCTGGAGAAACTTCTGCTCGAAACTGACATCCCGAACTTCTGAAAAGAAAGTTTGGACAGTTATCAAACAAATTAAATGGAAAAACACCTGTCCCTCTGTCCACCATCTGAAAGGGTCAGATTGTTTGATTACTGACAAAAAAGCCATCTCTAACATGTTGGCGTCTACCATCGAAAAGAACTCTTCCGCAGCAAATAAATCGGCGTTCTTCCGGAAACACAAATCGGTGAAAGAAAAGAGAGCTTGTAACTTCGTCTCTGATGACACAGAAGAGTACAATCTTCCACTGACATTACGAGAATTAAAGGACGGTCTTGTGACATGCTCTGACTCTTCTCCTGGCTGGGATGAAGTTCATTATCAACTGGTGAAGCATCTCCCGGAAAAGGGTTTGGACATTCTGTTGAAAGTGTACAATTACATATGGACGACAGGATTCTTTCCTCCCTCATGGCGGAAAGCCCTGATCGTCCCTATACCTAAACCTGGAAAAGATGTATCTAATCCATCCAATTACCAGCCAATAGCCCTAACCAGTTGTCTGTGCAAAGTGATGGAAAGTGATGGAGAAAATGGTCAATAAGAGACTGATGTGGAAACTGGAGAATGACGGCATCTTGGCCAAAGAACAATGCGGTTTTCGCAAGCACCATTCCACAGTAGATCATTTAATTCGTCTTGAAACAACCATCCGTAATGCATTTCTGCAGAAACAGCATGTAGTGGCTATCTTCTTTGATTTAGAGAAAGCCTATGATACCACTTGGAAATCAGGAATTCTTATGGATCTACACGAATTGGGTTTTAGGGGTTACCTACCTACGTTTATCAAAAAACTTTTGGCCGATAGGCAGTTTCAAGTGCGGGTTGGTACTACTCTGTCGGACATCCATGAGCAAGAGCTGGGTGTACCACAAGGGAGCATTCTCTCTCCTGCGCTGTTCAGTCTCAAGATCAACAACATAGTCAAATCAATACAGCAGGACTCGGACTGCTCCCTGTTTGTGGACGATTTTGCAGTTTACGCAAGTGGAAGCTTCTATGCAGGCGTTCAGCGACGGCTGCAGTTGTGTGTAGATAAGATGCAGCATTGGGCAGAGACAAATGGCTTTACCTTTTCCGCAACCAAAACAGTGTATTCACTTTCATAACCTGCGAGAATTTCTTGCTGCTCCAGAAATTCGTCTGGGAAAGTGCATCATTCAGCTGTAAAGGAAGCTAAATTTTTGGGCTTGATTTTTGATGAAAAGTTGAACTTTCTCAGTCATATCCAACATCTAAAAACATGTTGCCAGAAAGCTCTGAATATTCTTCGAGTTGTAGCTCATACAGACTGGGGTGCCAACAAGAAAACGTTACTACACCTGTACAGAGCTTTAATTCGCTCTAAACTGGACTATGGCTTGTAGTATATGGGTCTGCGAGAGTGTCGTACCTAAAGGCACTTGATCCCATTCACCATCAAGGGCTGCGCCTATGTCTTGGTGCATTCAGAACAACTCCTGTGTATAGTTTGTATGCAGAGGCAGGGGAGCCTTCCCTGAGCAACCGTAGACTGAAACTAAGTTTAAAGTTTTGTTTGAAACTGTTCTCTGAACCGGAAAACCCAGCTTACGACTGTGTCTTCAACCCCAGATTTGAAAGTGACTTTGAAAAACATCCTGAAGTGACTCCACCTTTGGGGCTGCGTATCCGTCCCCATTTGGAAAAGGCAGATATAAATTTAGCAGTTGTTAACGACTTCTCCAATTTTTCAGTTAGTCCACTATGGACGTTGAAAACACCGAAGGTTTGTTTTGATCTTGCTTCCTTCCGTAAAGACAATACCAGTGCACTGGCGTACAAATCGTTTTATGCGGAATTGTGTGAAAAATCTCCATCATCCCGCAGAATCTTCACTGATGGGTCCAAGTGTGATGAAGGTGTGGCTGCCTTCTGCTCCGAGATTCCCAATGGAGCATTTTCAAAACGTATTCCATCTGACAGTTCGGTTTACACTGCTGAACTGACTGCTCTGGATTTAGCACTAAAAATGGTGTCCCAATCCAAACACAGAGAGTTTCTCATTTTTTCTGATTCCTTTTCTGCTTTGCAGGCAATCGCTTGCCGAAACATGTCACCCTGAACTTGTGAAGTTCTTTGAACTGTATTCTACTCTAGCAAATGACGGTTACGAGATTGTTTTTGCCTGGATTCCTGGCCATATTGGTATTGGAGGCAATGAAAAGGCTGATTACCTGGCCAAGAAGGCTACAATGGCAAAGATGTCCAAGTCCGTGATCCCTTACACAGATGTCAAAATCGAAAGTACACAGTTACGTAAGAAATCTGTGGCAGGAGAATTGGAATAAACAGACAGATAACAAACTCTTACAAATCCGCCCTAACCTGACAGAAATTCTCCCATCTGCTGCAGGAAACTGTAAGAAAGAGACAGTCTTATGTAGGTGACGCACAGGTCACACATCTTACACTCACTCCTACCTTTTGAAAAATGAAAAAGCACCATGGTGTATACCGTGTGATGAGCCTTTGAGCATCCGACACCTCCTCCTTGATTGCTGGGACTTGTACGATGTGAGACAAAAGCACTACACGGCAGATTCCTTAAAGGAGCTCTTCCGAGACGTCCCTCCTGATGCAATTTTCCAGTTTTTACAAGAGATCAATAGATTTCACTTGATGTAATTTTACGTGTTTTTCTTTAATGGCATTTTAGATTTGCAAGGTTGACGGTGAGCATGGTTTTTATCTGTTTATCTTAACGGGTTGTTCTTTTCTTTTTGACGTGGTGTTAGCCCTGATATGGCTCTAGTGGTCGGCTGGGCTATAAGCAATATGAATTGAATTTTGTTTTAAAACCCCAATTTTGCATGGAGTGGTCAACGCCAGGGGCATCTCTTGAGATTATTTGCGCAAATGCATTGGTGTGTGTACTTAATTTTTTCTTTTTCTCCTGTTGAAGTATTGTATATATTTTGAAGCGGTTCTAGCCCTGATATGGCTCTATGCAGCTGGCTGGGCTTTAAGCAACAATAACAATAACAATAACAATAATAACAATAAATGTGATTCAGGATTGATCACCGAGTTCGTATTGTGTGCATTTTTGACTTGAAGGAATTGCAAGTTCAGAAGTCTTTTTAGTTAATTTAGGCCCATTTTTCTTGTACATACGTTTTAGTGTCCTTAGTTATATTTACAATTGTATTCATTTTCTCTTTTGATCCCTTGGTGATAAATTGGATGGACTAATCGAGGCCAGGGTTGTATACTTGAATTGAGTTCGCAAATGTGTAATTTTCTTTTTGAGTTTTTTTTTTTTTTCCTCAGTGAGGTATTGTGTACGGTTTGAGATTGTTGTAGCCCTGATATGACGCTATGCCGTCGGCTGGGCTGTAAACAACAGAAAACAGTGACAGGTCTTAGCAATGGTCGACAGGTAAATTGATATAAGTGTATCATTGTGTCATTTCCGTGGCTATGAGAATTTTCTCCCCAGTGTTGTCAGCCTTACTAATGGCAACAGTGTTGTTGATGTGTTCTGTCATATGGGAGAAGACTTTGATGTACTCTTATTTAAAACAGATTAAACTGACGTCTTTGAACAGTAGGGGTGTGTGTGTTGTGTGTGTGTGTGTGTGTGTGTGTGTTTGGACGCGTGTGTGTGCTTGTTTGTGTGTATGTATGTGTGTGTTGAATGTGTTTGCGTGCGTGCGTGCGTGTGTGTTTGTTCGCGCGCTTGTGTGTATGGGTGTGCATGAATGTTTGTGAGTGTGCGTGTGTGTGTGTATGCTTGCGCGCTCGTATCTGTGTGTCTATGTGTATGTATCTGTGTGTGTGAGTGCGTGTTTGTGTGCGCGCGTGCGTGTGTGTGCATGTGTTTGTGTGTGTGTGTGTGCGTGCGTGTGTGTGCGTGCATGTGTGTTCGCGTGCGTGCGTGTGCTTGTTTGTGAGCGCGCTTGTGTGTGAGTGCGCGTGTATGTTTGTGCGTGTGCGTGTGCGTGTGTATGCGCTTGCACTTGTATCTCCGTGTATGTGTGTGTGTGTGTGTGTGTGTGTGTGTGTGTGGTCTCAAAGGAGAACCACGCTGATAACACATAAGGTTCACAAGCGGTAATGGCTGAAGAAATGTAGAACACATTTTGTACACACACGCGCATTCACGTAGAGAGAGTCCACCGTTCGGATGCTGGGGGCTCTTTCAGTATAAATAGTATCCCCACTTTCTAGAAATTCTGTGCTAGAAATGTCCCCTTTTCTGTTTGTTTCTGCCTTGTTCCTTTGCTTTCTGTCATTTCTTTTATCATTTTTTGCCTTGCTGGTCCATTTACCTGTACGTGTTCAATAAAGTCTTAGGCATAATGTTAGGATTGACAATTGGATACATGTATGAAATGCATTTATGGCCCTGGGGAGGGAGAAACGCGAAAGCAGTTTAAGTTAATTTGGGCCTGTTTTTTTTTTTTTGTTTTAGTGTTCTTATTTATGGTTAAATTTGTGTTCAAGCTTGTGATTTAAATCCGTATTGTGAGAAATTTGATGGAGTGGTCAAAGCCAGGGGCATCTCTCTGCGCAAATGCATTGGTGTGTGTACTTAATTTTTTGTTTTCTCCTGTTGAAGTATTGTATACATTTTGAAGCGGTTCTAGCCCTGATATGGCTCTACGCAGCTGGCTGGCTTTAAACAACATAAACAATAACAATAAATTTGACTCAGGGCTGATCACTGAGTACATGTATTGGCGCATTTTTGACTTTGAAGGAATTGTGACGTGTTCAAGCCTTTTTAGGTAATGTACGCCCGGTTTTTTTCTTATACATACGTTTTAGTGCTCTTAGTTACGTTTACAATTGTATTCAGTTTGTTTTTTGATCCCTTGGTGATACATTGGATGGAGAAGTCGAGGCCAGGCCCGAATTCTTGGATTGCTTTCGCAGATATGTACTTTTCTTTTGCATTTTTTTTCTCAAGGAGTTATTGTGTATGGTTTGAGATTGTTGTAGCCCTGATATGACTCTATGCTGTCGGCTGGGCTTTAAACAACAGAAACAGTGACAGGTCTTAGCAATGGTTGACAGGTAAATTGATAAATGTGTATCATTGTGTCATTTGCCGTGGCTATGAGAATTTTCTCCCCAGTGTTGTCAGCCTTACTAATGGCAACAGTGTTGTTGATGTGTTGTGTCATATGGGAGAAGGCTTTGACGTGCTCCTTTATTTAAAACAGATAAACTGACGTCTTTGAACAGTAGGTGTATGTGTGTGGGTGTGGGTAAGTTTGTGTGTGTGTTCGGACGCGTGTGTGTGCGTGTTTGTGTGTGTGTGCGTGTTTGTGTGTTTGTATGTGTGTATGTGTGTGTATGTGTGTGTATGTGTGTGTGTGTGTGTGTGTGATTGCGTGCGTGCGTGCGTGTGTGTGTGTGTTCGCGCGCTTGTGTGTGTGGGTGTGCGTGTATGTTTGTGAGTGTGCGTGTGTATGCTTGCGCGATCGTACCTGTTTCTATGTGTATGTGTCTGTGTGTGTGGGGGTGCGTGTTTTTGTGCGCGCGAGCCCGTGTGTGTGCTTGTGTGTGTGTGTGTGTGTGTTCCCGTCCGTGCGTGTGCGTGTTTGTGTAGCGCGCTTATGTGTTTGTGTGCGTGTATGTTTGTGCGTGTTTATACCCGTGCGCTTATCTGTGTGTCTGTGTGTATCTTTCTCTGTGTGTGTTGTGTGAGTGTGCGTGCGGGTGTGTGTGTGCGCGTGTGCGTGTGTCATATGGTGAACCAGGTTAACCCTACACAAGATACACAAGCGTTAATGACCAAGGAAATCTAGAACACATTTTGTACACATACGTGCATTCACGTACATAGTTCACCCGTGGGCATGCCGGGGGCTCTTTCAGTATAAGTAGTATCCCCCACCTTCTGGGAATTCTGTGCTAGAAATTTACTCTTTTCTGGCATTCTCTTTGTTCATGCCTTGTTCCTTTGCTTTGTCATTTCTTCTATCATTTTCTGCCTTGGAGGTCCATTCAACTGTATGTGTTTGATAAAGTCTTACGTACTCTATCTTGAGATTGATAATTTGATAAATGTATGAAATGAATTTTTTGGCTCTAGGGAGGTGAGATACGAAATATAATTTGAGGTGATTCAGGCCCTATTTTATATATGTTTTAGTGTCCTTATTTATGTTTAAATTTGTATTCAGGCTTGAGTTTTCAATCCCCATGTTTGATCAATTGGACAGAGTGGTCAACGCCAGGGGCATCTTCTGAGATTATGTGCACAAATGCATTGGTGTGTGTACTTAATTTTCTTTTGTTTTTCTCCTGTTGAAGCATTGTATAAATTTTGAAGCAGTTCTAGCCCTGATATGGCTCTACGAAGCTGGCTGGGCTTTAAACAACAATAACAATAACAGTAAATGTGACTCATGTTTGATCACGGAGTACATGTATTGTGCGCATTTTTGACCTGAACGAATTGCGATGTCAGAAGCCTTTTTAGATAATTAGGCCCGTTTTTTCCTTATACATATGTATTAGTGTCCTTAGTTATGTTTACATTTGTATTCAGTTTCTTTTTTGATCCGTTGGTGATAAATTGGATGGAGTAGTCGACGCCAGGGTCGTATTCTTGGATTGCGCGTGCGATTGTGTAGATTTTATACCAGGAGTTTCTTCCCCCCCCTCAGTGAAGTATTGTGTACGGTTTGAGATGGTTGTAGCCCTGATATGACTCTATGCTGTCGGCTGGGCTTTAAACAACAGAAAACAGTGACAGGTTTTAGAAATGGTCGACTGGTTAATTGATAAAAGTATCAGTGTGTCATTTCCGTGGCTATGAGAATTTTCTCGCCAGTGTCGTCAGCCTTAGTAATGGCAACAGTGTTGTTGATGTGTTGTGTCATATGGGAGAAGGCTTTGACGTGCTCCTTTATTTAAAACAGATAAACTGACGTCTTTGAACAGTGTGTGTGTCTGTGTGTTGTGTGTGTGTGTGAGCGCGCAAGCGCGTGCTTGAGTGTATGTTAGTGGGAGTGCTTGCGCGTGTGTGTTTGTGTTTGCATGCGTGTGTGCGTGCGTGCGTGTGTTTGTACGCGCTTGTGTGTGTGTTTGTGTGTGTTTGTGTGTGTCGATGTTTGTGAGTGTGCGTGTGCATGCGTGCATGTGTGTGTGTGCGTGTGTCTGTGTGAATGTGTGTGTGTATATATATATATATTGTGTGTGTGTGTGTGTGTGTGTGTGTTGTCTGCGCGCGAGCTTTCTTGCTTGTGTGTGTGTCAGATGTGAACCACACTGACCACACACAAGGTACACAAGCGTTAATGACCGAGGAAATCTAGAACACATTTTGTACACACACGCATTCACATACAGACTCCGCTGTGGGGACATCTGGGGCTCTTTCAGTATAAATAGTATCCCCGCCTTCTGGAAATTCTGTGCTAGACATTTACTTTTTGTCACCCTCTTTGCTTCTGCCTTGTTTCTTTGCTTTATCATTTCTTCTATCATTTTCTGCCTTGGTGGTCCCATTCACCTGTAGTGTTCGATAAAATCTTACGTGTGTACTGTATCTTGAGATTGATAATTGGGAAGATATATGAAATGCATTTTTTTTTGGCTCTAGGGAGGTGAGATACGCGAAAGCAATTTCAGGTAATTGAGACCCGTTTTTTATTTTTGTTTTAGTGTCCTTATTTATGTTTGAATTTGTATTCAGTCTTGTGTTTTAAATCCCCATGTGTGATAAATTGAACGGAGTGGTCAACGCCAGGGCCATCTTCTGAGATTACGTGCGGAAATGCATTGGTGTGTGTAATTTTTTTTTCTTTTTTCTCCTGTTGAAGTATTGTATATATTTTGAAGTAGTTCTAGTCCTGATATGGCTCTATGCAGCCGGCTGGGCTTTTTTAAACAACAATAATAATAACAATATTTTTGACTCAGGATTGATCACTGAGTACATGTATTGTGCGCATTTTTGTACTGAACGAATTGCGATGTGCAGAAGCCTTGTTAGATAATGTAGGCCCGTTTTTTCTTATACATACGTTTTTGTGTCCTTAGTTATGTTTACAATTGTAATTCAGTTTCTTTTTTGATCCTTGGTGATAAATTGGAGTAGTCGAGGCCAGGGTCGTATTCTTGGATTGCGTGCGCGATTGTGTAGATTTCTATTCCAGGAGTTAATAATTAATAAATAATAATTACAATATAACGCAAAATCTTGATAAAATCAAATCTAAGCGCTGAAACAGACACACACACACGCACGCACGCATGCACACGCACGCACGCACACACACGCACTCACGCACACACACGCACTCACGCACGACACACCACTCACCACACACACACACACACACACACACACACGCACGCACGCACACACACGCACACGGCTATAAATGGGGAGAAAGAATAAAAGCAATGGAAAATTATAGAGAGCATATTATTATATACAATTATATATTGCAATGTGATTCCCCTCCGAGTGGAGACAGGCTGCAGAGGGGATTGAGTGAGGTCAGGATTTTATGCAGAGGAGAAAAGGTGAGTTTTGAGAGCGGACTTGAAGGAGACAAAAGTAGGTTGCTGACGGACTGAGAGAGGAAGTTTGTTCCAGGAGAGCGGACCAGAAACAGAGAAGGCTCGTGGACCATAGGTATTGAGCTTAGTGAGTGGAAAGCGAAAAGTCAGAGGATCGGAGGCAGAGCGGAGGGTACGTGAGGGAACATAGATCTCAAGTAGGCTTGACAGGTAATCGGGGGCTGCTTTATTGAGGCTTTTGTAGCACATGGTGTCTAGTTTGTACTGTATGCGCTTTGATACAGGGAGCCAGTGAAGTTGTGCCAGGAGAGGAGATATGTGGTCAGCTTTTTTCTTTTTGATACAAGGCGTGCAGCATTGTTTTGAATGCGCTGTAGGATGTGAGTGGTGGAGGCAGGAAGACCGGACAGGAGTGAATTGCAATAGTCAATGCGAGACATTATGAAGGAGAGAACGAGTTTTGCAGTTGTTTCGACAGAGAGATACTTCCTGATCAGGCTTATACGATGGAGGTGATAGTAGCAAGATCTGGCAGTTTGAGAAACAAAGTTGTTCATGGAGAGGGTAGAGTCAATGCAGACACCAAGGTTTTTAGCTGAATCAGAAATCGGGACTGATGTGTTACATAATGGGAGAGAAAGAGGAGGCAGCTGAGAAAGTTTCTGACGGGTGCCAATGAGGATAGCTTCTGCCTTGTCATCATTTAGATGAAGTTTGTTGTATGTCATCCAATTTTTAATGTCCGAGTAACACTCAGTGGTGCGAGTCAGGAGGCGCTGTATATTGTCAGGTGAGTCACTGTCTTGAAGTTGGGTGTCATCAGCATAGAAGTGGTGTTTTATAGAGTGGGAGTTGATGATGGTGGACAGGGAGGAGGTATAAAGAGTGAAAAGAACAGGGCCAAGGACAGATCCTTGTGGAACACCACAAGTCAGGTATGCAGGTTGAGAGTAAGTGCCATTGATGAGAACAGTTTGTTTTCTGTTTGATAGATATGAAGTGAACCAGGAGAGAGCAATGTCAGAGATGCCAAAAGTATGATGAAGTCTAGAAAGAAGAATACCATGATCAATGGTATCAGAGGCTGCAGACAGATCAAGGAATGTGAGGAGAGAGACTTTGCTGGTATCAGTTGCAAGGAGGAGATTGTTGAGAATGTGTAGCAAGGCAGTTTCAGTGCTATGGCACTGGCGGTAGGCTGACTGGAAAGGATTGAGGAGATTGTTGGCAGACAGGTGAGAGTTCAGTTGGTTGAGGACAACTTTTTCAAGCAGTTTTGACAAGAAAGAGAGATTAGAGATAGGCCGGTAATTTTTCAGTTCATTTGGGTCTAAATTGTATTTCTTGAGGAGAGGGTGAACAATAGCAGACTTGAAAGAATCTGGGACAGTTCCAGTTTGGAGAGAAGTGTTGATGATGTCAGTGATGAATGGGAGGAGCGTAGGGAGACAGTCAGAGTAGAGAGAACCTGGAAGAGGATCCAGTTCGCAGGTTTTGAACGACATGGAGTTGGTTTCTTACCCCTTAGTGAGGTATTGTGTACAGTTTGAGATTGTTGTAGCCCTGATATGACTCTATGCTGTCGGCTGGGCTTTAAACAGCATAAACGGTAACAGGTTTTTAGCAATGGTCGACAGGTAAATTAATAAAAATGTGATTGTCTCAGTTCCGTGGCTGAGAATTTCCCCCCAGTGTGTGTGTGTGTGTGTGTGTGTGTGTGTGTGTGTGTGTGTGTGTGTGTGTGTGTGTACACATAACGTGTGCGTGTGGGTGCGCGCGTGCTTGTGTGTATATATGTGTGTGTGCGTGTACGTACGTACGTGTTGTGTGTGTGTGTGTGTGTACGCGCGCGCGTGCACGTGTGCCTGTGTGTGTGTATCAGAGGACAACTACGCTGATCACACACAATATGCATAAGCGTTAATAGCCGAGGAAATCTAGAATACATTTTGTACACACACGTGCATTCACGTACAGACAGACAGAGGGAGGGAGGGGAGGAGAGAGAGAGAGAGAGAGAGAGAGGAGAGAGAGAGAGAGAGAGAGAGAGAGAGAGAGAGAGAGAGATGATAAGGAGACAACGATTAAAACACAGTATGAGTGTATTTGGTTCCATGGCAAACGAGTAGAATGAAGGATACAGAATGAAAATGAGTCTTCCCATTGCTACAGTGGGATTGTGTAGTTTTTTGTTTTGTCTTTGGAAGATGCCGTATTATTTATACCATCTTTTCATCAGCTACACTTTCAAAAAATTGGGTTTCAGCTTCATATTCGTCTTAAGGACACGTATCCTGTGTATGATTACAAACCTATAGAAAAGATCGCATTGTGTGGGTGATTCTGTGGTCTGAAGAACTTATTACATTATTTATGATTCCATGATCTAGAACACATCGTGTCCATGGTTCCATGGTCTGTTACCACACCATCTGGTCACGTGACTGGTTCCAAGGTCACGACATGCTTTCAGTTTGCGCAGAAGCACTTGAAAATGAGACAGGAAATTCATATCAAAGTCACAGTTACAATCGTGAAGAACATTGCACAGCTGTTGTCCAGTTACAGAACAATGAACACCTGTCCACTGGTCACAAGTTATGTTGGTGGCATATTTCTTGATATTGTGTATTGAACTCGTCCAACACATGGAAGGTCGTCGCGTTTTGTGTACTAGCATTTGACACAATGATGGCTTCAGAACATTTATTGGTGTCGATGCCATTGACTCTTTAACATGTGGTAGTTTCTGTTGTGACACAACTTTACAGATGTATTACTTTTCAAATAACGACGGGTGAAGCAGTTGGGATTTTTAGACCATTCAGTGTTTGGGGAGTCAAGACTATTCCATAGTGTGGGATTATTAACAAAAATCATGGGTCATTCAATGACAGCTGGATTTTCTAGACACTTTTCAGCGTTAAGACAATCATTGTACAAATAGTGTTATGTTGTCCATTGGTTAGTGACATAACGCATTTTTTTCTGGCGACTGTTTGGGTTATTTCCCCTGGGTCGGCTGTATAAACAGGAGCCAGGCATCGCTGGTGAATGTGGTAATTGTTCCCAAGTTTGCATTTAAATGGAAATGCGCACGTGCTGACTGTTACACATGTTCGGTGAATTTGCCGGTTGGGATAATAATAATAATAATAATAATTACAATATTTATATAGCGCAAAATCTCGATAAAAATCAAATCTAAGCGCTGATGTGAGCCTATGTTAAATTACAATGAACCGAACACACGATGTTAAAAAAAAAAACAACTGAAATCACTCTGGTCTTAACCGCCTTTAAGAATGTCGATGGCACTGTCAGTGTGTTGGTTTATTGGAACAGATTTCGACATGAAACCTGACAGGAGGAGGGTGGGACTGGGGTGGTATTTGCATTAAGAATGTTGGTGGCACGTCACAGATGTTACGGTTTGTTTGGACAAATACGTATAACAAATCTAGTCTGTTCACATGATGTAAAGTCTGGATGGTGCCGTGAATGGAGGATTCATCCGGAACGTAAGTAGATCCCTTTGTAACGTTATGTCCTTTTCATTGTTTTTAACGTGGTAATGGCACTGATAGGGTTCTGTCAGTTGGCTGGGTTTTAAGCAATATGAACTCGAATTTGAGGACAAAAGCTGCTTTCTGTGAGGCAGCTCTACACAGACTGCGTATGTCTTACGCTTTCCTGGGTAACGTGTGTGTGTGTGTGTGTGCTCTGTAACTCTGTGATCGCTGCCCTTCCAGTCGTTGGACTCCATGCGCTGGCCTCGGGCGTCTAGAGTACAACTGCATGCTGCGTATGGAGGCAGAAGACTGAGGGGCCCCGTGGGAGTAGAACAGACTTCCACTGCCCTAAGTTTGAACCTCACCCGTCAGTCTTCCTGAAGCTTCATGCAGAAAAGAAGGTGAAAAGTGTCATCATCAAGGACAGCTCAGTTGCCCACGGTTGTCCGTAGTTTGTCCACTGAAGTCGACAACCCTGGACCCTCTGTGCTTGACTGTTATGTCCAAAAGTGATGAAAGGGTTAGAACAGGAACAGTCGTGTAGATAGTGCTTCTAGTGTCCTTGGCTACTGTCTTTGTACAGCCCTTGGGTATTGACAGTGACCATAACATATACCTTGATGAACAGGGGTACAGGACGAAGTCTGTATCTCTGTGTACATCACCAACAGTATTTCCATAATGGACAAGATAATGTAAGCTGAAGGTTATATCCGAAAGGACGAAATCTTATATCATTTCACCCGTTTAGTATGAACAGTTATGTAATTGCCTCCCCTGTAGGTCGGGATTAAGACAAGCTATTGGCTTGATGCGTTGTCCATGTGATTATGTTTATATATCTCATGTCTTCCATTAAATGTATTTAAATACAGTTTTCTTTACAGCGGATGACTGAGTGATCATCGATTTAAGAGATAAAAGAAGAGGGTATCATCGTGTAGGACAGACCAGTCAGTCAGGTACTTGATGTGGTGGCTGGTATTCAAATAGGCGTGTACAGTCGCTATAGATCCTTGAAACTACAGCAAAATCACCACACAAGAGAACACACGATACGACCATTAGCAGATCACAAAGTTTGTACATTGTACTACACTATCACAGCTAGGTTGTAGCTCGGGGATAACGTAATCGTCTTTGGCATTCATCTGAAGGACATGCCATCTTTAGAAGGACAGACCATCAGGTCACACTATCATCGGAAGGATTAAAGTTTTAGGAATCAAAAAGACACAGGCCATAAAGTCCTGACGCACTTGTGTTGCAGTCAGCAGTTACACTGACATCACACCTCAGTCCTTAGAGCGATACTACCCCCGTTAGTGGCGGGGTCTGGCACAGAGTAAGTCAAGAGAATACGTTCAGTAGACCTCGCCTTCTCCAACTGAACGGAGGGCTGCACCCTGGAGTCCTCGTTCTGTATGGACGTCCAGGCGGTGTAGTTGGTGGCCTTCTTGCAGCGCATGAGGATCATGATCTGCTGACGGAACTTGTGGCCCGTGGCGCAGTACAGGCAGAAGTTGATGGAGTGGTTCACGTACATCATCAGCTCCGTCACCGTCTTGGTCAGGTTGAAGCGTGCGGCCTGTTGCGGGTCGTGGGACTTCTGCTGGTTCCAGAAGGCCGTGAAGATGAGGGAGATGTTCATGGGGAGGGTGGTGAGCAGGAAGGTGAAGGACACGGTCAGCAGCATGATGGTCAGCTTGGTCCCCTCCCCCGCCCCGCTCACCCGGCGACAGTTAACCACGCCGTTCCTGCCCTGCACCATGTTGGTGTTGAACCGGCGTTGGGGGATCTGCTGGTGGTAGTGGTGTTCCGGCGTGTTCTGCATCCTCTGGCGCGTGTTGCGGGCCTTGATGACCTCACGGATGATCAGGATGTTGAGGACGATGATGAAGATGAAGGGTACGAAGGAGTAGATGCAGGCGTCTACCCAGGGCCACACCTCGCCCACCAGCTTGCGGTGATGTGGCGCCGCCTCGCAGTTGCCCACGTTCTGGCCGTCCACAGGCCGGTCCACGATCTCCACGGTGAAGAAAAAGTGGAGGTTGATGGTGAACATGAGCAGCACGAGAAAGCCGATGACCTTCTTGGCGCGCGCCGTGTTGATCATGGTGGACGCTTTCAGCGGGAAGCAGACGACGATGTATCGCTCCACGGTGACGGCGATGATGAGCCAGACGGACAGATCGCTGGCCATGTACCCGAAAGAGATGGTCAGCTTACACACCCAGTCCGTGCTGTCGTGAAAGTCCGTACCCGTCACCTCGCCCAGCCACAGCCTCAGCAGACCGATATACAGCACCAGGGAGTCGGCCACAGCCAGAGAGGCCAGGTAGTGGTAGGAGGACACCTTCACCATGGCCCGACAGCGCAGGACGATGAAGGACAGCACGTTGCCCACCGTCCCCATCACGATGAAGATGGGAGGCACGTACAGCAGCAGCTGGTGTCGCAGTCTCTGCTCGGGGTAGTCCATGAGCTGAGTCTCGAAGCTGTCTTGCTGGAGCACGTTGAGCAGTTTGAGCAGCTCATCTTCACTGCGGATCTGAGCGTAGTCGTACAGGTACTCGCGCTCGGCGTCCGTCAGCTGTCGGAAGAGGGCCAGTATCTCTCCCACTGAGCCACCACCCTCCTGGAGCAAACTGCACACACACACACAGAACAAGATGAGGGTCTGACAGTAATGATTGTTTGGTTTTTACGTCTGCATCCACCTCAGGTGATATAGCCGACTGGGATGGCTATTCCAGGGAATGCAGGCCCAAGTAGCTCTGTTGGTTTGAGCGTCGGATTCACATGCTAATGGTTGTGGGTTCAAATCCCGGGGTGCGCTCTATTAAAAATGGCCTTCTCACTGTCCCATCTTAACATCATTGTTGTTCTGGTGGTGTCAGCATAGGATTAGACAGGTCCCCCTTTCCCCACTTCCCTGGGATGGTTATCCCCGTCGGCCATATCACCTGAGGTGGGTGTCAACGTAAAAACTGAACCAAATCAGTCAATCAGTCAATTATTCCAGGGAAGTGGGAGAACGAGGACTTATCTAATCGTATACCGACACCACCAGGACAGCAATAATGTTAACTGGCCTCCCTACTGCCCATCTTTTTCATATAGCGCACCCCTTGGTTCAAACCCACAACAGTAAGATGCCATGGAGGATTTATATTCCCTCTCTCTCCCTCCTCTCATTTCTCTCTCTCTCTCTCTGTCTGTCTGTCTCTCTGAGATAAAACTAGTAAACTGACAATTGCTTCGATGAACAGCAAGAAAAGGATATCCGCTGTTGTCAAGATTTTTCTAAAATCATACTTAAATTTGTACTTGTCAGTCTAGCAAACATTATCACTTTGCACATAGTATCAAAAACAAATTTTAATCTAAACAAAAGAACAGTTCTTCAAAATAAAGGCGAACAGCTTTTCTTTGTTCTTCGTTTGCTTGACCCCCCCCCCCCCTCATCTTTGTCACCCATTTATATTTTTTTGTTGAGAGATTATGGCATAACTCATAATCCTGCACATAAACCCAACTCGCTGAAAAGACCCAACATATGAGTGAAACTATTTAAATAAAAGCGTAATTCTGTTCTTTATCGATTCATGCTTAGAGCATGTACAGGAGTTGAACAAGAAGTCCGAAAAGAAAGCATTTCTGCAGTCATTAACCGCGATATTAAGTATTCTGCTGATATTTGTTCCCACTCCTTGTAAAACGATCGGGTGTGGGTGAGGGACATGTGTGTGTTTGGGGGAGGGAGTACGTGCGTGTGCGTGTCCTCCAACATGTGTTGCGAGAATGTAAGACAAGGTCTGGAGAGTGGAACACACACACGATGCCACCATGTATGACGTCAAGTCGTTGGTGCCACGCATCTGCTGGGGGTGGGGGGGGGGGGAAGTGGGCTGCTTGCAGGCAGGCAGGATGGAGATCCGCCCAGTGCTAGTGTCCTCAATTGACCTCTGCCCGAAGATTTATTGCGAAAACATTTGTCACGAAACCAGACCGGAAATGTATCGGCGGCAGCTGAAGCAATCCTTCCCGATTCTCCTGGTCAAGGATGTTAAAAGTTTCTGTCAGACATCGAAAAACAAAACAAAAAAACAAAACCACAAGCAAACAAACAAAGAAAATCTCCCACGTCCTTCTTCTGTAAAAAGAAATGTGTTGAAGAGAACAGACATCTCCAAACAGAAGCATACTTATTTTAGTGACTAAAAATGGCGAGTAGAAGTATAATGGCGATTAAAATGAAAGTTCACTTGCCAATGGCGAGTACGCAATAAAAAATTTGAATCTATCTGCATACTGTGATAGAGGTTATTACTGTTTCGCGAGTTTTCTGATCCAGTCATCAGGTTTACCGATTATTGTTTGATTATTTAAACCTTTTGACTCCCGCACCGTGTTCATCGTGTTCATTTGTCAACCATGCTAGCAGAGCAAAAACTTAATCCTTCGACTTCCTCAACCTAGCCACCAGCTTCCTGCAGGGAGCTGGTGGATAGGGTGAGGGAGTCAGAGTCAAGTTCTTGTAGTTGGTGGATAGGGTGCAGAAGCCAAAGGGTTAAAACCGCACGTGTCTCCGCAATGAAGACCTCAAAGGCTACAACTCTTGGGTCAGAAACGTCTACTGGGAAGAAAAAGTCATGAGAGAAAACAAACCCATTTCCAACATAGACGGATAGCGGAGAAAAACAAAACAAACCTTTTTCCAACATAGACGAATAAGGGAGAAAACAACCCCTTTTCCAGATTAGACAAACCTCTTTCCACCATAGACGAATAAGGGTGAAAACAACCCCTATTCCAACATAGACGAATAAGGGAGAAAACAACCGTTGTTGCATTGCAAAAGTAAAAGACCACCTCTCGCAGGCCAAGGAAACTGCAATACAGTGAGCGGCCAGTCATTGTGGACGTGAGTCATGAAGATGCAGACTAATAAACGAACAGACTGTACCCGAATTTGAGAAAGCGAGACAGTCTTGTCTTGTCTTTCATCTCTTTTTATTCTTCGTTTTCATTACAATCTTTTGGTTTTCTGTTACACTGTACTTCTACATTCATTGAAATATAACATTTGAAGAAATCCAGTGGTGTCCTTGTCTACTCCCCCCCCCCCCCCCTTTACTAATCAATGCAAGTAAAATCTTATAACACTTTTGCTATTGTGTGGTTGGGCAAGTAGTTTGGCTGGTAATTTTTTTAAACTGGCCAGTATAAATAGTATCCCCACCTTCTGGACATTCTGTGCTAGAAATTTCCTCTTTTCTGGCATTCTCTTTGTTTCTGCCTTGTTCCTTTGCTTTGTCATTTCTTCCTATAATTTCTGCCTTAATGGTCCATTCACCTGTATGTGTTCGATAAAGTCTTAGTATTTTTTCTTAGGATTGATAACTATGCGGAAGCAGTATCAGGTAATTTATGCCCGTTTTATATATGTTTTAGTGTCCTTAGGTATGCATAAATTTGTATTCAGGTGTTTTTTTTTTAAATCCCCTGTACGATAAATTGGAGTGGTCAACGGTAGGGGCATGTAGTTAGATTATGTGTGCGAGTGCATTGATATGTGTAGTCAATTTTCTTTTCTCCCCCCCCTCCCCCTGTATTTGTATATTTTGAAGCGGTTATAGCCCTGATATGGATCTACGCAGTCGGTTGGGCTTTAACGAACAATAATAACAAAAACAAGTAAAAATTTGAGAGCAAGAGCCAGAATTAGAAGCAAAAGGCAGAAAAACCGACTTTTTCATGGATGAGATCGTGCATTGGAGTCGCGCCGCGCGCGTGCGTACACACACACACACACACACACACACACACACACACACACACACACACACACACACACACACACACACCAAAGAGGTACGTACCACATTGGACTTCCCTGACCTCTGTTTCCCCAGTCTATTTGCTCACCCCCTCCCCGTCCCCCAGGCAGGATCACTTGACAAGATGGGAGACAACACGCACGCACTACTTCCTGTCTCCATCTTCCTTGCTTCCTGTCTACGTTGACACAGACCGACCGACCCCTCCCCCACAACACACACACACGCGATAATAAATGATATTGTCCAAAGGTACAAGTTATTAGCTGCAAGCGTTTTGTTTGCATGCTGGTCATTTTAATGTTTTAATAAGCCAGTCACTTCGAGACCTTACAGGATGTTTAACGTGCGTATTCGGTATTCTAAATGCATATACACAAAAGGTTTGTTTGTTTGTTTTTAACATTAGGAGATCTACAGACATGTTGACCCGACAGAGAGAAAAAAAATGCCCACACTATAATCATAGAGCATAGGCGTCTTGGTGGATTCAACCCAGGACCTTCCGGTCGGATGTCGGACGTTTACCCTCTCGAGGAAGGAAGGAGACACACACACACACACACACACACACACATACATACATACATACATACATACATACATACATACATACATACATACATACACACGGTCCAAGGGAAACCACTGCGTGGTTGACTACATCAATTCCTGCGCCTAGTATAACTTGCCTCCCTTGTCCTGTTCTCGATAAATCTTTAACATAACACGTGACGTGTAACTTTCTGCTCAGTCTGCGTAGTGTGGTAAAATTCTTTGGCTGATAACCTAACACTGAACCATTTACAAACACCTGTTCTGAACAAAATAACCCCCCCCCCCCCCCCCCCCCCCCCCCCCGTGGGGATGCCGGGGTTCTTTCAGTAACCACCTTCTTGAAATTCTGTGCTAGAAATTTCGTCTTCTGTCACTCTTTGTTTCTGCCTTGTTCCTTTGCTTTCTGTCATTTCTTCCTATCATTTTCTGCCATGCCGATCCATTCATCTGTATGTGTTCGATAAAGTCTTACGTACTTTCTCTTAGGATTGATAATTGGGTATGTGTATAAAGTGCGTTTTTGGCTCCTTAGATTATGTGCACGAATGCATTGATATGTGTACTTAATTTTCTTTTTTCCCCCCCTTTTGAAGTTGTGTACGTTTTGAAGCGATTGTAGCCCTGATATGGCTCTTCGCAGTCAGCTGGGCTTTAAACAACAATAATAATAATTCTTTAAAAAAAAAAAAAAAAGAAAAAAAGGCTTGTTGCATTAAAATATCTCCCCCCCCCCCCCCCCCCCCATTAGCCTACTATGGTCTTGAAATATATTGATCCATTGGCATATAAACTGCAACGATCTTGCTTTTCACACCTAGACTGAATTCTTTAATTCTTTTTCTTTTTTACGTAATTGTAATATCTCTGAGAGTTAATGTTTTATCTTATTTGCTTGAACTTTCCATGAATGAAATTGGTGGGAGAGAGAGAGAGAGAGAGAGAGAGAGAGAGAGAGAGAGAGAGAGAGAGAGAGAGAGAGAACTCAGAATTTTTTAATGTACATCGGCCTTAGGCCACAATACAATAGTCGGTGGGAGGGGGAGGGGGGGTTGTGGATTACACCAATATTGCAATGCGTATGATTGCATCGTCGAACATTGACACTTTCCGCGCTTTCCTCAGTTGAATACTTCGTTGGTGTAACAGTCAACAGATCTTTCTTTTGCTGATTAAATCTAACATTTAATGAAGTAATACACTAAATAGTACTTGATTATAATTAAGCTTCATCAGTGCATTAAGGCATCAAACAAGTCATAAAGATATTTAATACATATATATATATCGTTCCATTCCTCCATCTACTGGTCAAGCAATTAGTCTCTCTGTATAGCCAACAGCCGGTCAAGTAATACAATCATCACACAATCAACAAATAATTGGTAAATCACCTTGCTTGCGAAACATACTTCACTTTATCCATCTAATCAGACAAATACTAAGTACATTCAGTGTACCGTGGCAACGGTAATCAATCAATCAATCAATCAATCAACTGCCATTCTATCATTTAATTAGCCATCTGAATCCGATCAGTTAAAATACTGAACCGTTTCTCTACCAGTTAAGTTTGTCGCCTAATACAATTACTCATCTATAAACCAAACTAGTTAGCGAGTCACCGAACAATTTGATCAGTTTCATATAAATCATTTTCCCGATCAGTACTTAGTCAGCAACTAATCAATGGATCAACCATTCAGTCAGTGCATCCATCAATCAATCAATGAATTAATCAAACAATCAGTTAAGCAGTCAATCAATGAATCATCAATTTACCAAATATTTGTAAAACAAGTATCAATAAACAATTCGATTTTTCAAAATTATCTTTACCCCCGCGTTTTTGTGCATAATTTACAGTCTGTACACAGTTTATATCGAAATGACTACAAAAATATAATGGAACAAGCGTTAATAGTTTTACCATTTATTATACCTATACAGCATTGTATAATTACTAATGTAATACAGTAATATAGTACTGGTGATGACTTATTTTCGTTAGTTTATTCATTCATGATTTTTTTGCGTCTGTTGATGGCATGAAAAACAAATCTGGACACATTGTATCTATGATGAGAATTTTCTGCTTTGAGCAGTAGATAAAGTGGCATTCTAGCTGAATCTTTGAGGAATTTTACTCTAATATCTGTATAAGTGGGACAGTCATATATAAGGTGATATTCATTTTCGATATGAGTTTTGCAAAAAGGGCATGCCCTTTTGTGAATACTCTCACTATAACGATGTGAATTGTTATTCAGCGGTAGTACATCAAATCTTAGTTGTGTGATTGCCACTCTGAGACAGTATGTATCCATGTCAGAAATATATTTTTCTTTTTCAAAAATTGTTTTGAATGATCTATAGCACTCATATCTGTCACCATCTCTAATAATACTAGTGCATTCTTGGATAAACAGATCGACAAGTCTTTGTCTAAATATGTTTAAAAATAGTTTTACATCCCCAACTCCCTGTTGCAGCCATACAATGTTGAAACCTGTATCACACAGGATTTTTCTGACCTCTGATGCCCAACAATCCTTTCCATTTCTATCTAATTCCAGAAGCATTTGGTAAGCTTTATGCGGAAATCTTTCGGCACTCATTTGTAGCAATTTAAACCAATATCTTAAGCATGCGACCACAGAGTTAACGAATAATGGATATCTTCCCAGATCAGCGTACACCATCTTGTTTGGTATCTTAACAGGCACGCCTAAAAATCTTTTGCACGCCATCATATGTACCTTTTCTATGTGTTCCATTCGTTTTAATCCCCATACTTCTGATGCGTACAACAGAATGGGTTGTACCTTTGCGTCAAATATTTTAAAGAAAGTATCCATTGTCATTTCCTTGAATTTTTGGAGAACCCTATTTAGCTGTATGACAGCTTTCTTCCCCTTAGTTGCTAAATGTGCAGTACCTTTTTTGACACTTACCATTGTCGTGAAATTAAAACCTAAATAGCAATAATTATTCACAACTTCCAACTTATTTTCTTCATATGACCATTTTTCACGTTTTCCGAGGAACCCTCCGTTTCTAAACACCATGACCTTCGTTTTGTCAATATTTACTTTTAATTTCATGTTGTTACAACACGTACTTAAAACGTTCAGCTGATTCTGTAAACCATATGGTGTAGTTGAGAAAAGTACCACATCATCTGCAAAGAGTAAAACAAATATTTCCAACATCCCAGGTAGTAATTGGATGCCATGTTTTCCTATATATCACCCATACAATTTGCTAACTGATTTATAAATATCGAAAACAATGTAGGACTCAAGACACAACCTTGTCTTACTCCAACCGGACATTGAAACATCTCTGAAAATTTATCGTTAACTCGGATACATGACACCAATGACTTGTACATTGCCATTAATGATGCGAGAAATTTCCCTTTAACATCCTCCTTTCTAATACAATGCGGGAGTTTATCATGTCTGACCGAATCGAAAGCCCTTTTAATGTCAACAAAAGCAACATATAATTTCATCCCTTTCTTGTGCATGCATTAATGAATGATAGCATGTAGTGTAAATATATGATCAACAGTTGAGTATCTATTACGAAAACCTGCCTGGCTCTCTGAGATCAAATTATTAGCTTCTAACCAGGTGTGTATAATCTCTTGTTCAGTATTGCTGCGTAACATTTAGATATTATGCTTAATAAAGATATACCTCTATAATTATCTGCATTTTCAGGATCCCCTTTCTTGAAAATGGGGATGATAATTGCTTTGGACCACTCTTTTGGATAAATCCCCGAGTCAAAAATTATTTTGAACAGTTTTGTTAGAAAAGCTATGACATCGTTTCCCCCATTTTTTAACATTTCAGCTGAAACGCTGTCAATTCCGCTTGCTTTACCAGTCTTAAGCTTACCAACTGCTCGTTTAACCTCTTCTTCAGATATATATCTATTAGAGTATGCTCCCTTTCCTCAGATAGATCTACCTCAATATCACAATGTTCACCAACATGTCCCCCATAATTCTGAAAAATATTCTTGAAGTGCTCGAACCAGACATTAATATCAATATCATTTGAGACTTTGTCTTTGTTTCCACAACCCATACTTCTCAGCAGTTTCCAGAACTGTGATGAATTAGTCATTTCCATGGTTAACGAATCTGCTTTCTGTTTCCTAAATGCTTGTCTCTTTGTCTTTAGTAAACGTCTGTACGTTTTCCTCTCTTCCACATATGAAATTCTATCTTCTTCCTTCCTAGTTTTCCTAAAATAATTTAGTTTACGCCTTGTTTCTTTTTTTGCTTGCTGACACTTGTCAAACCATTCTGATCTTTTGTTCCAGTAAACTTTATACGTTTTATACATACAGGCACTGGCATCTTTCAGACATTGTACAAAAGTATTCAAACCACTATCCACATCGCAATGTAGAGTATTTGTGGCCAAAGTAAGTCTGTCTTGAATATCACTGCTTTTCAAAGTTTTGTGGAACTCGGCTTCCAGTTCATGTTTCCAAATAAATTTCTCACAAACCTCGTTTTTGGGTTGACTTGTTTTACCATGACCAGCCTCAACGATATCATTTTTAATTTCAACCATCATAACAACTGGTAGGTGATCAGAATCCATCATGTTCTCAACAACAATTGATTTGATGTGTATAGATGAAAACAAATCAATGGAAGTAATGAAATAGTCTACTGTGCTAGTCCCAGAGGACGCAATATATGTACATCCATCGTCAAAATCCGTTTCACGCAATCCGTTTAAAATCATACATTCAAACATATTCCATAACTCAATCAGCTGACAACCAAATTTATTTGTGTTTTTGTCCTGTGAAATTCTGGGAAATCTGTTCTCGGTATAAACATTCACATCGAAATCATCGACCTCTCCACTAAAACTGTAATTAGTATTCGCACTTCTCGCGTTTAGATCCCCATTTACCAATAGAAAAGAATCACCACACGTCATATAGATCTAAAATGCATTGCTCCAGCACTTCAATACCATATGCACCTTCCTGGCTATTCCAATAGACAGAATCACACGGAGGAAAAGAGAGAGAGAGAGAGAGAGAGAGAGAGAGAGAGAGAGAGAGAGAGAGCATTACCGATAAGTAATGTTCCCAAGTACTCTTCCCACAGAATTATCCGTTAAATGAAGGTTCAGCAAATTACGTACTGAAAATAGTGCAGTGAGTAAGGAGAAGGAAGCCTGTATCGAGAAGCAAACCTCGATTGTTTCCCGTAGAATCGTTCTCGAAACCGTATATACCTGAGGGAGAGAACTGCGCGTGAACAGAAAACACGGCACTTCGAGTTGCGTTCCTTTGACTGCATCTGATAGAAGGGTATGTCGGTAAGTGTAATGGTGGTAGTAGAAAACGCACAAGTGAAGAACGGAGGTTGGCTCCAATATATGTGTGTGTGTGTGTGTGTGTGTGGAAACCGTAAGAAAGAGACAGTATTGTATAGGTTACGCACGGGTCACACATGCTACACTCATTCGTACCTTTTAAAAAATGAAGAAGCACCATGGTGTATACCGTGTGACGAGCCGTTGAGCATCAGACACCTCCTCCTTGATTGCTGGGACTTGTACGATGTGATACAAAAGCACTACACGGCGGACTCCTTAAAGAACCTCTTCCGAGACGTCCCTCCTGACGCAGTTTTCCAGTTTTTACAAGAGGTCAATAGATTTCACCTGATATGATTTCACGTCTTTTCTTAATATTTTTTGTATTACTTTAATTGCATTTTAGATTTGCAAGTTTAACGATGAGCACGTTTTTTTGTTTTTTTTTAACTGTTGTCTTTTATCTTAACGGGTTGTCGATTTTGAAGTGGTGTTAGCCCTGATATGGCTCTAGTAGTCGGCTGGGCTATAAGCAATATGAACTTGAAACTATGCCGTGATCATTGTGGAACTTTTCCCCTTCCCTGTCACATAGCATGTGTGGCATTGGTGTATATGGAATCTATTCTGAATGCAGAAAGGCTGGCTGTCTTTAAGAAAAACTCATAACTATGTAGTGTAGGGGGAGGGAGGGGGAATGGACGATGGTGGACACATCAAAACACACATTGATTATCTCAGAACATTTTTCGTTCCCCTTCCTTTCCAATTTGTACTTTCATTTCCGCCTCTTTCATCTTGCCCTCCAGAAAAACTTCTTTTGAGAGAGAGAGAGAGAGAGGGGGGGGGAAAGAAGTGGTGGTGGTAAAAAGCAGAGTAATATGTAGCCTACAAAGACTTTGAGAGGAACAGGAGGGGAGAGACGACGTTGTGATGCCCCCAATATAAAGTTCTCACAGACTTGACAAAGACCAACAGAATGTCAGAGGTTAGACAGTCACGCTTCAATATGTACACCACAGACTGACAGAAATCACCAACAGCAGACAGGTCACATGGTCCACTTTCAATATCTCACGCACAGACTGAGAGAGGCTGGTAGAAGGTCAGAGGTTACACGGTCCATTTTCAATATCTGCACCACAAAGACTGACAGAAACCAAAGACAGAATACGGGTTACATGGTCCAGCTCTAATCTCCGATCTACGCAGACTGTGACAGAGACTAGTAAAAGGTCGGAGGTCACACAGTCCAGCTTGGTTCTTTTGATGGAGCGCTTCCCTAACCGTGAACAGGATCAAGCTTCCAAGCAAGCTGGACAAAATGCGTGAAAAATGTTCTAACATCTCTAAAGCTGTTATATATCCTTTAACAGTCCAAAATTCTAAAGAGAGAACATTTTGTTTCACACACGTTTTTGTCGCGCGTGTGCACCAAACCACACACCACACACACACACAACACCACACCCACCACACCACACCCACCACCACCACACCACACACTACACTATACACATACGCACACCACACCACACCACGCATACACTCACACACACACACACACATACATCACACCCACACCACACCACGCCACACCAACACACACACACACGCACACACACACACGCACGCACGCACGCACGCACTCCCTTCCCGTCGATATGAAACACTTTCTCTCTTTAGACAAAAACTTCAACTTGATTAGAGATGACACGGGTCAGTCAGAATTACATCAATCTTTTGGATGTGAAAAGAGTAATATAAAAAGTTGACAAATTTCTAACAAGTTTCAGCCTCACTTGTGCTTAACTGAGGGCGTTAAATTTTCTAGCTGTTTCTAATTACCACAGTTTATCAACAGGTAATGAAAGCAAACAAGAAAAACACGAGAGAGAGTGAGAGAGAGAGAGAGAGAGAGAGAGAGAGAGAGAGAGAGAGAGAGAGAGAGAGAGAGAGATATGCCCATAGAAGGTACGATGGTGATTTTCTTTGATGGCGCCAATTTGTTTTGGCTGGAGAAATCGAAATGGCGTTCCTGATCTACGAGCAGATATTTGTTGAGGCAGTTGATTTAATAACATGGCAATAGATCACACACACACACACACACACACACACACACACACACACACACACACACACACACACACATACACACACACACACACACACACACAGAGTCTCCTCTTCTTCCATCCCACTTCCTCTTCCCCCCCTCCCCAACACAAACTGATCTCTATCCTCTCATACACATACATGTGCGTACGCACGCAAGCACGTACACACATTTTGAATGGGATACCGAAGGAAAGGAAATGTACCATAACCCTGACGTCATTGGGAGTGGCGTGGTAGAGATCTCAACGTGTTTCAGGTGAAGCTGTATGTGGACAGTGCCAGTCTGCTCTCCTCCCTTCTTCACCTTAGCAGCATTTAGCTGGTTCAGGTATCCATTTCCCCCTGGTGGGGATGCCGGGGGCTCTTTCAGTTTAAATAGTATCCTCACCTTCTGGAAATTCTGCGCTAGAAATATCCCCTTTTCTGTCACTCTTTGTTTCTTGTCTTGTTCATTTGCTTTCTGTCATTTCTGTCTGCCATTTTGTGCCTTGTTGGTCCATTCACCTGTATATGTGTTCGATAAAGTCTTACTTTTTCTGAGGACTGATAACTGGGTACATGTATTAAGTGCATTTTCGGCTCTAGGGAGGTGGGATACGCAGAAACAAATTAAAGTAATTCACACCGTTTTTAAATGTTTTGGTGTCCTTTGGTACGCTTAAATTTGTATATTCAGATTTTTTTTTTAAATCCCCATGTGCTATAAATTGGACGGAGTGGTCAACGCCAGAGGCGTGTCGTTAGACTATGTGCGCAAATGTATTGATATGTGGACTTCAATTTTCTTTTTCCTTTTTCCTGTTGAGCTTTTGTATGTTTGGAAGCAGTTATAGCCCTGATATGGCTCTACGCAGTCGACTGAGCTTTAAACAACAACCAGTCAGCCAGTTCTAATCTGTTATATACAGATCTCTTAAAACTGCGTCAATATCTTAAAATAGAACACCAGCAGCTGCAAGAAGTCGCGGTTGTGTGCGCATCTCGTAAAACTGTACAAATGTTAAAAATGCTTTGGGGATCTGTCAACGGCAATTGCAAAAGCAGATCTCTGAAAGATGTGCCCACATCTTTGGTTCTGTGTAGACCGTAAGATGTGGAGTGCAAATCTCTTCAGCTGTATCCATATGTGACAGAATATTATCTGCTGATTTAATCTGTGGTGTGTTGATCTTTAAATCTGTGTCGACAGCTTGAAATGAATTGGTTCTCTGTTGACTTAAGCGGATGTGTGCTGATCTGTAAATCGGTGTCCAAGTCTTTGTTAATAATGGAGGTCTGTGTTGATTTGTGCAAAGACGCCCTAACATTAAAACATTCTCCAATCTGTTCCTGGGAACCGTGGGAAAGAGTGTTATGTTGGTTACACACGGGTCATACATTCTACACTCACTCATACCCATATAAAATGAAGTACCATGGTGCTTATCATGTGACGAGCCATTCGCATCAGACACCTTTCCTCCTTAGGATTGATAATTGGGAGGGCGAGATATGCGGAAGCAATTGTAGGTAATTTATGCCTGTTTTTATATGTTTTGGCGTCCTTAGGTATGCTTAAATTTGTATTCAGATGTGTTTTTTTTAATCCCCTGTGCGATGAATTGGACAGAGTGGTCAACGCCGGGGGCATGTCCATATATTACGTGCGCGAATGCATTGCTATGTGTACTTAATTTCCCCCCCCCCCTTGAAGTTTTGTATGTTTTGAAGCAGTTATAGCCCTGATATGGCTCTATGCAGTCGGCTGGGCTTTAAACAACAACAACAGTAATAATAACAATAACAATCAGATACCTTATTGAACGCATGGACTTACGCGATACAGGCATATGTACTATACAGCGAATTCCTATACAGAGACGTTCCTCTGGACACAATTTTCAAGTGTTTGTAGGAGCTCAATAGATTTCATCTGATATGGTCATACGTATGGAAAAGATTTTTGAAGCATTTAAGACTTTAAGACTTGAAATGATGGCAGTGAGCCTGGCTTATATATATATAATATATATCTTCAATTAATTTGTAGATATGTGTGCTAATCCTGATATGGCCATAGTAGTCAGCCGGGCTATAGGTGATATGAACTGTGTGCAGATCTCCAAACAGTTGTCCACATCTTAAAAGTGCATGGACAGTGTCCTAAGATGTTGTGTGCAGATCTCCATAATCTGTGTCCATATTATCAGTCGGGTCATGAATTGGGACTCTGTAGACTTAAGCTGTTGTGTACAGTTCTCTAAATCCTGTGTCCACATCATAAATTGGGTCTTGGTTGACAGAAGCTGTTGTGTGCATATCTGTAAATACGGGTCGACATCTTCATTCAAAAATAACAGCAAGAACAAAAAGAATGGGGTCTGTGTTGACTTAAATGACAGGCACGCTCCAGAATTAGGAGGTAATTTGTTTTGCAAAGACACTGAAGGAGAGGACATGATGTATCGGAGGAAAAACATCGAGGAGAGGGGGAGTAAGGTGTATTTTGCGATCAGCAGTGTGATGTGTAGAGAAATAGGGCAGAATGGGGAATGTGTGTGTGTGGGGGGGGGGGGGGGGAGTCTTCCATCAGGAGTAAACTTGTGTTCTGTTTAGTGTCCGGGATAGAGTGGTCATGTGATGGTTGTGTCTGAGAATATGCGATGTGTCGGTTACATCATGCTGGTTTGTATTGGTTCTTTGGATGAAGTTGCGGACTCAGGCTCTGAAATCTCCCCCGTGGGATTGCTGGGGGGTTCTTTCAGGGTAAACATCTGGAAATTCTGTGCTAGAAATTTCCTTTTCTCTGTCGCTCTGTTTCTGCCTTGTTCCTTTGCTTTCTGTCATTTCTTCTAATCATTTTTTTGCCTTGCTGGTCCATTCACATATATGCGTTTGTGTCATTTTTTCGTATAATTTTTTGCTTTGCCGATTCACCTGTATGTGTTTGTGTCATTTCTTCCTGTCATTTTTTGCCTTGCTGGTCCATTCACCTGTATGTGTTCGATAAAGTCTTGAGTACTTTTTCTTAGGATTGGTAATTGGGTACATGTTTTTAAGTGCATTTTTGGCTCTGGGGAAATGAGGTAAGCGGAAGCTATTGTAGTTGATTTATGCCCGTTTTTGTATATGCTTTGGTGGTCTTAGGTATGCTTAAATTTGTATTCAGGTGTGTTTTTTAAATCCCCTGTGCGATAAATTGGACGGAGTGGTCAACACTGGGGCATGTCCTTATATTATGTACCTGAATGCATCGATATGTGTAGCTAATTTCCCTTTTTTCTTCTTTTTTTCTGTTGGAAGTTTTGTTTGTTTTGAGGCAGTTATAGCCCTGATATGGTTCTACGCAGTCGGCTGGGCTTCAAACAACAATAACAATAAGATCTGAAATCTGGATTTATTCCTGCCAGCAAGATAAAAAAAATAGTCTGTTGGTTGCCAGTCTTAATCTTTCCATCATTGTGTTGGTGTGAGCTTAGTGCTTCATAGGTCTTTCTCCCACATTCCCTGCTGATTTCAGAACCCTGCCAGCTCAGAGGTTTTGCAGAGGCTTGGGGATCTTCCAGATTTGTGTGGAGTGCATATGGAATTGCGTGAGCGCGACGAATGCCCCAGAACAAAGTACAGAGAGTGTGCACGGTGCAGTGTAAGCATCATCGTAATTCCTGTCTGGTCAGGGTGGTATTTTAGGGTGTGGCTCCCTTTGCTTGATTAGGTAGAGTGCAATGATGACAGCGACAGGATTGTTTGTTGGACCAGTCGTTCCTGTTTTATAAGTACTAAATGATTTGTGCTGATTACACAAGGTTCAGTGGTTCCACTGTCGGTGAGCCTGTCTGTCTGTCTTGTCTGTCTGTCTGACTGACTGACTGACTGACTGTGTCTACCCCTCCCTTTCTCCCTCATCCGTCCCTCTCTGCTTCAGCCCTTCTTTTCTGTTACTGCCACGTGGTTTCATTTACGGCCATGACTTGCTTTTGTTTAGACATGGGTGCATCGTTAGTTTTTCTTCTCGTGCGGTTCTACAAGTAGTGGTGTTCATTATCTATTAATTCATTCGTTTTTGTAATAAGCTGATATTTTTCGTGTTTTTCTTTTACGGCTGTTTTTCTTTAATTGCATTTTAGACTCGCAAGGTTAATGGTAGCATGGTTTTTAATTAAAAAAAAAATCTAACTTGGTTGTTTTTGACGTGGTATTAGCCCTAATATGGCTGTAGTAGTCGGCTGGACTGTAAGCAATTTGAACTTGGAACCTTTTTTTTTTTTTTTTTTTTTGCTGAATATCTACACTTGGTTAGAAATAATTTTATGAAAAATAAGATGGCATAAATCTACATAATGCAATGATTTAACTGAAATGTGTTTATCTACTGTGTACGACTGAACAGCATTGGGTTGCGGGGTGCTTTTGCAGTCCTATCGTGGCCGCGTCAAAGAATACAAACGTCACACACCATGCTGGTTTCGGGTACACTGGGGAGTAAGACGACAGTGTTTGTATTAATGAGACCGTTTTCTGACACAAATCTAACTCTCTGTCTGTCTCTGTCTGTCTGAGTCTTCTGTCTCTCGCTCTGTCTGTCTTTCTGTCTCTCTCTCTCTCTGCTTTGTCTTCCTCTCTCCCTCCCTCCTTATTGGCATCTGCTCATGTCTCGGAATCCGACGTTAATTTTGTACCCATGGAAATGGTAGAGAGTAGTATAAATGACACGAGCGTCCTATTTGTCACGCACACGCACGTGCGCGCGCGCACACACACACGCACGCACGCACACACACATACGCATGCACGCACACACACATACGCACACACACAGACACACGCACACACACAGACACGCGCACACACACACACACACACACACACACACACACACACACACACACACACACACACACAGAGAGGGTTTCATTGTAGCTATTGAGTAGCATGATTCAGATTATTCTCTGGCGGTCTGTTTTCCCTAGTTACGCACACATGGTTTTGTTTGCTGAAACGACCTTGGCTTTTTTCAGACTCTGGGATAATTGTGTGCGTGTTTGTGTGTGTGTGTGTGTGTGTGTGAGTGTGTGTGTGAGAGTGAGAGACAGAGACAGACAGACAGAGACCAGGACATGATAGGGAAGGGGAGGAGAGAGAGAGAGAGAGAGAGAGAGAGAGAGAGAGACAAAGACAGACAGATAGAGACAGACAGACAGACAAGGATAGGACAGGACAGGGAAGGGGAGAGAGAGAGAGAGAGAGAGAGAGAGAGAGAGAGAGAGAGAGAGAGAGAGCAATGAGGATCTTATTAGAACGAAGGAATATTTTTGTCGCGTGTGATTCATTGTTGGCATCTGTCACTGACAGATGCTGTGTTCGTGTACGTTGCTATGCAGGCGAACGGAGGTAGAAGAGGGGATGGGTGATGGGGGGTGGAACATATTGCAACGACAGGCTGATCAACAGGGTGAATTTCAGCAGGATGAGTGTCAGAATGAAGAACATGGTGGGTGTCGGATTGTCAGAATGAAGAACATGGTGGATGTCAGATTGTCAGAATGAAGGACAGGGTGGGTGTCAGATTGTCAGAATGAAGGACAGGGTGGGTGTCACATGAATGGCAGGGTGGTGTCAGAATGAAGGACAGGGTGGGTGTCAGATTGTCAGAATGAAGGACAGGGTGGGTGTCAGAATGAAGGACAGGGTGGGTGTCAGGTTGTCAGAATGAAGAACAGGGTGGGTGTCAGATTGTCAGAATGAAGGACAGGGTGGGTGTCAGAATGAAGGGCAGGGTGGGTGTCAGGTTGTCAGAATGAAGGACAGGGTGGGTATCAGGTTGTCACAATGAAGGGCAGGGTGGGTGTCAGAATGAAGGACAGGTGTGGGTTCAGATTGTCAGAATGGACAGGGTGGGTATGCAGGTGTGTCACAAATGAAGGACAGGGTGGGTATCAGGTTGTCACAATGAAGGACAGGGTGGGTATCAGAATGAAGGGCAGGGTGGGTGTCAGGTTGTCAGAATGAAGGACAGTGTGGGTATCAGGTTGTCAGAATGAAGGACAGGGTGGGTGTCAGAATGAAGGGCAGGGTGGGTATCAGGTTGTCACAATGAAGGACAGGGTGGGTATCAGAATGAAGGACAGGGTGGGTGTCAGGTTGTCAGAATGAAGGACAGGGTGGGTGTCAGAATGAAGGGCAGGGTGGGTGTCAGGTTGTCACAATGAAGGGCAGGGTGGGTGTCAGGTTGTCAGAATGAAGGACAGGGTGGGTGTCAGGTTGTCAGAATGGACAGGGTGGGTGTCAGAATGAAGGGCAGGGTGGGTGTCAGGTTGTCAGAATGAAGAACAGAGTGGGTGTCAGATTGTCAGAATGAAGGACAGGGTGGGTATCAGGTTGTCACAATGAAGGGCAGGGTGGGTGTCAGGTTGTCAGAATGAAGGACAGGGTGGGTGTCAGGTTGTCAGAATGAAGGACAGGGTGGGTGTCAGATTGTCAGAATGAAGGACAGGGTGGGTGTCAATGAAAGGCAGGGTGGGTGTCAGAATGAAGGGCAGGGTGGGTGTCAGGTTGTCAGAATGAAGGACAGGGTGGGTGTCAGATTGTCAGAATGAAGGACAGGGTGGGTGTCAGATTGTCAGAATGAAGGACAGGGTGGGTGTCAATGAAGGGCAGGGTGGGTGTCAGGTTGTCACAATGAAGGACAGGGTGGGTGTCAGATTGTCAGAATGAAGGACAGGGTGGATGTCAGAATGAAGGACAGGGTGGGTGTCACAATGGACAGGGTGGGTGTCACAATGAAGGGCAGGTGGTGTCAGGTTGTCAGAATGAAGGACAGGGTGGGTGTCAGGTTGTCAGAATGAAGGACAGGGTGGGTGTCAGGTTGTCAGAATGAAGGACAGGGTGGGTGTCAGGTTGTCAGAATGAAGGACAGGGTGGGTGTCAGGTTGTCAGAATGGACAGGGTGGGTGTCAAAATGAAGGGCAGGGTGGGTGTCAGGTTGTCAGAATGAAGGACAGGGTGGGTGTGTGTCAGAAATGGACAGGGTGGGTGTCAGAATGAAGGACAGGGTGGGTGTCAGATAATGAAGAACAGGGTGGGGTGTCAGATTGTCAGAATGAAGAACATGGGTGGGTTGTCAGATAGGTGTCAGAATGAAGGACAGGGTTGGCGGGTGTGTCAGATTGTCAGAATGAAGGACAGGGTGGGTGTCGAGGTTGTCAGAATGAAGGACAGGGTGGGTGTCAGAATGAAGGACAGGTGGTAGTTGTCAGAATGAAGAACAGGGGGTGTCAGAGTTGTCAGAATGAAGGACAGGTGGTGTCAGGTTGTCAGAATGAAGGACAGGGGGTGGTTGTCAGAATGAAGGACAGGGTGGGTGTCAGATTGTCAGAATGAAGGACAGGTGGGTGTCAGTTGTCAGAATGAAGACAGGGTGGGTGTCAGATTGTCAGAATGAAGGACAGGTGGGTGTGGTGTCAAGAGGTGTGTCAGAATGAAGGACAGGGTGGTGTCAGATTGTCAGAATGAAGACAGTGGTGGTGTCAGATGTCAGAATGAAGACAGGGTGGATGTCAGAATGAAGAACAGGGTGGATGTCAGATTGTCAGAATGAAGAACAGGGTGGGTCGATGCAGTGTGTTGTCAGAATGAAGAACAGGGTGGATGTCGATGTCAGAATGAAGAACAGGGTGGATGTCAGATTGTCAGAATGAAGAACAGGGTGGATGTCAGAATGAAGAACAGGGTGGATGTCAGATTGTCAGAATGAAGAACAGGGTGGATGTCAGCAAGGGTGAGTGTCAGAATGAAAGGACAGGGTGGATGTCAGATTGTCAGAATGAAGAACAGGTGGATGTCAGCATGGGTCAGAATGAAGACAGGGTGGATGTCAGTTGTCAGAATGAAGAACAGGGTGGATGTCAGTTGTCAGAATGAAGAACAGGTGGATGTCAGCTGGGTGGTGTCAGAATGAAGGACAGGGTGGATGTCAGTTGTCAGAATGGACAGGGTGGATGTCAGATTGTCAGAATGAGAGACAGGATGGATGTCAGCTGGGTGTTGTGCAGAATGAGGACAGGTGGGTGTCAGCTGGGTGAGTGTCAGAATGAGGGACAGGTTGGGTGTCAGCTGGGTGTGTGTCAGAATGAAGACAGGATGGATGTCAGCTGGGGGTGTCAGAAGGACAGGATGGATGTCAGCTGGGTGTCAGAATGAGGGACAGGGTGGATGTCAGCTGGGTGAGTGTCAGAATGAGGGACAGGGTGGATGTCAGCTGGGTGTGTGTCAGAATGAGGGACAGGGTGGATGTCAGCTGGGTGTGTGTCAGAATGGACAGGATGGATGTCAGCTGGGTGTTTGTCAGAATGAGACAGGATGGTGTCAGCTGGGTGTTTGTCAGAATGAGGGACAGGTTGGGTGTCAGCTGGGTGTTTGTCAGAATGAGGGACAGGTTGGGTGTCAGCTGGGTGTGTGTCAGAATGAGGACAGGTGGGTGTCAGCTGGGTGTGTGTCAGAATGAACGACAGGATGGATGTCAGCTGGGTGTTTGTCAGAATGAGGGACAAGGGTGGGTGTCAGCTGGGTGGTGTCAGAATGAGGGACAGGATGGGTGTCAGCTGGGTGTGTCAGAATGAAGGACAGGGTGGGTGTCAGCTGGGTGTGTGTCAGAATGAAAGACAGGATGGATGTCAGCTGGGTGTTTGTCAGATGGACAGGATGGGTGTCAGCTGGGTGTTTGTCAGAATGAGGGACAGGGTGGGTGTCAGCTGGGTGTTTGTCAGAATGAAGGACAGGATGGATGTCAGCTGGGTGTGTGTGAGAATGAAGGACAGGTTGGGTGTCAGCTGGGTGTGTGTCAGAATGAGGGACAGGATGGGTGTCAGCTGGGTGTGTGTCAGAATGAGGGACAGGTTGGTTGTCAGCTGGGTGTGTGTCAGAATGAGGGACAGGCTGGGTGTCAGCTGGGTGTGTGTCAGAATGAAGGACAGGGCGGATGTCAGCAGGGTGAGTGTCAGAATGAAGGACAGGGTGGGTGTCTACTGCGTGAGTGTCAGAATGAAGGACAGGATAGGAGTCAAAATACAGGCCTGGGTTGTGGGTGTCTGCTTGTCACCAGCGATAGTGTGGGTGGTTGATGGAGAAAAAAATCGATCAGAACCTCCTGTCTCGTGTCTGTGGGGTGTGGCAGGTGTCGGATTTTGCCCCATGTCTGATGAAATGTAGGATGTTTCCGCCACATGTTAATTTTGGCCTGCATGAAATAAAGTGATCTGTTACTTCTGATTTACAGACATCATTTTCACAAGAAATAAAGCAGAATGGCTTGACCGTTTTTGAGGCCTACTGATTCGTTTTTATTTTAGCAACCTTGTCTTCACTGGAGATAATTATGATGTATTGTGACGTGATGTGATGTGAGTGACGCCACGTGACATGACATCGCTTGAAAATACAGAAACACGAAAAGTTTGAATGCTTTTGTCCAGTGTTTCGTTGTTTGGCCTTCCAGGGAACATACTGAGTTTCAGTACAGACCAACACAGCTAAACATGTCGCTCGTGGTTTACTTGTCAGCGGCGACAATTTCAGTAATTTATACAAAACACGAATAGTAGATACTCTGTGATTTAACAGTTAAGCAGTATACTCGAAATTTCTGAAACTGACGTTCATTCTAACGTCAGCTAAAATCATGTTAAGACAGTATTCACACAGAGACAATGCTCGTCTTAACAACGGTGCTCCTAAAGTGTCCTTTTCCATCTGTCACGTCTATCAGTGGCGCTAATATTCCATTCTCACCACATGTTAGCCACTTTGTCTGTCTGTCTGTCTGTTTGTCTGTCCATCTGTCTGTTTGTCTGTCCATCTATCTATCTGTCTGTCTGTATCTATCTATCTATCTATCTACCTATCCATCCATCCATCCATCCATCCATCCATCCATCCATCCATCCATCCATCCATCTATCCATCTATCTATCTATCTTTCTATATGTATACATATATATATGTGTGTATATATATGGACACGTACATACATACATATATTTATTATATATTTATTTATGTATTCTCAGAGCCTGGAATTCGTCGCGGAAACGAGGATTTCCGCGGAAATCAAAATCGAAAATCGCGCAAAAAATATTTTTCGCGTTAAAAAAAAATCGACGACCATACTTAAAAAAAAAGAAAAGAAAAGTTTTGATGAATATGTCTGTGTATGAACACACTGAAACGATCTGTGTATGATGGATCCTGATCTTGTGCCCAATGTTTATTAAATACTCTTTTGACTGATATTCATTGTGATTTTCAATGTGTTAGATGCCTTTAAATTTGTCTCCAGAATGCCTCAGAAAGCACAGATTTTAGTCTTGATTTAAACATTTTCCGGGGGAGCATGCCCCCGGACCCCCCTAGAAGTTTCCTCTTTTTTTTATCTTAGCAATTCCAGGCTCTGATTCTCTTACAATGTAGATCTCGGGGAAAAACAGTGCTCTTCGCCATCGTCATTCGAATGATGCTACTTAAGTACTTGTTTATAAACTTGTCTATTTCAACTTTACTATTGAAATGAACACTCGGCTGGCCTTCAAAAAATATTCTCTCCACAGGCTCCAGAAAGTTCAAAATAATTCTGCTCGGGTCGTTTTCAAATCTTTGAAATATGAGCAGATTTTTTATCTTTTCAAATCGCTCCAATAACTTCTTGTTCAGTCCAGCTAGGATCAGTTGCAGACACTTCTCATTGTGCTTTAAATCCGTCTCTGGAGCAGGCCTTCAGTCTTCTTAACATTCTTCACATCTATACACCACGCATAAAACTTCGCTCCTGTTTTTTTGTGCCCATCTTTCACAATACAATTTTATGGCCAACGCAGATTGGCTTTCCAGGGTCCAACAGTATGGAATAAAAACTCTGTCCATATCAGATATTCAGTTTCAATCACTTTATTATATTTTTATCTGCTCGGAAGATTCGGCTTTCCCAGCCGTAATGCGTGCGTGCGTGTGTGTGTGGGGGGGGGGGGGATGCGCGCGCGCGTGTGTGTGTGTGTGTGTGTTGGCGAGAGAGAGAGAGAGAGAGAGAGAGAGATCAACGTAATTATTATATTCCTAAGAAAGACAAATCTGATATTGCAATCAGAAATTCAATGTATTTTTGTCTCCCTTGATGGGGGCCATTGCGACAGATTGCGAAACAAAGGGATCAGACGAGAGAGCTGTGCATATCGTTGGACGATCGTATAAAGCTATGAATGTAATGTGCGGATTGTAGTCACCGTTGTGGCCGTTATCTAATCCGTTGATGCACGATTGGCAGTGGTCATTTCTTGAATTTAGCTAAGTTGTCAGTGGTCCCGTGTATTATAAAGGACGGCAGCTGTTGTCATTTTGGCCAAGGTGATGGTGGGGATCAGTGGTGAACATGGCAGACATGTCAGTGACAGCCCTCGTCTGGACTAGTGTAGACCTCAGTTATATACCAGGCTGAAAGAAGTGACGCTTTGTTTTATATTTATTTCTGGTTTTGTTTTGTTTTTGGTTATTACTGTTAACGAATGCGTCTGATACAGACTTGGTCTGATCCAACTTTTGTGCCAGGCATATGGAATTTTCCAGTTTTTACAAGAGGTCAGTAGATTTCACCTGATATGATTTTACGTGTTTTTAATTGCATTTTAGAGTTGCAAGGTTAACGGTGAGTATTGTTTTTAACTGTTGTCTTTTATCTGAGGCGGGTTGTCGTTTTTGACGTGGCGTTTAGCCCTGATATGGCTCTAGTAGTCGGCTGGGCTATAAGCAAGTAAAGAGTCGTCTTTTTCATTCACCACACTAATCGTTTCACATATCTACAGTCTAATTTAATTCACAGAGCGTTAACTAACCAAGTAAAACTAGACACTAGCGACAGTATGGACAAGTATTGTGGCCCTGCTGCAACGGCTCCTAACACAGTGGCTGTGATGCAGGTAGCCACAGGTGAGCTGTGTCACCTTTCCCATAAAGTTCTCAAAACAAACAGCGCATTGTAGAGATTTGTTCTTTTCTCCTTCAGATGTTCTGTCCATCGGGAAGAATCAGGATACTGTCTTTTTTTCTGCAGGTAATGGTCTGAATATAATATGAATGATATGAATATCAATAAATAATGTGAATATGATAGAAATAGAAAGCAAATCTTACCAACAAATGCCTATCAATTAACATCAGTTAGAGAGTTCTTGAATGTTATATAGAACCGATAATTTATACGGTTGTGAGGCGTGGACAGTCAGGAAGAAAAACCAGATCAAGATTGAGGCAGCCGAAATGTGGTTTCTAAGAAAAATGTTGAGAGTTCAATGGACAGCAAAGAAAACAAACGAGACAGTCTTGATGGAGGCAGATACAAGATCACTGGTAAGGAAGATTAGGAAAAGACAGGCAACATTTATAGGCCATTTTATGAGTTAAGGGGAATTAGAACACCTGGTCTCAACAGGAAAGCTGGAGGGAAAGAGAGCACCAGGTAGACCCAGGCAGAAAATATTGGACGACCTTGCAGGATAGCTGAAGACAGAGAGGGTGGAAGATGTGCTTGCGGCAACAAGGGACAGATACGTATACGGCCATGATCACCAAAGCCACGCGGCAGGGCACTTGATGATGATGATGAATGGTCTGACATTTCCAGGCTGTTGATTCGGTCTGGGTGAAAAGATTGGATGCCTCTGGAAAGTGATAGCAGTTGTACTGGTCACAATCTCTATTGGAGACATGTGCAAAGCCATCAGCAACCGTGAAGCTTATTCCACTTATGTAAATGAAACGTGAGAATGATGGACCTGAGCTTCTTTGCATGGCTATGGGTTGTCTCTCTGTTGTACCTCGGGGCTGGTCTCAGTGTTTTTGTATCAAGGCAGTTGATGTCTTTGTTTGTACAGAATACTTACCTGTAAGAACGACAGTCACACACACGCTCATATTCTCTCTCTCTCTCTCTTCCTCTCTCTCTCTCTTGTTTGAAATTTTCTCCAAATCAAATTTGCAAAATGCTCATTCATTGCTGGGACTTGTACGATGCAAAGACAAAAAGCACTACATGTCGGACTCCTTAAAGAACAGGGCTTAAAACAGGAGGAGGAAAAAAACACTGAAACTAAGGGGGTCCGGGGGCATGCTCCCCCAGGAAAATGTTTTAAAAACCAAGTGTAAATCTATGCCATTTCGCGCTTTCTGGACATAATTTCAAGAGATATTTAGCGCATAAAAATTGCTGTAAACATATTATTATTACAGGAAGATATATTTGGGAAAAGGGGAGAAGGGGTTAAAAAAAAATAATAATGTGATCCTCATGAGCTTTCTTCCCGCAACCACCGTAACACACTTCCCTTGAGCACAGTTTGCATCAAGCTAAACCTGGTGCAGTGACTTTGCGAAGAAAGTCTCCAATGACTTCTTTGTCAACTTTCTGAAGCGTCCACTCCCATTTCCACTTGTTTTTAATTAAAGAGTCGTCAAAAGTCTGATCCGCTTGAACAATGTCTGCGTGCTCCGCCATTTTGTTTTTTCCAAGAAGTCCGGTCGGAAACTTCTTCCAAGAAAAATCAGGGGCCATAACTTGCGCGCCGTTGCTGTGAACGCTTGCAAGCCGATCACGGATGCCTTGCTTTTTTTCGGTTTTAAGCCCTGAAAGAACCTCTTCTGAGACGTCCCCCCCCCCCCCCCATGCAATTTTCCAGTATTTACAAGAGATTAATAGATTTCACCTGATACGATTTATGGAGCTGTTTTTCTTTAATTGCATTTCAGACTTGCAAGGTTAACAGTGACCATGGCTTTTTAACTGTTGTCTTTTATCTTAACCGGGTTGTCGTTTTTGACGTGGTGTTAGCCCTGATATGGCTCTAGTAGTCGCCTGGGCTATACGCAATATGGACTTGAATTTGTATTTGACGTGGTGTTAGCCCTGAACTTGTTTTTGACGTGGTATTAGCCCTGATATGGCTGTGGTAGTCTGCTGGCCTATAAGCAATATGAACTTCAGCATTCCACCAGTGTTCAGTAGAGAGAGACGTGAGCAAATCGTCTGGCACCAAGACACAATGAGCCGACTACACGGGAGGGTTTCCAACTATCTGGTGTATCTGTCGTCTTTATTCGTTGTCTGATACCGCTTTCTAGCAGGCAGCTCATGGTGCCTTTCGTGGAAAGTTTTTAGTAGATGCATGTCTTCCTTATTAGAGGCACTGGCTCGCTGTCCTGTCCCTTTTGAGCATGAGAGGGCACGGGCTGTTAGGGCTGATTGTCAATTACTCTCCAGCAGTTTTTAGTCGTCTTCAACGCCAGTGGAATCGAACGTATCAAATGTTGTGTGTTTGTGATGTGTGAGAGCAGAATGACCCGTAACATCAAATCAACCCAGAACCAAACTTTAGGGGATGAAATCAGTTTCTGTAAAGTCTGCCTGCGGTTGAAGTGTGTTGCTATATCTGAGCGCTGGCATGACTTCCCCCCCCCCCTTCCTCTCCACCCCTCTCTCACACATGCTCATATTCTCTCTGTCTCTTGTCCCTGTCTCTCTCTGTCTCTCTCTGTCGTCTGTCTCTCTGTGTCTGTCTGTCTCACAAACACACACTCACATCCACACACACACACACACACACACACCACATACACACACACGCACACACACACACACAGTACACACACACACGCAGTCACACACACACACCACACACACATATCCTCTCTCTCTTTCCTCTCCTCTCTCTCTCTCTCCTACTCTTCCTCCTCTCCTCTCTTCCTACAGTCATCATTTGAAGACGGAATGATTGAGGAGGAGCGACAACAGTTAAAATTTAAATTCACTCTCTCAATGCTCCCTGCTGGAAAAATCATGGACATGGGATACATTGCTGTGACCTTGTCTCATATGAGGTTACTTGGCTGCTGGACTCTTGTTGTCTTGCTAATGGAGTACATTCTGCTTGGACTCTTTGTCTTGCATTGAGGTCATTCTGGCTGCTGAGCTCTTGTGTCTTTGCTACTGAGTACTTTCTGCTGCTGGACTCTTTGTCTTTGCTAATTGAGGTTACATTCTGCTGCGAGCTCTTTGTCTTTGCAATGGAGGGTCATTCTGCTGCTGGAGCTCTTTGTGTCTTTGAAATTGGAGTTTATGGGTGTGGACTCTTGTGTCTTTGCTAATGGAGGTTATATCTGGCTGTGGAGACTTGTTGTCTGCTAATGAGTTTACTTGGTGAGTCTTGTTGTCTTTGCTAATGGAGGATTACATTGCTGCTGACCTTGTGTTTTGAATTGGGGTACATCGGTCTGGAGCCTTGTTGTCTTTGTAATTGAGGTTACATCTGCTGCGAGCTCTTTGTTGTCTGTAATTGAGGTTACATTCTGCTGCTGACCCTTGTTGTCTTTGTAATGAGTTTATTGGCTGTGAGCTCTTTGTTGTCTTGCTAATGGAGGATATTGTGCTGGATTTTGTTGTTGCTAATTGAGGATTACATGGCGTGGACTCTTGTTGTCTTTGCTATTGGAGGTTACTTCGGGAGCCTGTGTCTTGCAAATGAGGTCATTGGCTGCTGGAGCTCTTTGTTGTCTTTGCTAATTGAGGGTACATTCTGGCTCGAGCTCTTGTTTCTTTGCTATGGTTCATTGCTGCTGAGCTTTTGTTCTTTGCTAATTGTCCTTCATCCCTCATACAAAGCAACAACAGAGATAAAAGAATGAATATATCTAGCACCATAAACTTACAACAGAACAGAGGAGCATGAAACTGTTCAACAAAATAAACAGGTTTCTGTTTTGATTTGGAGCAGAATGATTGATCAAACAGTTGGAATGCTGTGCATAAGTGTGTACTGGGGGAGGGGTGGGGAGTGGGGCAGTCCTCACCATATTCAGATCACGTAGTAAAACTTTCAGGAATTGAAAGTGGCTTTTCTATGTCTACACTCAGTTGAAGGTATCGCTTTGCCTATTTGGCACTCCCTCCTCCCCCAACAGCCCCGCTTCCCACCCCACCTCTCTACACGTATAGACCACCACATACCTGCCCCCTTCATTTCCTCTCCCGCCGCACTCATGGTGAGTGGGTTGAAATTGAAATAACTGGCAAAAGGGGGATGAATGCAAAGGACGGGATGGTTGGTGAAAGTAAGTGTGGGGTGTTTTTTCGTCGATTAGACCTCGTTACGTCACTCTGGAGAGAAACGATGGCCACTCTCTGGTTCACCCCACAGTGTGTCATGCCAATCAACAGGCGCCACGTCATCACAGCAACTTGCACCTTGCCACCGTTTATTGAAACCCACCCTTCATTCCAACACTGGCTATCTGGACGTAAGGGTTGGGGCAATAATATCAAGTACTGACCCTTTTGCTCCACAGATGATATTCTGGTTGTATGCAATGGTAGGATGTCACCGAGAGAGGGAGAGAGGGGGAGAGACGCTTGACCTTGACGCGCGCCATTTATTGACGTAACCATATACATGGTTTTAGCGCCAAGGGTATAACTCATCCCTCCATGCTGGTAACAAATGTAAATAAAGGGAAACAAATAAAGGAAACAGAAAAATGGAAAATTCAAAAAAGAGCAGAAAAGTAATATTCACAATATCAAAACAACAGTTTTACAGTAGAAGTGGACATGCATGACCATCCAACTATGCCTAATATTGACCTTTACTATTTTGGTTAAGGAAAAAGCTATTAGTCCTAACAGAAAACTTTTTCATATTGAAATTAAAGCAGCAATGTTCTCTTCGAATCTCATGTGCTTCCGCAATGTATTTAGAGATTGAAGAGAGAGAGAGAGAGAGAGAGAGAGAGAGAGAGAGAGAGAGAGAGAGAGAGAGAGAGAAGAGTATGGGCAAGAAGGTTCAGACATCTGTGCCGGTTACCACTGACATATATTATTTAGTATGTTTTTCCTCCGTAACCGTAATAAGTGTGTTGGAGCAGGTTGTGGCATTCGCATGTGACATTTAGTATGAAAAGGGATAAACAACCAGATCTAATGAGGGATTGCAACCCGCGTCATTCGGTTTGTGAGGCACATTACTAGTTCTTTGTAACATGTCCGCCACCTGTATGTTGTTCCCCCAAGGGGATGCCGGGGATTCTTTCAGTATATATACTGTCCCCTCCTTCTGGACATTCTGTGCTAGAAATTTCCTCTTTTCTGTCACTTGCTTTGTTTCTGCGTTGTTCCTTTGTTTCTGTCATTTCTTGCAATAATTTCCTGCATTCACCTGTATGTGTTCAGTAAAGTCTTACGTACCTTTTCTTAGGATTGATAACTGGGTACATTATTGAGTGCATTTTTGGCTGTAGGGAGGTGAGATATGCGGAAGCAATTTTACGTAATTTTTGCCCGTTTTTATGTTTTGGTGAGCTTAGGTATGCTGAAGTTTTATTGGACGGAATGGTCGACGCCAGGAACATGTTCTTAGATTATGTGAGCGAATGCATTGACATGTGTACTTAATTTTCATTTCTTTGTTTCCTGTTGAAGTATTGTGTATGTCTAAAAGCGGTTCTAGCCCTGATATGGCTCTACGCAGGCGGCTGGGCTTTAAACAACAATTACACAATAACACCTGTATGTGTGGATGTTTCTCTGTGAGTCTGGATCCACATCGTAGTCTGGATCCACATTGTGGGCACCCAGGCACATTGTCCATGAATATTTCATCTCCTCTCGTTGGACACTCCTTCAACAAAGCTCAGGTATATACTGCGCAGCACACGAGGCATGTACGTGTGTGTGTGTATGGGGGGGGGGGGAGGAGTAATGGTAGTGGTGGTATATGCGTGTGCTTGAGAGCTTAGTGTAGATCCTGATAATTTAAGTCAGGATGATTTATATTTTCAAAATAACTCGCCTACTTGAAGACATGTAGTGTATTTGTATATATTTTCTATTAACAGTCTTGTAATTACAAACCAGAAACGTGAGAACGGAATCAGAAACATTGTATTAATGAAACAAGACAGACGCAAATTTTTGTTCAACGGGTCTTTTGTGAAACGTATAGGATCAAAGAATGTCATTACGCTGCAGACAAAAACAACAGATCAGATAACTTTCTGATATTTCGTTAAGCTGGGAGCATATAACTGATTAATTTATAATGGCCAGCTAAGGAACACTCATTTTCCCCATTTATAATGGATTCCACCTTACTCCGGTAGGTGGAAGTTGGTCCTTTGCTTGAGATGATGAGGAGGCTCCCGTCATGTAATGGAGCCACTTTGCCGTCATTATTGTAGCACTGTCTGTCTACAGCGCTCTGAAAATGAGCGTCTCAAGTGCTTGGTTTACCAGACTTCTGCCTTTCACATTATATCTGAGGGGACACACACACACACACACACACACACACACACACACACACACACACACACACACACACACACACACACACACACACACACAATTTAATGTAAATATATATATATACATATACACTCTCGTACACGCCACGCGCGCACAACACACACACACACACACACCACACACGATTATGGGTTGGGGGGGGGGGGCAGGTCAGTTTTTTGTTTGTTTTTTAATCATCTCTGTTGACAACTTTGGAAAGTTAACTCCTTTTGTCCATCTGTTTTAACCCTTTGACTCCCGCACCCTGCCCACCAGGATCCTGCATTGTTAACCATATATATACATTATATATATATATATATTGTATATATAATATATATATATATATATATATATATATAGAGAGAGAGAGAGAGAGAGAGAGAGAGAGTATGTGTGTGTATATGGTTATATATATGTACTGTATATATGTAGTGTGTGTTTGTGTGTTTGTATGCGTGTATTTGTATGTAATATGTGTGTGTGTGTGTGTGTGCGCGCATGCGTGAGCTTGTGTACGCGTGTGTGTGCGTGCGTGTGCGTGCTTACTTTTGTTACTTGCAGTCTAGGTCAATGTTCTGGTTACATAGATTAGCTTGGGAAATAGTACAGTTGTATCTCTCTGTCTGTGAAACCGACATTGTCCGTTTCTATTATTGTGTTTCGTATTATGTGTGCGGCTGTGTGTCTCTGTATAGATTTGGGAGTCAGGTTTTTTTTTAATCATCTGTGTTGACGACTTCGGGAAGTTAACTCCTTTTGTCCATCTGGTTTAACCCTTTGACTCCCGCACCCTGCCCACCAGGATCCTGCATTATTAACCATCCTAGCAAAGCAAAAATTTATTAACCCTTTGACTCCTCACTCTGCAGGCAGGAAGCTGGTGGATAGGGTGAGGAAGTCAATGGGCTAGCTTTTGCAGTTGGTGGAAGGGGTGCGGGAGTCAAAGGGTTAATTAGATTGGTCTGGAACACACAGGATATCGAAGTGCACTTCATGCAAATGAAGACGAGCGAGAGAGAGAAGACAGCAGACAGACAGACAGACAGACAGACAGACAGACAGAGAGAGAGAGACTGTGGGCAAGAAGGTTCAGACATCTGTGCCGGTTACCACTGGCATATATTATTTCGTATGTTTTTCCTCCATAACAGTAATAAGTGTGTTGAAGTGTGCTAACCTTTAATCTCTCTCTCTCTCTCTCTCTCTCTCTCTCTCTCTCTTCTCTGTGTGTGTGTTTGTGAGTGTGTGAGCGCGCGCGCGCGCGTGTATTGAGTTCTTTACCAGGCGTGATTCGAAGTGTTTGTTTTTTCCCCCAACTGTCACAGCTGTTTGTTTTACTGTCGACCCCCCCCCCCCCCCCCACGTGGGATGTCGGGGGCTCTTTTAGTATAAATAGTATCCCCACCTTCTGGAAATTCTGTGGTACAACTTTTCAGTTTTCTGTCGCTCTCTTTGTTTCTGTCTTGTTCCTTTGTTTTCTGTCATTTCTTCCTATCATTTTCTGCCTTGCTGGTCCATTCGCCCGTATGTGTTTAATAAAGTCTTGCGTACTTTTTCTTAGGATTGATAATTGGGTACATGTATTAAGTGCATGTTTGGTTGTAGGAAGGTGAGATATGCGAAAGTAATTTTAGGTACGTTATGCCCATTTTTATAATTATGTTTTGGTGTCCTTAGGCATACTTAGATTTGTATTCAGGTGGTTTTTTTAAATCCTCGTGCAATAAATTTGACGGAATGGTCACGCAAGGCATTCTATATTATATGCGCGAATGCATTGATGTGTATACTTAATTTCTTTTTTTTTTTTCCTGTTGAAGTTTTGCGTTTTGAGGCGGTTATAGCCCTGATATGTCTCTACGCAGCCGGGTGAGCTTTAAACAATAACAACAACAATAACAATAACTGTCACAACCACAGCATCCCCTTTGCCGAGGTATTGGTCTAGGAGACAGATAATTGCTTAAGAACATGAAATATGATTTCACAATGTGAACATGTACTTTGTCATACAATTTTTACCGATGAAATGGAGTGAAGGGATCATAGCTTCACCTCCCTGGATGAAATCTTTTATTGTATTTACAGGATCTGTTCTAAAAGCTTGGTTCGCCTGAAGGAACAGGGACGTTCCCCAACCCCACCCACATTTGTGTCATTTTCAGCATGCATGCCCCCTACGGCCGCCCTCTCCCTCCTACCCTTTCCCCTACCTCTCTCACCTTCTGTCTCACTGTCTCTCTCTAAAACACACACACCCCACACACACACACACACACACACACACACACACACACACACACATAACTACACCAATCTGTCTGTCTGTCTATCTATCTATCTATCTATCTAGTTATCTATCTGTCTGTCTGTGTCTATGATATATATATATATATGTGTGTATGTATATGCATATATAATATAATATAATATAATATATATATATAATATAATATAAATGTATACATAATAAAACAAATAAATAAAACGCGTGCATGGGATACCATTCTACAGCCTTGTTCTCCTTCTCTGCCTTTTCTCCTTTTGTCTTTCCCTTGTAATTTAAACGGACACAAATCTCAGACAGGATCAGGCCAAGGAGCCACAGGCACAGCGCAGGCTTTACAGCAGACGACATACTAATCCCCATGGCTGACACTACTGTTCCCTGAACGACACGAAATTGCACCAAGACGCCAGCAGTCTGACGGATTTGATGCCATGAGGCCGGCCATACTGAAAAAAAAACAACGGTGTTATCCAGCAGTGGTGTCCAACTTGTTTCTGTTATTTTTGTCATGGCGAATTGTGTGGCGGTTAAACGAAGGACAGTACTTTTTCCCAGGATTATGTCTTCGGGCTCGGAATAAATGCCGTATTCATTTACGCCACAGATGTCACTGATGAAAATCCAAAATGATGATGGTATAAGCCGTAAGCCTTCACACAAAGCCTTACGCGCTAGCAAGGTGTAGAGTTCATGGGGTCATCGTGGTTCACATCAAGAGTTGAGCTCCTGATCCCAGAGTTATGAGCATGCCAACTAAGATAATGGGCCAAAAACATGATCAGCGTGGTGAAGTGGTCAGTTCAAAAGATTGCTGACTGGGTGCGTGTGGGTTTGATCCCTATCAGTCCATAAGAAAACTGTATGATTTATCGGCCATAACCGGCAACTATCCAGATAAGTGTGCTGTAGACTTGTTGGAAACACTGGGTCACATAGTTTTGTGTCGCCAACTGATCAGATGCTTTTCTGAAGGTGTTGCTTCCATTTCTCAAACACCACAGGTGTCTGTATCTCTCAGGCCTTGACGCTGGGATGTATTATAAAAAGTATACGTAGAACACAGTGCTGTGACGTAGTCTCAAACACAAGACGGAACATTATACATTATTATCATTGCCATCGTCGTAATCTTTTAGCTATTAGACACCCGCTCTCTCTCTCTCTCTCTCTCTCTCTCCTCTCTCTCTCTCTCTCTCTCTCTCTCTTCTCTCTCTCTCTCTTCTCTCTCTCTCCTCTCTCTCTCTCTCTCTCTCTTTCTCTCTCTCAAGTTTAAGCCTTATGAAGTTCAGGTTTGTTCTCGATAATGAACAACACGCAGTGACAATTTCCAGGCTGGATTGTTACAAAACTTCAGAACGAAGACACGTCAGAAATGTCTGGTTGTCGGCACGCATTAACTATGGTAACAGCCTGGTGTCACTCAGTTTTGGGATATATTTTAAAGTGTTGCTGTATATCTCTGTATCAGCACATTCCTTTATGCTGTGTTCAGTGGTGTACATTTGTCTGTATGTGTACGTGTAATCGTTGTCACTGTGGTTGCAATGTGACTAATAGCACCACACAGTCTATCGGCTGTTCTGACTGTGAGGGACCCAAAAGCCATAGAGCCTGACCCACAACATGGATTGGAACCTGCGACACTGTTGCTGAGCTGTCAGCACGTTCATTATCTAAACATGCGGTAGAGCAACAACCTTGTGGTTACCATTCAGTCATCTCTGTTGCTAGGTTTCAAGGGTAGTTGCAGGGTATAAAGGTAGGCATGGGCGCTCCTTTTTTGAGGAGTGTTCTGAGCTTACGGTTTTTGTGCTTTGTATCTACTTCTATGCTAGCTGAATGGGTAGCGCAAACTATCTTAGATTTGAGAAGTTCTACGACATGGGAGATAATTCCAACGTGACTCTCAAGAGTTATGTTCTTTGGTTGATATTATAAAAAATTCTCCCTGCTTCCCTCTCTTATTTCTTTGGTATTACCTATAGGCTTGGAAGCAACCCTGTATATGTCCTGTCTTGTCTATGTGTGTGTGTTTAGTCAGTTCAAGAATAAAAGACTATTGCAATCTTGAACATAACACCAATGTTTTGTATGTATTTCTATGTATTTCTCTCCTCTCTCATAGTTGTGTGTAGGGTAGTTGCAGAGTATACAGGAAGGCTTGGGCGCTCATTTTTTGAGGAGTGTTCTGAGCTTACTGTTTTTGTGCTTTGTATCTGCGTTACCCATTCAGCTAGCATAGAAGCAAACTATGTTAGATTTTTTTAAGTTCCACGACATGGGAGTTAATTCCTACGTGACTCTCAAAGAGTTATGTCCTTTGGCTGACATTATAAAAATTCTCCCTGTTTCCCTCTTATTTCTTAGGTTTCACAGAGTCTGGAGTTCATCTGTGGCAGAAGGATTGGACTGAACACATAATAAACTTTTCCAAATCGCCCTGATCTAAAAGAAATCTCCCATCTACTGCAGAGAACCGTAAGAAAGTGTTATGTAGGTTACGCACGGGTCACACATCCTACACTCATTTGTACTTTTTTTTTTCAAATGAAGCACCGTGGTGTATACCGTGTAACCAGCCATTGAGCATCAGACACCTCCTTGATTGCTGGAACTTGTATGATGTGAGACAAAATCACTACATGCCGGACCCCTTAAAGAACCTCTTCCGAGACGTCCCTCTTGATGCAATTTTCCAGTTTTTACAAGAGATCAATAAATTTCACCTGATATGATTTTACGTCTGTTTTTCTTTAACTGCATTTTAGATTGGCAAGGATAGCGATGAGCATGGCTTTTAACTTTAACTTTAAACTAGATGTTTTTGACGTGATGTGGCTCTTGTAGTCGGCTGTGTTATAAGCAATATGAACTTGAACTCCCTCCCTTCAATCCACTACTTCCCAGAGCATATGGTTTTGCGCAGGTTCTTCAATCTGTCTGTCGGATAACAGAAGGCAGGCTGGATGGAGAGCACATTGACCGTCCAAGTGCAGTGAACCCCATTTGAATAATTTCTCCAAACTTGTGTATTTTCACGCCTGCAGTGAAGGTGATGGCTTGTTGTTCTGTCTTCACATCCGCGGTAAAACTCCGGTGGGTCTCATTATCAGACAGTTATAGTTCAAATCCCACCATGCCATCCCCGGTTCACTGGTGTGTGCATCTGGTGGTAAGAGCCAGTTGAGTATGGGTCGATTGGCGTGTAGGTTGCACTAGGTTTTCTGCATTGCTCCGCAATCTGCGTGTTAAAAGGCGTTTAACGTTTCCGTTTGGGTGATAAAACTCCATTGTAAACCAACCATCTGCTTGGGAAGTTATTCCTTACACAGATATAAAATCGAAAGTACACAGTTACGCGAGAAATCTGTGGAGGAGGATTGGAATAAACAGATAGATAACAAACTTTTCCAAATCCACCCTAACCTGAAAGAAATTCCCCTATCTGCCGTAGGAAACCGCAAGAAAGAGACTGTTAATGTAGGTTACACATGAGTCACACATCCTACACTCATTCGTACCTTTTACTTTAAAAAATGAAGAAACACCATGGTGTATACCGTGTCACGAGCCGTCGAGCGTCAGACACCTTCTCCTTGATTGCTGGGACTTGTATGATGTAAGACAAAAGCTTCTGAGATGTCCCTCTAGATGCAATTGTCCAGTTTTTACAAGATATCGATAGATTTCACCTGATATGATTTTACGTCTGTTTTTGTTTAACTGCATTTTAGACTTGCAAGGTTAACGGTGAGCATGCTTTTTAACTGTTGTCTTTTATCTTCACGGGTTGTTTTTTAACGTAGTGTTAGCCCTGATATGGCTCTAGTAGTCGGCTGGGCTATAAGCAATATGAACTGAACTGCTTGGGAAGTTAGTTTCTCTCCATTACACGGAGACTTAGTTTCTCTCCATTTCACTGAGATCTGAAGTCTTGAGTTCAATCCCAGCCCGCAACAGAAATACTGGCCTGCTTGCTGCCCATCTAAAATAATGCTCCTTTCTGTTAGCATCAGTGTTTTGGAGGTCCTGCTCCCCTTTCCCCGTTTAAAACCTTGCCGGCGTGTAGGGTTTTGCGCAGGCTTAAGAAGGATGCAGCAGACAACTGCAGGCGGATTTGGATGGTGCACACATGGAATTATCCGATCGAGTGTATGAATCCCTCAAACTTTAAACTTGGCACAGGAACTAAAATGGTTATTGACCTACTCCCCCCCTCTCTTCTCTCTCTTTCTCTCTCTCTCTCTCTCTCTCTCTGTCTGTCTGTCTCTCTGACCTGGTGAGTTCGGGGGAATGAGGGATCACCATTGACATACACACTTAATCAGTAACAGCAAAATCAATGAACGGAAATTTTCTCTTCGTCTTTCTGGCACTATCAGATCTGTAAGATGAAGTAGTTTGGATTATGTTCAAGAGGAATTCATCACACTCGGACATATGCGCTCCACCCGCATCTGTTAAGACTCCCTAAGCCTATGCGTTGGTAAGGTCAGGAGATGGGGAGGGTAAAAACACGGACTGTGAAACACTAACCTGACACCAGCAGAACGAACGATAGGGAAGAAAGACGTAGTCAGCGGCAGTCAAAGCCAGAGTCCCTCTAATGAAGGACTCGTGTGTTTACCCCACCCTACCATCATGTAGTGAAGTCTCTTACTGAAGGATTCAGAAAGCCGGCTCTGAGTTTATTGAGCCACTTTGATGTCGAGATTGAAGCAGTAATCGACTCTCACAAAGTCTGCTAACGTCATAAAAGGACCGATCTGTCTGCCATGTCTTCTTGAGTTTCATGTAAAAAGAGAACTACGATAATGGAGACAAGTCGTCAGGAAAGGAGTTCACGTTAAATCCTGGAGTGCCAAGGTAACCAAGGTGTTCAAGTTGCACAGAAAAAAAATTGAAAAGAGACCTTGGTAAAAGTTTGAAAAGAGATGTTGGTCGTTAAGTCTTTGAAAGGAGCATTGTCTGACCCGCATTTTGAGATTTCTGACTGGGATGCACGCTGAATAAAGGTCGGGAACTTCTTTCCGAGCTTTTCACCCACTCGGAAAAGAGAGTCGACAGTTCGTTTTCTTTCTTGGTTGGTTCTTTAATCGTGTTTTTAGTGTACAAGTCTTGTTCGGTTTGTTTGCTAGAGAAAGGTAAAACTTGCCTGACTTGCGGTTTCAGCTCTAAGGAAACGTGAACTGCTTGTGGTAGTTTTGGGTACTAAGGCATTTGTGTGTATGTTTTGTACATATTATGTTGTGCATTTCTGTCAGGTTTGTTTTCTAATCCCTTTGGTGATAAATTAGGCAGAATGGCCAACACCAGGGGCATGTCCTCATATTAGTTGAGTGAATGCAACAGTGATGTGTGTATTCAGTTTTGTTTTCCATGTTTTCCTTTTTTAGGGAGACACCGATGTAGTTATATGTGCGTCTTTTGTTTGAGAGAGTTATTGCTCTGATATCGCTCTGAGCAGTCGACTGGACTTTGAAACAATAATAAACTTGATAATGGTCTGTAAAGGCACAGATACAGACACAGAAGCAGCAGACTCATTTGCATTTGTCTCATGTGCACTGACAAACATTCACCGGTTTCAGGGAAAGCTTTTCAATTGTTCAGCAGCCACTTAATGCTTCTCTGAGCACCACTGTGATGCCTCCCCCTCCTCTCCCTACTAGTGAAAAGGATTTTAGGATGTACCCCTCTGGAGTCATCTCCGTCATGAGAACTTCATCTCCATGTTCACTGAACATGATTCGGTGAACACAGCTACATCCAGATCCTTGTCTGTGATTACGTTTATCAGTGCTATGGTCTTATTTCGACATGACTGTGCATTAAAGCACATAATCTGTAGTGCCGTACTTTCCTGTTGACAGCTTTTCACAGTTGGCACCATTACAAGATTTGTTTTGTCGACTGTGGAGCACAATGATCGCATTAAGGGGGTACAGATGGAAATCTGGCCAAAATTATTACAGGAATAGCACGGCGCTTTCATCTGCCTGCCCTCTTTCCATCAACCGGCAGATTCAGAGAACAGGTAGCACTGTCCCTTAAAAACAACAACTGGTTAGCAGAATTATGTGAGAGTTTTTGTCTGTTTTCACTGTGACAGCCATGGCACAGCCCTCAGTGACAGACATACACACACAGCCAGTCACTGGGGTGAGAACAGTGTTCAAGCTGTGCAATGCACTGTCCAACTGAGTGACACAGGCTATACACAAAATGAAGGAAATTGTACAGAAAACCATGACAGATTGTAATGAATAAAGTATCTTCTTGAAGCTGGTAACCTGTAGAAACACACTGTGTAGAAATTAAGAATGATTAAACTCATTAACATCCAGAATTAATGGAAAATATGGGAGAGCAATTGACTGCTGCTTGTCAGGCGCATGATAACAACTCAACAAATTCTGTATGGCGATATCATGTTCGCTTGAGTGCGTGCGTGCGTGCGTGCGTGCGTGGTGTGTGTGTGTGTGTGTGTGTGTGTGTGTGTGTGTGTGTGTGTGTGTGTGTGTGTGTGGATGGATGGATGGATGGAAGGGGCTGTCTGTGCGATCTTGACCTCGCTGTCTTCCTCCCCCCCCCCCCCCCCCTCAAGACTACATTTTTACGAGTCTTAAGAATCCAGTTTTTACAAGAGAACATTAGATTTCACCTGATATGATTTTACACCCAAGTGTGGTTTTTTAATTGCATTTCAGACTTGCAAGGTTAACGGTGAGCATGGTTTTTAACTGTTGTCTTTTATCTTAACCGGGTTGTCGTTTTTGACGTGGTGTTAGCCCTGGTATGGCTCTAGTAGTTGGCTGGGCTATAAAGCAATATGAATTTGGATGAACGTGAATCCACACCTTTGACCAAAATTTGGTAATATTCCTCAAAGAAAAGCTGAAAAAAAAATTCTCTCTCTCTCTCTCTCTCACACACGCACTCACACAAACGCGCGCGCGCGCATATACACACGAATAGTCATTCTTTGTGTTGTGTGTGTGTGTGTGTGTGTGTGTGTGTGTGGGGTGTGTGTGTGTGTGTGTGTGTGTGTGTGTGGTTGTGTGTAGTTGAGAGAGAGAGAGAGAGAGATGAATAATGGGCGCCGTGTGGCGAAGAAAAGACGGAATGACTCAGACACTAATACCGGTCATCACTGTCATGGAGAAATCGGACACCGGACATCAGGACCACACACTGCTTCCTCTCTGGAGACAGTATTGGCAGGCAGTTCATCTTCGCTAGATTAAGTGATAATAATCATTTTCCTGACTCCTGCGATTGACTCCCCCACCCCCCTGTTTGTTGACATGGGGGGGGGGGGGGCGCCAAGAGAGAGAGAGAGTGCTTGCTTGCTTGCTTGTTTGTTTGAGCATTTGGACGAACGATATATTACCTAGGTTGTTTTCTTTCACTTGTTTATCCTGTCCACTAGCACCCTGCAAGTATAGATGTTGAATTTAGGAGTGGTATAAATTGCACGGAGTGGTTTACTGTTTATATTCATTTTCTCAGATCGCCAGAGCTACATCCACATTTGTAGGACGACGACAGGAGCTCGCGAACAGCCTCCCTTTGTTTGGCGAGATGGTCACCATGTGGCGTTGGGAGCTGGGAGATGGATGGTTGGCTGGTGACGGGGCATTGTTGCTCTGGGCCCCATCCTGTACCCTCAGGTGTTTCTTGTTAACTAGCACATATGTATGACGAAGACGTACACACCAACAGAAACGAGTTCCAATGTTGTAATTTTCAAAAGTATTCCAGAATTTCAGTCTATCAACAGGAAGTGAGATTTAAAGCCACAAATCAGAGGGAGTCATAGTTCACAGTATCAAGGAATAAAAAAACAAAACAACAACAACAAAACCAACCAACCACACAAACAAACAAAATAATAACGCAACTTTTTTTTTTTTTAACAACTCTTCCCACCCCCCATTTCCCCCTCCCACCCACACTCACAGAAAAAAGTGAGAATCTGCCTCCCACCCCATGGCCTTATTCTCCCCCCAGTAAAGAGTGATGTGCTGTCCTTTCCCCCTCTGTGGAAGTATGAAAATGGGGGCGCTTTTCTTTCTGCAGCCTCCCCCCCCCCCCCCCCCTTTAAATATGAATGGAGTCTTGTTTTTCCAGTATGAGGAAGTGGTAGTCTCTTTGTTCAGAGAACTGAAAAATGTCGAGTTCATATCTACAATGCGTTTAGGAAGGAAATGTTTTTTCCTTTTCGTTGGATCCTTCGTTCTTCCACTAACGTTAGTGGTCGATGTGCTTGGTGCTTTTCTTCTATTTTATACATGTTAGACCAACCGTTTTCAGTACGATGACTTAAAACATCAAGAAAAGTGGGGAAAAGTTTCTGTTCTTAGAGGTGATTGCAAAGTCAAGTCAACACGAGAGAAGATGCATAGTAGCAAAGATGATTGATCTCTTATAGTCAGTCAGCAAAAACACGTGAGAACTTTTTGTTGTTTTTCACAACGGTAGTTGCTGTACAACTTGTGCTCCGTCTTGGCGGAGGTCAAATACTTGATGACCCTGAATAATACCGTGTAAACTTTCATTGGGTAAAGAAATGAGTGGTACTGTAGTGTGAAGCCACTTTCCTTGGCTAAAATCATAGTGAAATTGGAATGCCGCTATACTGTACGGCACAACGCAGTGGAACAGAATACTATAGAGTGCATCATCATAAACTATTACTATAACATTTTAATGACAACACAGTGCTACATGAGATCATACAATACAATCCATCATTAACACAAATCATTTGCCAGGCGAACATAACAGTTGGAACTAACACGGGAATTCTTCTTTCTCCACCTCCTCCCTCCTCTCCTCCTCCCTCTTCTCCTTTTCCCTCTTCTCCTCCTCGTCCTTTTCCCTCTTCTCCTTCTTCTTCTCCCTTAACAGTAAAAAAATCATTGGGCCACCACACTAAAGAACTATTTAGCACATTTTTTCAGCTCTGTTGGCTATGTGCCAAAACCGGGGTCTCTGCAAATGGTTTCTCTTTTTACTTTACAATGTTGTTAGTCTATCGGTTTTTCCCCCCTTCTGTTTAGGGAGTGAGACAGTCAGTCTCTTCACAACAGTTCCCTGGAGGATTGATTTAGCAAGGTCACATGGCTGTATCGACTTAGTTTTCTTGGCTGAAGTCAGCAGGTTTTATTAACCCTTTGACTCCCGCACTCTATCCGCCAACTGCAAAAACTTAACTCTTTGATTCCTCATCCTACCCTCCAGCTTCCTGCAGGAAGCTGGTGGACAAGGTGAGGGAGTCAAAGAGTTTAAGTTTTTGCTTCGCTAATATGGTTGACAGTACAAGATGCTGTTGAGCGGGGTGCGGGAGTCAAAGGGTTAAATTAATATGGTCAACTTCGCTGTTTGATGGTTTGGTGCACTTGGTCATTGGCGAGATAGGACCAGTGTGTTTAATGTCCTGTATTTTACGGCAACGCCTCACTACCATGCCATGACTTCGTCTTTCGAAATCCGCTGTGAGGGTCAGTGTCCCCCATACATACAGGAAGACAGAATATACCAGCCCACGTGACCAGCCAGAGCTTACATTCCGTCATGCTTATCGTCCTTCCATACATGTTTCAGTCTGGACAGTGCTGTTGTTTTGACGCCGCTACACTACACTACACTACACTACACTACACTACACTACACTACACTACATACCTACACTACACTACACTACACTACACTCACTACAACTACCTACACTACACTACCTACACTACACTACACTGCACTACTTACCTGCACTACGCTACATACATTACACTATACACTACACACACTACCACACTACACTACACTGCACTACGTTACCCGCACCCACGACTACACTACATACTACAACACAACACTACACTACACAACACCACACCACACCACACACACTACACTACACCACACCACACACACTAACACAACACCACACACACTACACTACACACACACACACTACATCACTACCACACTACACAACACAATACACTACACTACACCACACTACACTACACTACACTACACCCACACTACACACATACACTACACTACACTACACTACTACATACACTACACTACACTACACTACACTACACAACATCACTACACTACACTACACTACACTACACTACACTACACTACACTACACTACACTACACTACTTGTCCAAGAACGTGAGTTGTACTGGAAATACAATACAGCTCAATAGAACACAAAATTAGTTCTATTTATTTACTTCTGTAAAGTAACAGATATACGCGGAAATAGGCAGTGTTTTCTGTTTCTTTGCGGCACATTTTTTGTTAAAAATTGTAAATATTTTGTATTATGCTATCATCTTGAAATGTATACAATGTACAGTACAATAAAACGTTCACTGTATTGCATACATTATCGAGATATAGCAGATATTTAGATACAGATAAACGAATACAACAGATTTATATACACACGCATAAAAATGTTCAACACATATTGCTGACGATATCATTTGTTCAGACAAGTTGCCACTCGGTCTTCCATTCCTGGTAAGACCTACAACCCCCCCCCCCCCCCCCCCCACAAAAAAAAAAAAACGGCATCAGTGCACCTACCATCCTCACCAAATATATGCGGTGTATGTCCAGGATGTTGTCTAAAAACAAAACTTCCCTGAAACAACTTTACCCACGGCGTCGACATTTTCGTTTCTCCGTCATGACTCCAGCGTGTCTGGCTCTCTCTCTTCTCTCTCCCCCCTCTCCTCCTCTCTGTCTCCTCTCTCTCTCCCTCTCCCTCCCCCCTCCTCCTGCTTCCCTCCCCAATGTAGGTTTTACTGGACATGAATCCTAAATGGGATCTGTAATCTGTTCTCCGACGTCCTATATGGTTATGACGACTTTTTGTTCAATCCATATTTTCGAAATGGTTATTGTTGTCTTGGCACTAAAAACTGTGTCCCAATCCGAGCAGAAAGACTTTCTCATCCTTTCAGACTTCCTGTGCTCTTTGCAGGCAGTTGCTGGCTGTAACATCAGTCGTCCAAAATTTCTGACATTCTTTTGAATTTTTTTCCTCTCTTAAAATTGACGGTCAAAAGAACTTGCCAGTGCGTAAGTTTTTGTGTAGGCTTATGGAGTCTGACAGAATTGCTGCCAAATTTGGGTGGCGCGTGTATGGAATTTTCCGAGTGCGATGAATCTTAAACACTGAATTGCAGTCACCAGTCTGCTCTGTTTCGGAACGTGTCTTCTCACTTGGTGTTGGTGCCGCAGTTGTTGAGATTAGTCTTCGAATGTCCTCGTATCTGGTAACAGCGTGCTAATATTGTAAACCACTCTGTATTCATTATGAGCTCTGTGGAGTGTCATCGTGCTGCTGTTCTTCTTTTAATCCAGAACAGTTATTGAGGCGCTGCTCTAAAGAACTGTTCACATGATTCTTACAGCCCTGTCGGTTGTGTGCCAAAATACGAGTCTGCTCAAATGTTAAAAAATACCTTGTTTGTAAATGATCCTTGGGAGTATAAGACACGACGTTTCGAGCCCAGGCCCTTTGTCAAATAGTTCGTCCATTTCGCAGTATTGTCTGTCCTCTCTTTTTTCTCTCCTCCGTCTCTGTTCAACAGGTCAATGGTGGAGATTAAGCAAGGCCATTAGATCTTGTTACATGGCCATACCAATGCAGTTTTCTTTCTCCCCACCTCCTGAAGTCAGCAGATTTTCATTTGCCGTATGACTGGAGTGAAATACGGCAAACCACGTTGTGAGCTATAAAGACTGACTGGGGTGTGAAGATTGTGGCGTAGTGAAGAGTGACATCATACGTGTCCCTTTCTTTTGTCACATTCCGTTATTATCTTTACGGGGTGATGGACAAGGCAGCAGAGACACGTAACAAGGTCGCTTTTATGCACTCAGGCTAAAGAGGGAGGGAGGGAGGGGAGTGCACAGACGCAAAAGCAAGTTTGAAGTTTTCCAGCTCAGTTTGTTTACTGTCATGCTCCTCGATCGTGATTTTTATCCTTTTTGTTGTTGTTTCTGACAATATATCCTATTATAATTTTAAGGTCTCTCACTCAAATAGTTAAATACAGAAAGATGAACGTAATGAAATGACTATTACAATTATAAGTACTCACGAAATAGGTACATCAGAAAGATGACGTCATGAATGACTATTATAATTATAAGTACTCATGAAATAGTACATCAGAAAATACGTAGAATGACTAAACAATTTAAGTACCACGAAATGGGTAATCAGAATATGACGTAATCAATGACTTTACTCTGTGACCTTTCAAACAAGGTGTAACTGTCGATTTGTCCGATACCAGTTCCCAGAACCACATGTGGGGGATGCCGGGGGCTCTTTCAGTATAAATATTATCCCCACCTTCTGGAAATTCTGTACTAGAAATTTCATCTTTTCTTCACTCTCTTTGTTTCTGCCTTGTTCCTTTGCTTTCTGTCATTTCTTCATGTCATTTTCTGCCTTAATGGTCCATTCACCTGTATGTGCTCGATAAAGTCTTCTGTACTTTTTCTTAGGATTGATAATTGGGTAAATATATTAAGTGCATTTTTACTCTAGGGAGGTGAGATGTGCGGAAGCAGTTCTAGGTAATTTATGTTGTTTTTGTATGTTTTGGTGTCTTTGGGAATGCTTATGTTTGTATTCAGGTATGTTTCTTTAAATTCCCCTGTGCGATAAATTGGACGGAGTGGTCAACGCCAGGGGCATGTCCTTAGATAATGTACGCGAATGCATTGATATGTGTACTTAATTTCTTTTTTTTTTTCCCCTGTTGATGTTTTGTATGTTTTGAAGCGGTTATAGCCCTGATATGGCTCTACGCAGTCGGCTGGGCTTTAAACAATAATAACAACAACTACTGGAGACAGGAGATCTTAAGTGCATGGCTCTAATTAGAAAAGACCAGTCTGCATGGCATTCTTACCCACAGGGCTAGAGTCACAGACAGATCTCGGGGGAAATTATATCCGCACCAGGAGGATGAACAGAAATAGTGTTTGACTGGCCACGTTGTTTCACTCTCCAGATATTTCGACAATTGCTCCTTACTAGCGGTAATGTTGAAAGCAAAAGTTAATTAACAACTCAAACCTTCGGCAGTGATCAAATTAAGAGACAATCGTGTAAAACACAATCATTAAAAGGCTTCAAAATGCTAAATCCAGTCATAAAAGGATGTTGTTTTCAAAATCAGGAGGAAACAAGATAAAAAGAGATATGAAAGTCCGAATGGGTGAAACCATAGCGTCCCACCCCCGACTTCTATACACATTTTTGTGTGTGTAAGATTGACAGACACATTGTTTCTTTCAGGTTTTTATATACCTTTTTCCGAGTGCTTCTAGTGACCTTTTCCCTTTGTTTTTGTTATTCTCCCCATGGCGATACCGGGGCCCTTTCAGTATAAACAGTATCCCCCACCTTCTGGAAATTCTGTGTCAGAAATTTCCTCTTTTGTCACTCTGTGTTCTGCCTTGTTATTTTGCTTTCTGTCATTTCCTATCATTTTCTGCCTTGCTGTCCATGCACCTGTATGTGTTCGATAAAGTCATATGTACTTTTTCTTAGGATTGATAATTGGGTACATATATTAAGTAGATTTTTGGCTTTAGGGGAGTGAAACCTGATTACAAATGATTATAATAAGCATGCCTAAGGACACCAAAACATGTATATGTGTGTGTGTATATATATATATTATATATATATATATATAAAAATAAAAATTAAAAATAAAAAAACGGGCATAAACTACCTAAAATTGCTTCCGCATATCTGTTTTTAAATCCCCTGTCCGATAAATTGGACGGAGTGGTCAACACCAGGGCACATCCTTAGATCATGTGCGGGAATGCATTGATATGTGTACTTGATTTTCTTTTCTTTTTCTTTTTCCTGTTAAATTTCGTATGTTTTGAAGCGGTTGTAGCCCTGATATGGCTCTTCGCAGTCGGGTGGGCTTTAAAATAACAATAACGAAAAACCAATTTTATTACATATTTTTCTTATATGTTTTTCTATAAACTTTTGTTGTTGTTGGGTTTTCTGCACATTTTTTGGGTGTTTCTGCACATTTTCCCCTTGAATCGTAACAATTTATATCCTGCTCTTCGTTTATTCTAGATTTCATCAATTCATCATCACTTCCTACACACGACGAGAAAATGTCGAAGACAGATTTGCCGACAGGTTTACTCATTTCCGGACGATGTGACCTCAGAATAGCTGACCCTCACTCAGATTTGTGACTTGATGATTTCTTGGGCAGATCTAACATATGTTCAAGTCTGGAAGTTTGGCCAAGTTATTTTTGTGCAGGCAGAAATCACTATCCTGCCTTCTTGGTCTCTTCATTCTTCCTTTCCTCTTTCACACCCCCCCCCCCCCCCCCCCCCCCCCGTTATTTTTTTAATCTTCTTGTAACATTGTTGGGGCTGCACGTGCCAGTAATTGGACAAGAGATTTCTCTTGTCTAATAATTGACCTTGTCCTTTTGCCCTGACACCTGTTCTTCCCACTTTGTCCTACCCCCATGAAATCTGTACACATTTTACAGCTGTTATGTTATTTTTATTACCATTGTTTTGTGAAATTATAATAGGCACAATCTTATTATAATTTACACATATATCACGCCTAAACGAATATTATCCATCAAGGAATTTCACTTACTTTTTGTTAGGCCTGATCGGTTCAGCGAACCCTCGTCAGACTGGTGGGCAGAGGCTTGTTGTAGAACTATTCAGCTGTGAGAACACTTCTCACTATCCGTGTGTGACCCCATTCTGATTTTCTGTTCATCAGTAGGTTGCTTGGGGCGTTGTGTATTTGAACTGCTTCACTGATTTGTCGGTCCAATGCACTTTTATGTTTGCCTGTCACTGTCATCACAAACTCGGGTGTGTTTTCTTCATGTTTGTGTGTAGTATTAACATGTCTATAGAGGACTGAGTCATTATCTTTGTTCTTATAGGCTGCCATGTGTTCTAACCCCCTACTGTAGCCATTACGGGCGGTCTCTCCATAGTAAACAGATTTACATTTATCACACTATTTGATATGTGATATTGTTTGCCCTGCATCCCCCCTTCTCACTCCCTGCACATACCATACAATTTTGTTGGTCATTACATTTTCTGTTGGGAAACGGGTGGGATCGCTGGAGGATGTTTTTGATTGACTTCCCTGATGTCTCTACTACTCTTATCTTTATGTTAGTTTTCTTGATTTCACATTCAAAGTCTTTCTTCATTACAAATGATTATAATAAGCATGGACTATGTTATTTTTTAATTCATGTTATTTTTGTAATTGATCTTATTATGTCTTCGTAGGGCGTTCTCTGTAGCTATTTTACCGCACTTGGAACTTGTGGTCCGAACTGATATGTTTTTCTCCTGCCCCTTCCCTCCCCTGTCTCTCCCCTCATGCACCCCCAATCGCTCCTAGGATCCTGTTCTGTTTGTGTCTGGAAATGTTTTTAAAACGGCGATGAATGATGGTGAAAATTTGTACAACTGGGAAGTAATTGTCAGCTCCAGTTTGAAGCGGTCACTATGGACATGGCCATCATGGATGGTAACGTTTAGCACTTCTTTGGCCAGGGGTTTCAGACCTTCCCGACCTTCATCTCAGTTTCCAGCTTTCATCAGAATCCTTGCTGTTGTTTCAGGTCAACTCTGTCCTTGGCGTCCCACCAAATACCTTAAAATCCCCACGTGGGAATGCCTGGGGCTCTTTCAGTATAAATAGTATCCTCACCTTCTGGAAATTCTGTGCCAGAAATGTCCTCTTTTCCATCAATTTTTTTTGTTTCTTTCTTCATCCTTTGCTTTCTGTCATTTCTTCCTATCATTTTCTGCATTGCTGGTCCATTCATCTGTATGTGTTCGATAAAGTCTTACGTACTTTTTCTTGGGATTGATAATTGGGTACATTATTAAGTGCATTTTTGACTCTAGGGATATTGGATATGCGGAAGCAATTTCAGGTAATTCATAGGCATTTATATATATATGTTTTGGTGTCCTTAGGTATGCTTAAATTTTTTATTCAAGTGTTTTTTTTTAAATCCCCTGTGCGATAAATTGGACTGAGTGGTCAACGGCAGGGACATGTCTTCAGATTATGTGCACGAATGCATTGATATGTGCACTTAATTTTCTTTTCCTTTTTTCCCTGTTGAGGTTTTGTGTAAGTTTTGAAGTGGTTTTAGTCCTGATAGGGCTCTACGCAGTCTGGTGGGCTTTAAACAACAATAACTATTAAATATATGTACCTCAACGTTGTTGTGACCACAGATCACAGTAAATTGAGTAATGTTACCATAAAGTGTACCATTGACCGTCTTCTGCACATGGCGATACTATTTACTTTGTGCAAGTTTAAAGCAGCTATGCCACTGTACTGGGTATAGTAGTCTTTGAAGAGACCGTATCCCTATGACACATACTCCGAGAGGATTATGCATCCTTAATGATTCTCAATTCTGCCACACCCAAGTCCAATGCCTTTATCAGTTTCAGTTTCGCAAGATGACTTATACGCACTTGGAATAAATTCCATATTCTGGTTTTGGCACTAAAAATGGAGCCCAAACTCGTTTTTTCCGACTCCCTTTCCGCTTTGCAGGCAATTGCTGGCCGAAACATTAGTCACCCTGAGTTTCTGAAGTTCTTAGATTTGTTTCCTTTGGTTGCATTTTAGACTTGCAAGGTCAACGGTGAGCATGGGTTTTAACTGCTTTTTTTTTTTTAACCGAGTCGTCGTTTTTGACGTGGTGTTAGCCCTGATGTGGCTCTAGTAGTCAGCTGGGCTATAATCAATATGAACTTGAACAAATGAAGGAAAAATGGCAAAATTTTAAAGATTAGACGTATGTCTTGGACAGAAGTCTTCAGGCTAAGAAGACAGGTTGATGGAGAGACATACGGACAGACAGACTGATAATTTTTTTCCTAGGAAAACACCAGTCATGTCCTTCATGTCACTCATTCCAACACGCCCACTTAACTTTGACGCCTTACCCTTTTCTTGTCGTCAGATTTATCACCACTGTCTGATCTTTTCACCCCAATTTCCTCTCTGTCTTGTCTCAATTCTATGAGGATGGCTATCACTTAAGTTTCTTACCCCCACGCACCCCTTCCTGCAATAATAAGAGAAGTGAGTTACTGCGAGCTGATTTGTCTTCTGTCGTTTATTTCACGGTAAAATCATTGTCTGTGCTTCAGTCCATTCTGCTATGGTGGACTGTAAGCTGTAAAAACATCTCGTCCACTGGACACGTTTCATGATTATTAGATCATCGTCTTTTCTTTGGCAAGGATCTTGGGTTCTAAGTTACGAACGTTTTTCTTTTCAGCCTCAATCAATCCTTCCTGTCAAGTGTCCGTGCGTGACTGTGTCCTTGGCGTCCCACCAAGTACCTCAAAACGTTTGTTGTGGTCAGGACCACAGTAGTGATAGCACGAAGTATATCATTCACCGTCTGCACATAGTGATACTACCTTGCTTTGTGCAGGATTAAAGCAGTTATGGTGCTGTTCATGTACTAGGTATAGTAGTCTTTGAAGTAACCATATCCCTGTAGCACATCTCATTGACGATTATTCTTCCTTGATGGTCGATGATGCTGACACGCCTGAGTTCAATTCCTTTATCAGTGGTGTGCCTCTCGCAGTCAGCGGCCAGAATGTCTTTCAACCCTTCGTGGAAGATGGGGGATCGTATGGATTGAACTGTTGGCAGACAGACGCACACATCTTGGGTTACTGCTGCTTGAGGTTGGTCACGGGCTGGTACATGCACCGTGCCTCCTCTGTAAGGATGCTGGTGGTGCTGTCAGTATAAATAAGTAGTATCCCCAACTTCTGTTTAAGAAATTTCTTTTTTTCTGTCATCCTCTGTGTTTCTGGCTTGCTCGTTTGCTTTCTGTTATCTATCATTGCCTGGATTCCTGGCCATGTTGGTATTGGAGGCAGTGACAAGGTTGACTGCCTGGCCAAGAACGCCACAAGGGAAAAGATGTATAAATCCTTCATTCCTTACACAGATATAAAATCTAAGGTATACAGTTATGTGAGAAATATATGGCAGGAGGATTGCAATAGGCCGACAGATAACGAACTTTTCGAAATCCGCCCAAATCTGAGATTATCGCATCTGCTGAAGGAAACGTAAGAAAGAGACAGTGTTGCGTAGGTTACACACAAGTGACACCCTACGCTCATTCGTACCTTTAAAAAAGTGAAAAAGCACCGTGATGTATACCATGTGACGAGCCATTGAGCATCAGACAACTTCTTGATTGCTGGGACTTGTGAGACAAAAGCACTGAAGACAGACTCCTTACAGAACGTCTTCCGAGATGTCCCTCGTTATGCAGTTTTCCAGTTTTTACAAGAGATCAACAGATTTCACCTGATCTGATTTTACGTCTTGAGTATGTTTTTCTTTAATGGCCTTTTTGACTTCTGAACCAGGTTGTCGTCTTTGACACGGTGTTAGCCCCGATATGGCTCCAGTGGTCGGCTGGACTGTAAACAATACGAACTCGAACTCTGCCTTGTTATTTCGTTCACCTTTACGTGTTCTATTATGGCCTTACATTCTTTCTGTAAAGATGGATAATTGGGTATTTGTATTAAGTGCACTTTGGGCTCTAGGGAAATGAGTTGTGCAGAAGACACTTTAGGTGATTTAGGCCTGGTTTCATATATGTTCCAAGTATGAGTGTAAATTTGTATTGGTTCCTCTTTTGAAATCCCCTGGAGATAAGTAGGGCAGATGAGAATGGACATTGCGAGGAGTGTATCTTCAGATTATGTGTGCGAATGCTTTGATGTGTGCACTTGATTTTCTTTCCCTGTTTTTTTCCCCAAAGTGAACGAGATGTTTTTTGAGATGTTTATAGCCCTGATATGGCTCTGTGTAGGCTACTGGGCTTTTAAACATTCGTAAGAAAAAGAATAAATATGATAATGATAAAAGATACAGACAGTGGGTAGTGCCAGGCAGATGGATAAGTAGTCTCATTGAGTCTGTTGTGGAGGGGCACCATGTTGTGTATACCGTGTGACGAGCCGTTGAGCATCAGACACCTCCTCCTCGATTGCTGAGACTTGTACGATGTGAGACTTAAAGCATTACACAGCGGACTCCATAAAGAACCTCTTCCGAGACATCCCTTCTGATGCAATTTTTCAGTTTTTCACCGGAGACCAACGGATTTCACTTGCTATAATTTTACGTCTGTTTTTGTTAAATTGCATTTTTGATTTGCAAGGTTAACGGTGAGCATGGTTTTTAACTGTTGTCTTGTATCTTAACGGATTTCTTTTTTACGTGGTGTCATCCCTGATATGGCTCTAGTAATCGGCTGGGCTATAAGTAATATGAACTGAACTGAACTGGGTTGGGGGGGGGGGGGGCGCCTTGGGCACTGACACTAAGCTATCAGTGTTTTTTCTTTCCAGTCTCAAATCCTAATCTTGCTGTAAGGTGTCTGGGATTGACGTTGGCTGTGATGTCAGATAAAGAACCTCCAGATATTTGCGGTGGTCGTGGACTACTTATTGCTGACATCGACTATATCGTTCACCCTCGTCTGGACATTGCGGTAGTTCTTTGCTTTGTGCAGGCTTAAAGCGGTTATAGCGCTGTACTAGGTACAGTAGTCCTTGATGAAGTAACCACACCCCAGTTAGACATACTGATCAATGATTATGAGCCCTTGTTGGCCCAGCACGCTGACACACCCAAGTCCAGTTCCTTTATCAGTGATGTACATCTCACTGTCAACGGCAACAAAGTTTATTAAGCATTTGTCGAAGACTCTGAGATCGTAAGTACTGGAGCCGTTCGCAGCCAGACGGACATGTATCGGGTACCTGCTTTCTGCCCTTGGGCAGAGGCCGGCGCGTGGTCATTGCCTGGCAGAAAAATACTGGACTCGTTATCTTCGGATTCGATTGAACGTACTCATGTAATAACTTAGTTTGGTTGGTTTATCCTTCTCTAGTAAATATGCGCAATTACAGACTTGAAAATAAACCCCCACGCCCATCCCCACCTTCTAAAAGGAAAGAGGGAGGGGGGGGGGGGAAACAAATACTAGCAAAACCTTCCAGTAAAAACCGTACAAGCAAACAACAGCAATATTTTTTAAAAAAAAACTCCCAAAACAGAAAACTTAAATTTGATTAAAGTCTACATTGTGTTGAGAGAGAAATAATCGAGAGCACACTCTGTATCAGATTGGATAAAATATCTGTCAGGTGGAGTAAAATATGTGTCTGTCAAGATAGGTGAAATGTATCAGATGAGGGTCAATCTGTCATTACGAAATGATATCTGTCAATTGGGTGAATATCTTTGTTAAATAGAGTGAACTAACAAAAGTGGGGTGAATGACATCCATGTCGGATGGCTGATATGGAAGTGGTGTTTGAATGGTGGCGTTATTTCACTGTCCAGATATTGAATGGTGGCGTTATTTCACTGTCCAGATATTGAATGGTGGCGTTATTTCACTGTCCAGATATTGAATGATGGCGTTATTTCACTGTCCAGATATTGAATGATGGCGTTATTTCACTATCCAGCTATTGAATGATGGCGTTATTTCACTATCCAGCTATTGAATGGTGGCGTTATTTCACTGTCCAGCTATTGAATGATGGCGTTATTTCACTATCCAGCTATTGAATGATGGCGTTATTTCACTTCCAGATATTGAATGATGGCGTTATTTCACTATCCAGCTATTGAATGATGGCGTTATTTCACTGTCCAGATATTGAATGATGGCGTTATTTCACTATCCAGCTATTGAATGATGGCGTTATTTCACTATCCAGCTATTGAATGATGGCGTTATTTCACTATCCAGCTATTGAATGATGGCGTTATTTCACTGTCCAGCTATTGAATGATGGCGTTATTTCACTGTCCAGCTATTGAATGATGGCGTTATTTCACTATCCAGCTATTGAATGATGGCGTTATTTCACTATCCAGCTATTGAATGATGGCGTTATTTCACTATCCAGCTATTGAATGGTGGCGTTATTTCACTGTACAGATATTGAATGATGGCGTTATTTCACTATCCAGCTATTGAATGGTGGCGTTATTTCACTATCCAGCTATTGAATGATGGCGTTATTTCACTATCCAGCTATTGAATGGTGGCGTTATTTCACTGTCCAGCTATTGAATGGTGGCGTTATTTCACTGTCCAGCTATTGAATGATGGCGTTATTTCACTGTCCAGATATTGAATGATGGCGTTATTTCACTGTCCAGCTATTGAATGATGGCGTTATTTCACTATCCAGCTATTGAATGATGGCGTTATTTCACTATCCAGCTATTGAATGATGGCGTTATTTCACTGTCCAGATATTGAATGATGGCGTTATTTCACTGTCCAGATATTGTATGATGGCGTTATTTCACTATCCAGCTATTGAATGATGGCGTTATTTCACTATCCAGCTATTGAATGATGGCGTTATTTCACTGTCCAGCTATTGAATGATGGCGTTATTTCACTGTCCAGATATTGAATGATGGCGTTATTTCACTGTCCAGCTATTGAATGATGGCGTTATTTCACTGTCCAGCTATTGAATGATGGCGTTATTTCACTGTCCAGCTATTGAATGATGGCGTTATTTCACTGTCCAGCTATTGAATGATGGCGTTATTTCACTATCCAGCTATTGAATGATGGCGTTATTTCACTGTCCAGATATTGAATGATGGCGTTATTTCACTATCCAGCTATTGAATGATGGCGTTATTTCACTATCCAGCTATTGAATGATGGCGTTATTTCACTGTCCAGATATTGAATGGTGGCGTTATTTCACTGTCCAGCTATTGAATGATGGCGTTATTTCACTATCCAGCTATTGAATGGTGGCGTTATTTCACTGTCCAGCTATTGAATGATGGCGTTATTTCACTATCCAGCTATTGAATGATGGCGTTATTTCACTGTCCAGCTATTGAATGATGGCGTTATTTCACTATCCAGCTATTGAATGATGGCGTTATTTCACTGTCCAGCTATTGAATGATGGCGTTATTTCACTATCCAGCTATTGAATGATGGCGTTATTTCACTTTCCAGCTATTGAATGGTGGCGTTATTTCACTATCCAGCTATTGAATGATGGCGTTATTTCACTATCCAGATATTGAATGATGGCGTTATTTCACTATCCAGCTATTGAATGGTGGCGTTATTTCACTATCCAGCTATTGAATGATGGGGTTATTTCACTATCCAGCTATTGAATGATGGCGTTATTTCACTATCCAGCTATTGAATGATGGCGTTATTTCACTGTCCAGCTATTGAATGATGGCGTTATTTCACTGTCCAGCTATTGAATGATGGCGTTATTTCACTATCCAGATATTGAATGATGGCGTTATTTCACTGTCCAGCTATTGAATGATGGCGTTATTTCACTATCCAGCTATTGAATGATGGCGTTATTTCACTGTCCAGCTATTGAATGATGGCGTTATTTCACTGTCCAGCTATTGAATGATGGCGTTATTTCACTGTCCAGTATTGAATGATGGCGTTATTTCACTATCCAGCTATTGAATGATGGCGTTATTTCACTGATCCAGCTATTGAATGATGGCGTTATTTCACTGTCCAGCTATTGAATGATGGCGTTATTTCACTATCCAGCTATTGAATGATGGCGTTATTTCACTGTCCAGATATTGAATGATGGCGTTATTTCACTATCCAGCTATTGAATGTGGCGTTATTTCACTTATCCAGCTATTGAATGATGGCGTTATTTCACTATCCAGCTATTGAATGATGGCGTTATTTCACTTTCCAGCTATTGAATGGATGGCGTTATTTCACTATCCAGCTATTGAATGATGGCGTTATTTCACTTCCAGATATTGAATGTGGCGTTATTTCACTATCCAGCTATTGAATGATGGCGTTATTTCACTATCCAGCTATTGAATGATGGCGTTATTTCACTATCCAGCTATTGAATGATGGCGTTATTTCACTATCCAGCTATTGAATGATGGCGTTATTTCACTGTCCAGCTATTGAATGATGGCGTTATTTCACTGTCCAGCTATTGAATGATGGCGTTATTTCACTATCCAGTATTGAATGATGGCGTTATTTCACTGTCCAGCTATTGAATGATGGCGTTATTTCACTTCCAGCTATTGAATGATGGCGTTATTTCACTGTCCAGCTATTGAATGATGGCGTTATTTCACTGTCCAGCTATTGAATGATGGCGTTATTTCACTGTCCAGTATTGAATGATGGCGTTATTTCACTTCCAGCTATTGAATGATGGCGTTATTTCACTGTCCAGCTATTGAATGATGGCGTTATTTCACTGTCCAGCTATTGAATGATGGCGTTATTTCACTATCCAGCTATTGAATGATGGCGTTATTTCACTGTCCAGATATTGAATGATGGCGTTATTTCACTATCCAGCTATTGAATGGTGGCGTTATTTCACTATCCAGCTATTGAATGATGGCGTTATTTCACTATCCAGCTATTGAATGATGGCGTTATTTCACTGTCCAGCTATTAAATGATGGCGTTATTTTCACTATCCAGCTATTGATGATGGCGTTATTTCACTATCCAGCTTTGAATGATGGCGTTATTTCACTGTCCAGCTATTGAATGATGGCGTTATTTCACTGTCCAGCTATTGAATGATGGCGTTATTTCACTATCCAGATATTGAATGATGGCGTTATTTCACTATCCAGCTATTGAATGATGGCGTTATTTCACTATCCAGATATTGAATGATGGCGTTATTTCACTGTCCAAATATTTAGTTGATTACGCCTTTCTGGTACTGCTGAAGGCAAACGTTAAACAGTGAAACCTGTTGCAGATCTGAAACCTTGTGATAAACGCATTGAAAACATTAGTTTTAAAAAGAACTTTAAAACACTAAAAAGTCTGGCTGTTTAAAAAAAAATTTTTTTTCATTTAAGGGAAAATGACACGGAAGTCCCAAGGGGGCCAGACCATACAGCAATTTGTTCTTCTGTCAGGTTTTCATCTACTTATTTTTCGGGTTTCACATTCACTTGGTTTTTTATCTTTCAGGCTTTTATATACATTTCATTTACCCCGTTTTTTGTTTCGTGTTTTTTTTCCCTAAGTACATTTTTTTTTTGAAATTGTGACACCAAAAACTTGTATCTGTTGCCTTGCATTTCTAGGTTTCATGAACGAAGTAATCCATTCAGTGTATGGACACACTTTCTTCATTCCAACATACGGTGAGAAAATAGTCCAGATAGCTTTGCCAAGTTTTTTTTTTTTCACTCGTTTCCGGACGATGTGACCCCAAAATAGTCCCACCCCCACCCACCTACTCCTCAAGTTCAGCTTTCTGAACGGGTGATTTCTGGAGAAAGTTCAACATGTGCAAGTTCAGAAGTTAGCCATCTCATTTTGTGCAGGCAGACATCGCCTCCCTGTCTGATGATACACGCCCCATATTTCTTGACCTCTTTTTTTTTTCTTTCTTTTTTTGCATTGATGGTTGAACTGCATGTGCTGGGGATTGGAAATTAGATTTCTTTCGTCTACTAGCCGATCTTTATCTGGCAAGGTCAGGGAAGAACGGGTTGAACGGGCAGGGACGAAGAAGGACGGACAAGGACGGGGAAGGGCGGACGGACAAGGACGGGGAAAGACAGACAAGGACGGGGAAAGACAGACAAGGACGGGGAAAGATGGACAGGGACGGGGAAAGACGGACAGGGACGGGGAAAGACAGACAAGGACGGAGAAAGACAGACAAGGACGGGGAAAGGCAGACAAGGACGGGGAAGGACAGACAGGGACGGGGAAAGACGGACAGGGACGGGGAAGGACAGACAAGGACGGACAGGGACGGGGAAGGACAGACGGGGAAGGACGGACTGGGACGGGAAGGACGGACAGGGACAGGGAAGGACGGACAGGGACAGACAGGACGGGGAAGGACGGACAGGGACGGGGAAGGACGGACAGGGAAGGGGAAGGACAGACAAGGATGGGGAAGGACGGACAGGGACGGGGAAGGACGGACAGGGACAGACAGGATGGGGAAGGACGGACAGGACGGGGAAGGACGGACAGGGACGGGGAAGGACGGACAGGGAAGGGGGAAGGACAGACAAGGATGGGGAAGGACAGACAAGGATAGGGAAGGACAGACAAGGACGGACAGGGACGGGGAAGGACGGACAGGGACGGGGAAGGAGGGACGGGGAAGTACAGACAAGGACGGAGAAGGACAGACAAGGACGGGGAAGTACAGACAAGGACGGGGAAGGACAGACAAGGACGGACAGGGACGGGGAAGGACGGACAGGGACGAGGAAAGACGGGCAGGGACGGGAAAGGACAGACAAAGACGGACAGGGACGGGGAATGACGGACAGGGACGTGGAAGGACGGACAGGGACGGGGAAGGACAGACAATGGCGGGGAAGGACGGACGGGGACGGACAGGGGCGGGGAAGGACAGACAAGGACGGACAGGGACTGGGAATGACAGACAAGGACAGACAAGGACGGGGAAGGACAGACAAGGACGGGGAAGGATAGACAGGGACGGGAGGAAGGACAGGCAAGGACAGGGGATATGATTTTATAGCATTTTTTTTTTTATTTGCATTTTAGATTTTGCAAGATTAACAGTGAACATGGTTTTTAAAACTGTTGTCTTTTTATCTTAACCGGGTTGTCGTTTTTGACATGGTGTTAGCCCTGATATAGCTGTAGTAGTCGGCTGGGCTTATAAGCCATGTGAACTTGAGGGACGGACATGACAAAGACGGACATGACAGAGAAACAGGCATGACGGGGAGATAGACATGACGGAGAGATGGACAGGGAAGGACGTGACGGAAAGACGGACATAACGGAGAGACGGACAGAGAGACTGGCATGACGGACAGACAGAGGGACTGACATGTCGGAGAGACGGACAGAGAGACTGACATAACAGAGAGACGAACAGAGGGACGGGCACGACGGATGGAGAGACGGACAGACAGACGGGCATGACGGACAGAGGGACGGGCATGACGGACAGAGGGACGGGCATGACGGAGTGACGGACAGAGGGACGGGCATGACGGAGTGACGGACAGAGGGACGGGCATGACGGAGAGACGGACAGAGGGATGAGCATGACGGAGAGACGGACAGAGGGATGGGCATGACGGAGAGACGGACAGACGGATGGGCATGACGGAGAGACGGGCATGACGGAGAGACGGACAGAGGGATGGGCATGACGGAGAGACGGGCATGACGGAGAGATGGACAGAGGGATGGGCATGACGGAGAGACGGGCATGACGGAGAGACGGGCATGACGGAGAGACTGACAGAGGGACGGGCATGACGGAGAGACGGGCATGACGGAGAGACGGACAGAGGGATGGGCATGACGGAGAGACGGGCATGACGGAGAGACGGACAGAGGGATGGGCATGATGGAGAGACGGACACAGGGATGAGCATGACGGAGAGACGGGCATGACGGAGAGACGGACAGAGGGACGGGCATGACGGAGGGGACGGACAGAGGGATGGGCATGACGGAGAGACGAACAGAGGGATGGGCATGACGGAGAGACGGACAGAGGGATGGGCATGACGAAGAGACGGACAGAGGGATGGGCATGACGGAGAGACGGGTATGACGGAGAGACGGACAGAGGGACGGGCATGACGGAGAGACGGACAGAGGGACGGGCATGACGGAGAGACGGACAGAGGGATGGGCATGACGGACAGACAGAGGGACTGACATGTCGGAGAGACGGACAGAGAGACTGACATAACAGAGAGACGAACAGAGGGACGGGCACGACGGATGGAGAGACGGACAGACAGACGGGCATGACGGAGAGACGGACAGAGAGACCGACATGACGGACAGACAGAGGGACTGACATGTCGGAGAGACGGACAGAGAGACTGACATAACAGAGAGACGAACAGAGGGACGGGCACGACGGATGGAGAGACGGACAGACAGACGGGCATGACGGAGTGACGGACAGAGGGACGGGCATGACGGAGTGACGGACAGAGGGACGGGCATGACGGACAGAGGGACGGGCATGACGGAGTGACGGACAGAGGGACGGGCATGACGGAGTGACGGACAGAGGGACGGGCATGACGGAGTGACGGACAGAGGGGACGGGCATGACGGAGAGACGGACAGAGGGATGAGCATGACGGAGAGACGGACAGAGGGATGGGCATGACGGAGAGACGGACAGAGGGATGGGCATGACGGAGAGACGGGCATGACGGAGAGACGGACAGAGGGATGGGCATGACGGGAGAGACGGGCATGACGGAGAGACGGGCATGACGGAGAGACGGACAGAGGGACGGGCATGACGGAGAGACGGGCATGACGGAGAGGACGGACAGAGGGATGGGCATGACGGAGAGACGGGCATGACGGAGAGACGGACAGAGGGATGGGCATGATGGAGAGACGGACACAGGGATGAGCATGACGGAGAGACGGGCATGACGGAGAGACGGACAGAGGGACGGGCATGACGGAGGGGACGGACAGAGGGATGGGCATGACGGAGAGACGGACAGAGGGATGGGCATGACGGAGAGACGGACAGAGGGATGGGCATGACGAAGAGACGGACAGAGGGATGGGCATGACGGAGAGACGGGCATGACGGAGAGACGGACAGAGGGACGGGCATGACGGAGAGACGGACAGAGGGACGGGCATGACGGAGAGACGGACAGAGGGATGGGCATGACGGAGAGAGGGACAGACGAATGATTCCCCGGGGGGAAATTGAGAGTTGTTCAACATATAACTCATTCTAGTACGTCCACTTAACTTTTACCCCTTGACCATTGTTTTTGTCTTCTGATTTAAGCCCACGTCTGATCCCTTCACCGTACATTTTCTCCATCTCGTCTCAAGCCCTCATGAAAATGGCCACCACAGCTTCTCTCCCCCACCCGTCCCTCCCTGCATAAGAGGAAGAATGAGTTGCTGGGACTTGATTCGTCTTGTGTCGTTTGTTTCAATGCGAGTCATAAAAAATCACGAGAAGAGAAAAAAAACCCTGAATATTTTCAGTTTGTGGTAGTCTGTCCAAGTTACCGTGATCAAGTGGAATACGAGTCAAAGACTCTGCACAGAAGCAACGGCAGTGTCACAGCCGTTAATCTATGTGTTTACGTAATAACCGCCTCCAAAAGTTTGATTGTATAATAGGGGTTTGACACTGAAAGACTTGTTCTGAACGTTTTCAATTTATCGTTGTCTTTGGAATAGTACATATCACGAGGTGAATAAAAGTTAAAAGTTGTATCACGAAAAGCACTCAAGATGGCATTGTTACCCCGGTAGTATTACCTCCAATGCGTGTCGTAAGGGGGTAGAAACATGGAAAATGTCATTGCTTTCCTTCTTCTGCGTAAAAGAAATCCTGTCTCGAATGTTTATGTGTGCACGTTGTTCTGCCTGCCGGGGCCCACACTGTGCGGGTTTCATTTGCTGCACAGTCTGCACACTCTATCTTTGGTTGATGCATCAGCATTCAGAAGTGTCACGCTCTTGCCTGTCCTGAAAGTGACCATATTGACAAATAGTGACATCGATAAGTAAGTGGTGTCCCCGTGGGGATGCCGGAGACTCTTCAGTATCCCCACCTTCTGGAAATTCTGAGCTACAAATGCCCTCTTTTCTCTGACTCTCTTTGTTTCTTCTTTTCTCCTTTGCTTTCTGTAATTTCTTCTTATCATATTCTGACTGGTTGGTCCATTCACCTGTTCGATAAAGTCTTACATACTTTTTCTTAGGACTGGTAATTGGGTACATGTATTAAGTGCATTTTTGGCTCTGGGGAGGTAGGATATGCGGAAACAATTTTAGGTAATTTGGGCCCGATTTTTGTACGTGTACTTAGTGTCTTTATGTTTCAGTTTGTGGTTAGGTATGCTATTTTAAATCCCTGTGCGGTAAATTGGACGGAGTGGTCAACGCAGGGCCATTCTCCTCAGATTGTGTGCGCGATTGCGTTGATATGTGTACTTAATTTTCTTTTCATTTTTTCCTGTTGAATCATTGTGTATGTTTTGACACGATTATAGCCCTGATATGGCTCTACGCAAGTCGGCTGGGCTGTACACAAAAGTAACAGCAACTTCATTGCTTACCGTCATCTTTCCTCTCTCTCTCTCTCTCTCTCTCTCTCTCTCTCTCTCTCTCTCTCTCTCTCTCTCTCTCTTTTTTTTTTCTTTGCTGGATCATTGACATTTTATGTTTTCCATAAAGCTTTACATATTTTCTGGAGAGATGTTCCTTCTGATTAACATTTTGCAACAGATCATCGGAGTTCATTCTCTGTGATCAGAACATGGAAGATATTTTAAAATTCAATGACTTGGCCCGAGTGGCCGTCTGAACTCACATGTGAGCAACATGAAGTGAACTGGTCTGTATAGATCGATAACCGGGTACATATTTTAAGCACATTTTTAACTCAAAGGAAATGTTAACCGTAATGGCCTCTCCGTGGGGATGTCGGGGGATCTTTCAGTATAAATAGTATCCCCACTTTCTACAAATTCTGTGCTAGATGTTTCCTCTTTTATGTCGCCCTCTTTGTTTCTGCCTTGTTCCTTTGCTTTCTGTCATTTCTACCTATCATGTTCTGCCTTAATGGTCCATTCACCTGTATGTGTTCGATAAAGTCTTACATAGTTTTTCTTAGGATTGATAATTGGGTACATGTATTAAGTGCATTTCTGGCTCTAGGGAGATGAGATATGCGGAAGCAATTTTGGGTAATTTATGCCTGTTTTTGTATATGTTTTTGTGTCTTTAGGTATGCTTATATTTTGTATTCAGGTGGGTTTTTTTTTAAATCCCCTTTGCAATAAACTGGACGGAGTGGTCAACGCCTTGGGCATTCCTCAGATAATGTGCGCGAATGCATTATTGATATGTGTACTTAATTTTCTTTTCTTTTCCTTTTTTCTGTTGAAGTTTTGTATGTTTTGAAGCGGTTATAGCCCTGAGTGATACGGCTCTACGCAGTCAGCTGGGCTTTAAACAACAATAACAACAACAACAACCGTAGTGGCAGTGTGGGGTACGATAGGCAAGTTTTTTGTCCTTGTGTACATTGATTTGTTTTCGTGTACTTTGTTTATGCGGTCATGCATTTCTGTTCAGCTTTTTTCCCTTTCTGTTCCCTTCGGTGATAAATTCGGAATGATTATTTGCGTGAATGCAATGATGTGCTTGCTTAATTTTCTTTCCCAAGATGGGTTCAGGCCCTGATATGGCTGTGAGCAATCGGCAGGGTTTTAAATATTTAAACATTGGACAGTAGAGACCTCTGTGACAAGTTAACACATTTATCTAATAATGCTCAGTTCACGACGGTCACCACAGCGGTCATAAACTATTCAGTCAAACGGACACAAGTCTGATGGACCTGTTCAGTCATTCGGACAACTATCCGACACATGGGTATGGACGGCCATGAAGGTGACCTTAGGGTGAGGTGTGTGAACGTTACGCCCGTTACACACGGCAGAAGATGGATGATAGCGACAGGATGTTGTTGCCTCGTGTGTGTGTGTGTGTGTGTGTGTGTGTTGTGTGTGTGTGTGTGTGTTATGTGGTATGTGTGTGTGTGTGTGTGTGTGTGTGTGTGTGTGTGTGTGTGTGTGTGTGTGTGTGTGTGTGTGTGTGTGAAGCGAACTTGTCTAATGAAGTGTTTGTGTCACATTTTTAAAAAATGGAGTGCTGAGATCACTTTGCAATTAGCACAAGTGTCGTTCTCACACACTACCTCCGAGCAAGACCAAAGAGCGAGCGCGTGTGTGTGCGAGAGAGAGGTGAGGAGGTGTGTGTGTATGTGTGTGTGTTTGTGTGTGTGTGTGTGTGCGACGTGCGCGCGCGCGCTTGTGTTTGGGGAAGGGAGGACATCCAGCCAAAGTGAGATTATTTGCGCAAGGCAAGCCTTGTCTTGCTCACAAACCACTTCCATCACCTCCTTCAGTACTGATTTCTTCATGTAACAACCATCTCTCTCCCTCCTTTAATTCCCTCAGTATATTCATCTATCTTGTCGTCGTCGTCGTTGTCTTTTTCTTAAGTATTCATCACTCCAGCGTAATCCCTCTTGCCCTCTTCATTGTTTTCCAAGATTCATTCATTTTGTATGTTTTTCTTATGTTCTTTTTCTACATTGTTATTCCTGGCCATGTTGGTATTGGAGGCCACAAGGGATAAGATGTCTGTACCTTCATTACTTACACAGACATGAAATCCAAAGTACACAGTTATGTCAGAAATATCTTGCAGGAGGATTGGAATAAACAGACAGATAACACACTTTTCCAAATCCGCCCCAACCAGAAAGAAATTCTCCCATCTGCTGCAGGGAACTGTAAGAGAGACAGTTTTATGTACGTTAAACACGGGTCACACAACCTACACTCATTCGTGCCTTTTGAACAATGAAGAAGCACCGTGATGGATACCATGTGATGAGCCATTGAGCATCAGACACCTCCTTCTTGATTGCTGGGACTTCTACGATGTGAGACATAAAGCACTACACGGCGGACTTCTTAAAAAAGCTCTTCCGAGACGTCCCTCCTGATGCAATTTTCCAGTTTTTACAAGAGATCAATAGATTTCACCTGATATGGTTTTACGTCTAAGTATGGTTTTCTTTGATTGCATTTTTTTAAAACCTGCAAGGTTAACGGTGAGAATGGTTTTTAACTGTTGTCTTTTATCTTAACTTGGTTATGTTTTTGACGAGGTGTTAGTCGTGATATGGCTGTAGCAGTCGGCTGGGCTACAACCAAGATGAAACTGAACCCGAACCCGAACCACTGGAACAGCCTTGTTTACACTGTAGGGATGTGTGTATCTATGCATGCCATCTTCAAAAAAGACCAAAGAAAATATGTAGATAGCTGAATAAATAAAGAGAAATAAAAGATCAAAGGACAAATTCAAAACACAGCCACAAGTACAAACTTGATTCATATCGCAGAAAGCACCCCAGTCAGTTCTACAAATAGGTTCTGCTGCCTATTAACATACAAAAAAAATCTCCTTAATCACATAGCCTTTCCGGCCGTTCACTTCCGAGGAAAAAAAATAAAAAGGTGGTATAGGTAGATAAATAAGCAAGTAAGAAATAAGAAATAACAACAACAACAAACGCACGCACGCACGCGCGCGCGCACAGAGGAGAGAGGAGAGAGAGAGAGTGAGTAATGTCCACATAGTGCCAAGGCCGACAACAACGCAACGAACCATGCAACACAAAACAACAAAAAACAAAACAAAAAGGACGAACAAAACAAACGTAAACGAAACAAAATTGATAAAGCAAAAGAAAGGAACACACACACACACACACACACACACACACACACACACACACACACACACACACACACGGCTCTAGTAGTCAGCTGGTCTGTAAGCAGTTTGAACTTATTAACTTGGTCACTCTGTTGTATGAAACGATGTGACAAGGCTTGTCCTTTCTCTTCGTTTGTTTTTAATATTGTTCCATCTGCGTTCGGGGTGTCAGGTATCGTTGTTTTTAACATGGTGTTTGCCTTGTTATGGCCGTAGTATTGGTTGGGCTGGAAGGAATATGAACTGTGAGCACAGCTGAAATGAACAGAACTTTATTTTCAAGATTTCAGTCTCTCAGTATATATTCCTTTTCTTTCCATGTAATGACGCCCAGAGCCCTTTAAGTACAAACAGCATCCCCGCCTTCTGGTAATTCTGTCCTAGAAATGTTCTCTCCTCTGTCGATCTCTTTATTTCTGTCTTGCTCCTTTGATTTCTGTTAGCTCTTAGTGTTATTTTCTGCCTTGTTGGTTTTTTTCATCTGTATGTGTTCTATAAAGTGTTGCATACTTTTTCTTCTTTTTTCTTGAGATTGACAGAGTATCCCCAAAGCTAGATTGGATACCAGCAGAGCTGATCAAGAAGGCAAGTGATAAAACATGGATCCAACCCATTCATGCCTCTGCTGCATAATATGGAATACGTTCAAATGACCAAAAGAGTGGAAACAACAGGAGCTAGTGATGCTCCACAGGGCATGGGGTATACAGGAATATGGAAACTACGGAACGTTAGCAAAGATAAGCCACACATGGAAAGTGCTGTTACACATAATTTTAAATAGACTCAAAGCGAAGATTGAAGCCAAGCTAACGGAAAAACAAGCGGGTTTTAGACAAGGAAGAGGAACCGGAGACATGTTTTGCAACCTACAGATACTCGTGAAAAAGATCAGAGAGACTCGGAGAGGAGGGGTGCATCATTTTCGTTGACTACAGCAAGGCCTTCGACAATGTTAATCCCCAAAAGCTGTTTACCACCCTTCATACAATTTGGGTTTTCCAACACACCTCATTGCTCTCATAAAACATCTACGAAGAAAATTAGAGTGCCAGAATCAGATGGAACAAAAACAAACATACTGAACCATTAAACATCAAGAAAGGTGTGCGCCAAGGATGTGTCCTATCACCACATTTCCAACGTACATTACAGAACAGGATGGAGGATTCTCACATGGAAGAACACGGCATAAAAGGAGGAAGTAGAAAAATGTCGGGTATGATGACGATACAGCACTCTGTGCAAACGATCACCAGGAGGCATCATCCATGATAAATGTCCTGAGTAAGATCGGAGAAGAAAACAACCTTAAACAGTTCAACTGTTTATTAGGATCGATCAAATCCAATGATGCAGATTTTTTCAAGTGACATCAGTGCCAGAATTGGCATGGCAAAGAAATGGATGATTGACCTCGCAAACATCTGAAAAAACATAACGATCCACAAAACTAAACGAGAGTAATGCGATGTCTTGTCTGGACCTTCACAACGTACAGAGCGGAAGGACGGACCCTAAAGGATAAAAAATCAACGAAAATACGGTTCTACAGGCGACTTTTAGGGTGAGCTGGAAAAACGACAGAAGTGACAAGAGCAAACTCGAAGAGCTGAAAACACGTACATAAGTTATACAGATCATCCTTAAAAAGAAATTGATGTTCTTTGGACATGTGCGCAGAAACAAAACAAAGCATTCTCATGAAAGATATCATTCAGGGAAAATACGAGGACAAAAGAGGAAGGCCATGAACAGATTACCTAGGAAGCATCAAGGATTGGACAAGATGTAACAGTCCAGAGATTTTTTCCTAACCTGGTTGATGAAAGAGATGTGGAGGACAGAGACCGGAGAGCATTGCGGGCAGCCAACATTCCAAGGTATGATGCTGTAGAACGATGATGATTAAATGCATTTTTGGCTCTAAGGAAATGTAATGTGCAGAAGCAATTTTAGGTCATTTAGGCCCGTTTTGATATTTATTTTATATCTTTAGTTATGTTTACATTAGTATTCAGGTTTGTTTGTTTAAATCCCCTGTGTGATAAATTAGACGGAATACTCGGCGACAAGGGAATGTCCTTGAATTATGTGCCCGAATGCATGTATATGTGGTACTTAATTTTGTTTTCAGTTTTGTTTTTTTTTGTTTCATTTCTCCAGTGAGGTGTTGTGCACTCTTGTAAATGTCCATGGGCTTGATATGGTTCTGTGCAGTCGGCCGGGCATTAAACAGTAACAATATTCCTTTTCTTTGTTTTCAAGATTCATTCCCTGAATATATTTGTTTTCAAGATTTATTCCCTCAATATATTTTTTGTTTTTGTTTTTCAATATTCATTCTTTTAGTGGATTTTTTGTTTTCAAGATTCATTCCTTTAGTGATTCTCCTTTGTATTCAGTCCGTCAGCATAACATCGTGGCTTGGACCTTTGTTCTTTGTCACAAATCCAATTCAGTTCACAAAGCGTGTACGTAAACCTCACTTTACAACAGTCTTGCTGTGACACGAAATTACTCGGCCGATGCATTCCTTTATGGAGTTAGAAACTGCAGAAACTGCTTTCTTTTGATCATGACAACTTCATTCGCAGTTACGTCATCGATGAGTTTTTGGTTCCCTCATGTGACAAACATATGGATCTAGATCCGTACACATACTTAAAACCTAACAAAAAAATGTTATCGACAGCAAACAGGCATACAGGAGTCATGACCTGCATATGGCCTGGCTCTCTTGAATGTAAGGAATCTAGGGTCAAAACATTTGCCTGAGAGGAGATTCTCCTCTGAGGATGTTTTCCAGCTCTCTCCAGAGTTTCTCGCTATTAAGGTTTCTTTGCGTCATGAGAACTGAATTGCTGTCATGATACGAGTAAATCCTGATATGGATCAGGCTTGGGAATGAATGCTGTGATTGCCCTATTTACATAAATCCCATAAGTTTACGTGTTTTTTTTTTTTGGAGCGGGAGGGGGGATGAGGATGTGTGTGCTCTTTCAAACCACAGCTTCTGACTTTTCTGTGAGGACTGATCTGAGAAAGGGGCAAGAGTAGGGTGATGGCATTAGGCATAGAATGGAAGAACAGACATCAAATAGAATTGATGGAGATTTGAACGCATGTCATTCATTGTGTGATCTGCTGTGCCAAGGTAATCATTGTGTGCAACGCCATGCCCGCTGCCCTAGTATTTGTAGACGGCCTGTTATGGCTGGATTCAACGTGCCGGGCAAACACTGATACGGGACATGAAGCTCGTCTTGCAAGTCCAGGGGTAGGGTAGCAGGTTGTTAAAAAGTGTCCCAGGGTTGCTTCAAGTATCCATTGCATTTGGTTAACAAGATGTGAGCATGCAGGCTCTGGACATCCAGAAGTTTCCTGATCGCAGGGGCATTGGGAGATGTATGTGAACCGATATGTGGACACTACAGTGAATGAATCGTGTGTGTATGTGTGTGTGTGTGTGTGTGTGTGTGTGTGTGTGTGTGTGTGTGTGTGTGTGTGTGTGTGTGTGTGTGTGTGTGTGTGTGTGTGTGTGTGGTGTGTGAAGAAATGGACAAATTACGAGCTGCACCAGTTTATCTGACACACTGAAAAGAATCATTTTCGGTCTTCCTTTTATATGAAGAAATTGGTTTCATATCGATCGGACGTGGGTGTGTGTGTGTCTGGATTTTCTCACCGTCAATCTGTTAACAAATTTGCGTCAAGCTGTGGCTTGCTGACTAGTCGCGAAAGTATAACTTTGGAAGGCACAGCAGTAAATCCTCTCACTTTTCTGTATGTTTTCTGTCAATTTATACTGGTGATGGACGAATGGAGTTGTGAACAGCATCGGAGCTGGGCGAGTTGTGCCCAGGTTACTGAGAGGGGACGTGGCTCTAGTAGTCGGCTGGGTCATAAGCAATATGAACTTGTACTGAGAGGGGGATGTTTTACTTAGGACGAGGGTTGGATGAATGCGTTGAGACGCCAGGTGGCAGCTGGTGTAGGGAAAAATCTGCAGGCGTTTCACTGCCAGTCGCTTTGCCTGTTGTCTGCCATAAAGTAGACTGAACTACTGGTAGACCTGGTAAAGGATCCAGTGTGGTTTGGTTGGCAGCTCCGGCACAGGGGGGACATTCTGAAACGGCTGCATCTTGTTGACCTGCAGTTTGATGGCAACGGTGTGAATAGAACCGCTCGCCCGCTGCAGGAAACTGTAAGAAAGAAGTCTTATGTAGGTTACACACGGGTCACACATCCTACACTTTTTAGTACCTTTTAAAAAATGAAGAAGCACCGTGATGTATACCATGTGACACTTCTTCCTTGATTGCTGGGACTTGTACTTTGTGAGGCAAAAGCACTACACGGCGGACTCCTTAAAGAATCTCTTCCGAGACGTCCCTCCTGATGCAGTTTTTCAGATTTTACAAGAGATCAGTAGATTTCACCTGATATGATTTTACGGCTGTTTCTCTTTTAGAGTTGTAGGGTTAACAGTGAGCATGGTTTCTGACTGTTGTCTATCTTAACGGGTTGTTTTTTGACGTGGTGTTAGCCCTGATATGGCTTTAGTAGACGGCTGGGCTATGAGCAATATGAACTTGAACCGTTCACTGTCATAACTGCTCAAGGATCTCTGTTGACAAGAGCCTGGCTCATGTCTGAAGACATTTGGCCTTGCTTGGAGAGAGGGAGGGGAGAGAGAGAGAACGCACATTTACCAGAAAAAAATTCGGATTTCCTCGCATATCAAGGCATTTTGTTCTTTCGGTGACAACTGATTCAAATATACAGTCCCATCAAATTGACATAGCGTCTTGCCTTGACACTTATTTTTTCCTTGAATGCAGCTCCTCAAATAAATGTACAGGCCATGTGCTTGTAAGTAAACAAAGATTATATTCCTATATTACATATTTTTTATTAGTTGCGTGACGCCACAATGCTAAATATACAGAGTTCATGGGTTGTATGATATAAACAAAATAGAGTGTGCGTGCGGTTGTGCGCCCGTGTATGCGTGTGAATTTGTAAATACTGTTGGAACGATTTGAAAATTAAGGGGTTTTACGGGCTTGATGTCTATCGTGCCATCTGCCTTTAGATGACCGTTAAGGTCAGCTGGTGTATAAATATGAATTGATGTTGTCGGGCCTGGAGATAACATCAGGCCTGGACATAGCACATACCCGTTGAATTGGCCAGCCAGACATCCATACCTCTCTCTCTCTCTCTCTCTCTCTCTCCTCTTTCTCTCTCCCTCACTTTCTTCACTCGCTCTCCTCTCTCCCCCTTTCACTACCACCACCCTTCTTTTTTCACACACACACGCGCGCGCGCGCGCACAAACACACACACAAATACACACACGCGCTCGCGCGCGCAAATTAATAATGAACATTAGGCCTAAACACGAATTTCAAGACAGATCATTGGAATTTGTGACCACAAGTGCCGGAAACTCGTTCTTTACAACATACCCGCCTCCTGCGTATGTGGACAGTTTGTGTGACCGGCAACAGATACGGACACGTTGTGTCCTTGACTACTTTACCCCCTCTTGATGGCACGATACTCCTTCAACAGGACACTTAAACCACAAGCTTTGTGTTCTGTATAATTCATGGCGGTGGGAGGAGGAAGGAGGAAAAGTGATATCACAAAAATATAATGGCTTCTAGCTTTTTGCTTCCAGTGCAGCTAAGTTATACGAGGTGCGTGCTCCTGTATGCAGGTGGCAGCTGTGTTCTGTCGGTAATACGATTGATGATACAAGCCAAGGCCTCTGATGTAATGTATATTGTCTTTCCTGGGGTCGAGGACAGATTCCATTCGATCAGTTGTTAGAGCGCCACGCTCAGAAAACGGGGGGCTGTGGGTTTAACTCCCAGGAGGGCTACATGATCCCTAGGCTGTTTTTTTTTTTTTAATACAGCCGTGGACTCAAATCTGATATATCGAGTTCAAACCCAGCCCACAACGTTACTCTTCGTTGGCCGTCTTAATGTTTCCACCATTCAGTAGTGCTTCTTAGATTGTTTTCCTCCAACCCCCCCTCCCTTTTTTTTTTTTTAAAGCCGCATGACGGAAAGCCTTGATCATCTCTACCTCAACCTTGAAAAGATCTATCCGATCTTTCCAACTATCTATCGCCTAATAGTCCTAATCAGTCGTGTTTGTAAAGTGATTGGAAAATGGTTAACAGCAGACTCGCGTGGAAACTAAAAACTGCGGCATTTTAAATAAAGAACAATGTGGTTTCCGCAAATACTACTCCACAGTCGACCATTTATCCTGTCTTGAAACGACAATTTGTAATGCACTGCTGAACAAACAAAAAATCGACATATTCTTTGACCTAGACAAAACATACCATCTGGAAATTGGGAATGCTTACGGATCTACACAAGTAGGTTTTCGAGATCACTACCCCTTCTTATCCAAACTGTTTTGGGCTGAGCGACACTTCTGAGTGTGTGTTTGTACTACACTCTCTCAAGCGCTGTTCAGTATTAAGACCAACAATATAGTCAAGTCTGTACAGCAGGATTCTGTTTCCTCTTTGTGGGATGTTGCATTATCGTTCGTTCTTTAATTTAACGTCTTTTCACTATAAGTGATATTAGACGGTTGTTGCATTATGCGCTACTGGAAGTGCTTATGAGGACGTTCAGCGGCAGCTGCAGCTCTACTGAGATAGGATCCAACAGCGGGCAGAGATAAAGAAATGGCTTTACTTTCTCACAGTGTATCCACTTCCATGACCTCCGACAGTCTTTCCTGATCCATAAATCCATCTTGCAAGTCCATCATTCCAGCTGTATAAGAAGCTAAACTTCTGGGACTGCTCTTTGACCAAAAGTTGAGTTTCTTCAGTCATATCCAACAACTTGAACCCTTATGCCAGAAAGCTCTGAATATTCTTCGAGTCGTAGCCCACACGAATTGGGATGCTGACAAGAAAACAGCTGTAAACTGGGCTATTGCTGCACAGTGTATGGCTCTGCTAGACTCACCTACCTAAAACTACTGGATCCCATTCACCATCAAGGGCTCCGCCTCTTTCTTAGTGCATTCAGAACAACTCCTGCACACAGTTTGTACGCAGAGGCAGGGTAACCCTCTCTCTTCAACCGTAAACTGAAACTTAAATTTCTGTTTAAAAGTGTTCTCAGAAACGGAAAACTCACATTTCAAACCGAATTTGAAAAACAATCCAGAAGTCATTGTTCCTTTGGAAATCTGTATCCGTCCGCATACGCAAAAGGCAGATCTAGATGAGCAGATGTTTCAGACTTCTCCATATTTTCAGACAGCCCATCATGCACATGCACCTTGAAAACACCTCAGGTCTGTTTTGATCTTGCTTCTTTCCGTAAAGACTGTACCATTCACTGGCGTACAAGTCGTTTTATGCAGAACTCATCCCACAGAATATTCACCGATGGATCAAAATCTGAAGGTGTTGCTGCTACTGCCTTCTTTTCTGATATTCCCAATAATTAAGTTTCAAAACACATCCCCACTGCCGAATTGTCTGCTCTGGTTTTGGCACTGAAACTGGTGTCCCAATCCAAGCGTAAATTTTTTTTCTGAATCCCTTTCCGCTTTGCAGTCAATTGGTGGCTGAAACACTAGTCACCCAGAGCTTCTGAAGTTCTTTGAACTCTTTTCTTTCCTTACAAGTTAAGGTTACCACATTGTTTTTGCCTGGGTTCCTGGCCACGATGGTATTGGAGGCAGTGAAAACGCCGTCTCGCCAAGAATGCCACAAGGGAAAAGAAACCAAATCCTCAATTCCTTTAACGGATCTGAAAGCCAGAGTAGAAAGTTACGTGAGAAATCTCTGGTAAGATGATTGGAATGAGGAGACAGACAACAAACTTTTCCAAATCCGCTCCGACCTCAAAAGATATTCTCCGTCTGCTCAGGGGAGCCGCAGGAAAGAGTGTTATGTATACACACGAGTCACACATCCTACACTCATTCCTCCTACCTTTTAAGAAATGAACAAGCACCGTGGCCCCCCGTTGGGTTGCCGGGGGCTCTTTCAGTATAAATAGTATCCCCACCTTCTGGAAATTCTGTGCTAGAAATTTCCTCTTTTCTGTCACTCTCTTTGTTTTTGCCTTGTTGCCTTGCTTTCTGTCATTTCTACTTATTTTCTGCCTTAATGGTCCATTCACCTGTATTTTTTTCGATGGGGTCTTACGTACTTTTTCTTCGGATTGATGATTGGGTACATGTGTAGGGTGCATTTTTGGCTTTGGGGAGGTGAGATATGCGGAAGCGGTTTTGGGTAGTTTATGCCTGTTTTTGTGTATGTTTTGGTGTCCTTATGTGTGTTTATATTTGTATTCAGGTGTGTTTTTTTAAATCTCCCCTGTGCGATAAATCGGACAGAGTGGTCCTGCGCTGGGGGCATGTCCTTGGATTGTGTGCGCGAATGGATTGATATGCGTGCTTGGTTTTTTTCTTTTTTTTTTTTCCCCCGTTGAAGTTTTGTGTGTTTTGAAGCGGTTATAGCCCTGATGTGGCTCTGCGCAGTCGGCTGGGCTTTAAACAACAATAATAGAAAAAAAGAAAGGCATAACTTCTTGGTGCATGGACTTGCACGATGTTAGACATAAGCACAATACAGCGGGCTCCTTGAAGAGCAGTCAGACCTCAGTAGCTCAATTAGTTGAGCGCTGGATTCACATGTTGATTGGCTGTGGGTTTTAACCATGGGGTCCACCACATTAAAACTGGCCTTATTATTAATCAAAGGACATAACTCTTGAGAGTCACGTAGGAATTATCTCCCATGTTGTAGAACTTCTCAAATCTAACACAGTTTGCGCTACCCATTCAGCTAGCATAGAAGCAGATACAAAGCACAAAAACCATAAGCTCAGAACACTCCTCTGATTATTGCCCAGTTTAACATAATTATTATTCTGGTGGTGTTGTACAGGATTAGTTAGGCCTACGTCCTCCTTGATTTGCAAGGTTAACGGTTCGCATGGTTTTTAACTGTTGTCTTTTATCTAACTGGGTTGTCGTTTATGACGTGGTGTTAGCCCTGATATGGCTGTAGTAGTCGGCTGGGCTATAAGCAATATGAACTTGAGCTTGGCACAATCTGTACCCAGTTTACGGTCAAAATTGCCTTGATGCCACCACGTAAAGGAAAGACAGCCACCTGCTGTGTTGGTCAGTTCCTTTTACACATGCACATATATGCACACACGCCCATTTGAACACAGAGGCGCGCGCGCACCCACATGTACACGCAATCCTTTTCAATAACACTCGCACACACTACCACAAACACCTACAATCTCTCTCTCTCTCTCTCTCTCTCTCTCTCTCTCTCTCTCCACACACACCACACACACACACACACACACACACACACACACACACACACTTCTGCGATGTGGATGAGACATGGCTACGTTTCCTTTCTTCAGACCATCTTCCCCTTAACTATTTCAACCCCGCACCCTATCCACGAGGAGCAAAAACAACATAACCCTTTCACTCCCTCACCTGGAGGAAGCTGGATTAGAGTGAGAAAGTGAAAGGGTTAAGATTTTGCATTGCTGTCATGGCTGACGATGCAGGATGCTGGCGGATTGGGTGAGGAAGTCAAACGGTTAACCATACAGCACAGTCAGCGTGTGTGTGTGAGATGATCAGCAATGTTGGTGAAATATAGGATTTACCCGGGGAGATAAATAGAACACAAATCATACAGGCCTTGTGGGAATCATCCCACAATTGGATGTGTGGCCCACAACCTCCAGGCAATCATTCTGTAAAACATATGGGCCCCTGCGTTTGTGGATGATTTGTAAACATGGATGTTTGTGCGGACACACACAGTCCACTTGTATTTCGTCCGCTCTTGATGGACTCTTTCTTGAATAGGACCAGGATTACACTATACGGTACACACGACTGAGGGAGGAGAAAGGGTAAAAATAAATGAATAAATAAATGACAAAAGGGCTCCTTGTTACTTTCAATACTCGCTTTTTTGTTTTGTTTTGAAAAATGCACGTGTACTCCGCTGAAATGGCATTAGTAATTTAAGTTTTTATGAAGACATTTTTCCATGGCTCTAGTAGCTTGCTGGCTATAAGGAATGTGATCTGAACTAGACACATTAAGGAATGTGAATCTGAACCAGACACATTTTCCGCACTCAGCATAAATTCCATGCGCATCATCGCCATAAGGATCATTTCATTAGCCTGCGTATAAACCCAACACGGTAATAAAATCTTGAGAAATGTAACTGTTACATTTCAAAAAAGAGAAACTCAATGTGAAAGTGCGAATGCCAATAAAAGAAGTGTGACGTCAAAATGTGTCTGTTGATTCACCTACTCTCCGATGTTGGTTCTTGAAGATTGGTTTGTGATTCACTCGATAATGAATAAAAAAATGTTTGTTTTGGTTTATGCTAACACTGAAAATATATGTTTGTTTGATTTCGCTGTATGGAAATATGTAGAATCCTTTGGAACAATCTATAAATGACAAAAAACAAAAACAAAACAAAAACGTACAATTACCTTAGACCTTTCTGGAATGTTCCGGAAATAGTAAACAAATTTAATCTGCACAATGATTGGCTAGAACTACAGAATATTTCTAGAAAGGGAAGGTTCGAGAATGTGGCTATGATTGGCTGAAAATCTAGGGAAAAGCTGAGAATATTCAGGAACTTTCCATGATGTTTTAGATAAAAGGTGACTGTGGGTTGAGAAAGAGAGCGATGGAAAGAGTTGAAGTGTAAGTCTGCTGTCAGAGATGGAGAAGTTGCTGTAGATTCGATGAGTTGCTGTGTGTAGACTTTGAGGACTGAAGAAGAAGAATTCTGCAAACTAGGAGTGGTGCATTGGATGTGTGAAGTTTTTACCCAGTTCCTGTTATGTTTTCTACGTTCTACAAATAAAGGATTATTTTCGTTTAACCTGGACTGGTGTATTGTCTCTGAGAAGAATGATCAACTACTAGATCTTCACAAACCTGCATTAACTGCAAGACACTGCCAGTCACCTACATCCTTACGTGTGAAAGTAACAGTGTGTGTGAAATGAGTGGAAATAACAGTGAAACTAGGCCAGTGACAAGTGCACCTTAGGTATTCGAGGAAATTAAGAATTGAATGATTTAACCCCCCTCCCCCTGTATTCTGTTGAAAGATGCTCCGTTTTTACATGAGGGTAAATCTGTCTTGGTCGGTTGGACTGTAAACATCATGAATTGGTTCTAGTATATTTTAGTTAAATTTAAGATGTAGGTGTAGGGTAGTTAAGTTTTGTTTTTATTTTGTATCAACCCCCTGAAATGACTCATGATGGTCCGCTGGGCGTAATCACAGATAAGTCGTGTATGTGAGGGCATTTTCGACGTGGTGTTAGCCCTGATGTGGCTCTAGTAGTCGGCTGGGCTATAAGCAATATAAACTTGAACTTGAGGGCATGGGTTCATACATACCCCCTTGACCCCGGCTACACAGAGTGACGATCCCCCTAACCCCATCACACAGTGACGACCCCCTTGACCCCGTCACACACAGTGACGACCCCCCTAACCCCGTCACACAGTGACGACCCCCTTGACCCCGCCACACAGATTGACGACCCCCTGATCCCGCCACACAGAGTGACGACCCCCTTGACCCAGCCACACAGAGTGACGACCCCCAAGCCCCGTCACACAGTGTGACGACCCCCCCCCCCAACCCCGTCACACAGAGCGATGACCCCCAACCCCGTCACACAAAGTGATGACCCCCTAACCCCGTCACACAGAGCGATGACCCCAACCCCGTCACACAGAGCGATGACCCCCAACCCCGTCACACAGAGCGATGACCCCCACCCTCAACCCCCAAACCCACCCACCCCCCAAAAAAAACCGCCACACAGACTGTTCTTGTAAATTCTATAAAACCAGAAGGATGGAGGGGATATCACTTGCTGCTTTGTCTCTCTCAATTCAGGGATAACCGACCGTCTGTCCTGCTGTAGCAGAGCAAGGTCTAAATGTACACATCCAGGAGAGCAGATCTGCTTAACCTTATGACTCCTGCACTGTACCAGCCGCCAAAAATTAACCCTTTGACTCTCACCCTATTCACCAACTTCATGCAGGCAGCTGGTAAATAGAGTGAGCGAGTCGGAGTTACGTTTTTGCTTTTGCTAACATGGTTGACAGTGTAGGTAGCTGGTTGACAGGATGCGGGCGTTAAGGGGGTTAACGCCATCAACCCTACTCCTGTGTTTTACAGCGCGCCCTTTTGTTGTTATTTGTTCACACACACACACACACTCACACGTGTGTGTGTGTGTGGCGGGGTTTAGGGGGGGGGGGGTCTTAACCTGGAGTGACGGGGTGGGGTGGGGTGGGGATCTTAACATGGAGTGGCGGGGTTAGGGGGTCTTTATGTATGTATATGTGTGTGTGTGTGTGTGTGTGTGTGTGTGTGTGTATTCTCATCTGCTATCCCTTACGCTCTCGCACACACACACACACACACACACACACACACACACACACACACCACACACACACACACACACACCACACACATTAATCATATATATATATATGCATATCATTATATATAAAGGTATGTTGATACACTTTCCGTTAACAGAAAACTTTTCACACAAATCCATCAACGAAGGGGAAGTGTTCAGCCCTGTCCACTTTACACATCGATTTCATGGTACGGTGTCCCTGTTTTATCCAAAATCAATACGTATTAACAGATGAGAACAAAATGTGTTTCCCTGTATTCCCCAAGAGACACAAGGGTGCGGAATGCAATTTACTATTAATCGATTGTCACTACCCCTACCCTTTTTTTTTCACCCAACATCACACCATCCACACTCCTATCCATGACAGCAGACACTCGCCCTTCTCCACCCTGTCTGTACAGTATACCTTCCCCACAGGACTGTGCTTCAGGTAGGGGTGTGTGTATATGTGTGTGCCTGTATGTGTGTGTGCGTGTATGTGTGTGTGTTTGTGTGCACGCGCACAGCGTGGATATTTTTTGAAGCTGTCAGTGACAGTAAATATTGAGACTGTCAGCACGTCCTATTCCAGTCAAACTGCTTGACTTGTGCTGCCACCTGCAGGTTTGAGCCCTCTAAAATGGCCAGTTTTTTGTCCTTGTCTTATCCCGTGATGCACTGATCGTGACCCAAACTTTGTTTGTAAATCGTTTTACCATCTCTGACTTCTGCTTTATTCTCTACCTCGTAAAATTGAGTCATTCTCATTTGGACAACAAGAAGAAAAAAAAGAGGAAACTATCATTGTCTTTGATATAGTTTTCTTTCTTCTTGTTGATCAGTTCTCTTTTGAACAACAAGAAAACTTTCTTTACTTTAAAAAGTTTTTCTTTAAAAAAAAAACGTGGTTAAAAACAAACAAACGTGGTTATCTTAACTATCACTTTTCCTTCCTCACTTTTTTTTTTATCGTGCAGACTGGTTGATTCTGATTGTTTTGATAGACATGTGGAATCTAGATATGATCTTTCGAGTTCAATTCCAGCCCGGAACATTGAAAAAAGAACAATTCCAGACTCCTCAGACGAGCTGATCTTAATATGTTACCGGCAGAGAGACGTCTAAATACAAACAGAAGGCTGAAAGCATTTCGCACAGAGGAGACGACTTGCTTAGTGTTAAGACAATGTCCTGTGTGATAAACAAATCCATTATCTTTTTGTTTTGTGTGCCGTCCCCCTTCTCTTCCGCCCACACAAATACACACACACACACACACAACACACACACACACACACACACACACACACACACACACTACTCGCTCACTACACACACGCACACTGACACAGACTCACTACACACATACGCGCGCGCACACACACACACACATCTCTTTCTCTCTCTCTCACACACACACACACACGCACACACACACACACCCCGAATGAAAAAAGACACTGGCATCAAAAGTAATAACAAGGGGAGGGAAAAACTGTTATCCCTTCCTGCGGAGAAGCATCGTCGTGTCGGTCATGTCCGATATGATGTCTGTGCGACAGCGATGACCGGTACTGATGTCTCTGTCATTTCCGTCTTGTTCCATTTTGCCCCATAGTGCACTGTCTCCATTATTCATCTTTGACTTTCCTCTCTTGTCTGACTGGTGTACATGCACGACCAAAGTGGCCATGCTACACTGATATTCTCTCCATTTTCTCCTACAGTCTGCCCCCCCCCCCCCCCCCACTCTTTTATGAAAAACGTAGGAAAAAGACATGTTACTGTGTAGGTTACACACGGGTCACACATTCTACGTTCACTTATAAAAATTTCAGTTTCAGTTTCTCAAGATGACGTCTCTGCGCTCAGAACGAATTCCATATGTGCACTAACGTCACAGGTGCCATGTGTATGGTAACAGTGGCACAAGCCTTAAAGCCTGCACATAGGACCTGGCGGGTCCTGAGGCCCTGGACTTTTTTTTTACCAAGTCTATATTTCATACTGGTATTTTATCAGCCTACCGAAGCGCTTCGCCGATGGAGTTGTTCATTTTTTGCTGCGAAAGTGGAAGAAGACCACTGTCGGCTAACATGCCATTGTCGTGTCTTCTTTCAGCGTAAGGACCTGATAAGTTTACTACCAGTCCATTTGGTGCCATGACGGACCGGAACTTGACATGTTTCATCTTGCGTCCACTGAAAACATGTTGTTGGTCCTCATGTGGACGACACATCTCACGAGCAGTACCGTCAATAAATCCCCAACAGTTCTTTAAGGGAGCCCCTTTATTAGCTATAGCCTGCGCAAATTTTTCGAGATCAATCCATGCTTGGTCAAGAGATGACAGTTTGTAAGAAAAATGATCAATAACATGATCAGACACTTTCATAGATCATACTGAGTTGTGATGTTGTGCGCCCAAACAAAAGACTCAAATCGCACCGTCTGTTTAGATACGCCAGTTTCTCTCAGTTTTCTTTCCCCTTCTCTTTCTTTCTCTCTAGCTCTTAATACACCCGTTAGTTTGTATGGTCTGTAGTGTCACTACATTTTGTATTATGCATTAAGTTGTTTGTAAAGATTTCTATGTGAACTAATTTGTTTACACAGATAAAACGAAATTGCTGCTACTTGCTACTTACCTCAAAAATCTGCTGAAAGTGTACCGTGAACAAGTTTCACAGGAAATGCTTAGGTTATATCCCTTGCTTCGGGGGGCGTCGGGGGACGTAGATCCTTGACACGTGTAATCTAAAACCAATTCATTTTACGTACGGGACACGTACGTATCGCGGTACGGATATATGTTGGGAGATACGCGATGTGTAATCTAAAGGTCTCTAGTATTGGAAGGACTTGCAGGGTAGCCGAGGACAGAGGGGGTGGAAGATGTACTTGCAGCGATAAGGGATAGATTAGTGTGGACGGCCATGATCGCCAACGCCATGCAACAGGGCATATATGATGATGGCGATTATACATATGGGAAAGATATTCAAATGCATGTTAGATTTTGGAAACTCTGTGCCAGGAATTTCCTCTTTTCTGTCAGTCTGTTTGTTTCTACCTTGTTCGTTTGTTTTCTGTCATTCCTTCCTATCATTTTCTGCCTTGCTGGTCCATTCACCTGTGTGTGTTCGATAAAGTCTTGTGAACTTTCTCTTAGGAGTGATAATTGGGTATATGTATTAAGTGTGTTTATAGTTCTAGGGAAATGAGGTGTGCGGAAGCAATTTTGGGTAATTTAGGCCCTTTTAATGTGTTTTGGCGTTCTCAGTTATGTTCAAATTTATATTCATGTATGTTTTTAACCTCTTTGTGTGATGAATTGGATAGGGTGGTCGACGCCACGGGCATCTCTTTAGATTATGTGCGCGAATGCATTGATATGTATACTTAACCCGGTCGACGTTTTTGACGTGTTGTTAGCCCTGATATGGCGGCTCTAGTAGTCGGCTAGGCTATCAGCAGTATGACCTTGACTGATACACTTTAATACGAAAGTCTTCTGACGTACCGTTATTGAATGAGTACACTTTAACTCCTTTACCGAGGATTTCTTGGAAGGCAGGTACGTAAAAATTCGGTGTGGTAGCCGGTAATATCCTCCAGATGATGTCTGGCTTTACGGAGGTGAGGTGGATCATGTTATAAGATGATTACATCCATTGCACCACGCCAGTGTGTGACGATGTGACGTACCGCTGAGGGTCAGGCGCTGAGCGATTTTGTTGCTGTACATCAGCAGTGTCAATGTAATCAGTCAGGCATGGAGGTCCTACAGCTACAACTGAATGGATAGGTTGATGAATGCAGTCAAAACTGGAAGGATTGGCTAATGCATGCACTCAAGCATTTCTACTGCGATTATAGTTCAACAGTAAATACCTTAAAACATAACGGACGAAAACTGACAGTAGGTTGACTATCTTACACGCCATCATCATGACCACACAGTCCCTGGACTATGATTCTTGACATTCAGACCACAAAAAATCCCTGGGTATGAGGTGTTTCCATTCAAATCACGCAATCCCTGGAGTATGACGGTGTTTCCATTCAAATCACGCAATCCCAGGAGTGTGACGGTGTTTCCATTCAAATCACGCAATCCCTGGGGTATGACGGTGTTTCCATTCAAATCACGCAATCCCTGGGGTATGACGGTGTTTCCTTTCAAATCACGCAATCCCTGGGGTATGACGGTGTTTCCATTCAAATCACGCAATCCCTGGAGTATGACGGTGTTTCCATTCAATCACGCAATCCCTGGAGTATTGGACGGTGTTTCCATTCAAATCACGCAATCCCTGGGTATGACGGTGTTTCCAATTCCAAATCAACGCCAAATCCCTCGGGGTATGACGGTGTTTCCATTCAAATCACACGATGATGCCTAGAATGTAATCGAGTGTCTTCTAATCAAACACTGGTGTGCATATTCACTCATTGGACGTGGATGTCGTTTAGCCCCTAACTGCCTACAACACCTCCACCTGTCTCCTTGCAAAGTGAGACTCCCTGATCATGGGGTGAGCGTCATGATGTCATCAGCTGTGTCTCACACAATACAGTGGCCATGATGACTGCCCCCTTCATGACCCGCAACTCTCCACACGTACAGTCAACATGGCCATTACAGTAAATCCATTTCCATTGATACAAATTGATCTCCAGTGTTTGCACAGGACGGGAGACAGAGATACTCGATTCAATTGTCTGGACGTTCCACTCTTTCAGACGTGATCTGACCTCAGCACCGACTCCCTCATGTATGTTTTCATAATCCACAACATCCCATAACACTTAGCGTTTTCATACAACAGTCAGTTTTGGTGCAGGCTTTTAACCACTCATTCCCACATAATAACCAGTGCGTTAGCCAGCATAAAAGCAGACTTGTCTTTCAAAGGAGAAGAAACATCACGACACAAAGGTCGTCATTTAAGGGTACGTTCATACTGCCACTCACGACTGTCGTGCGGACAGACAAAAATCGTGCGGGTGGGAAAAACTTGCGCTGCTGAAGATGTTCATACTGCCACAGACACGCACGCACGACCACACCCGCCAAAAAAGTCGTGCGTGCTTGCTACACTTCAATCGTGCGTGCGGATGGACAGAAATCGTGAGGGCGAGGCCAACCCTTTTTTATCACTGGCCATCCTCTGCACGTTCATACTGAAACGCTTCTGTACGTGTGTGCGGGTCAAGAGATTGTACTGTGCTTAAATTTTCAGTCATTTTTAACAAAAGATGGAAGACGAGAAGCTGATTTCCGAAGTCAGGACTCGACCCTTCCTTTTGGAACAAGTCTGACAGAAATCATTTCAACAGAGACATGATCGCCGAGGCATGGAACAACATTGCAAAAGAAATTGGAGGAGATGTGTGTGTGTGTGTGTGTGTGTGTGTGTGTGTGTGTGTGTGTGTGTGTGTGTGTGTGTGTGTGTGTGTGTGTGTGTGTGTGTGTGCATGCGTGTGTGATTATGTGTGCTTGCGTATGTGTGTGTGATTGTGTCTGTGTCTGTGTGTCAGTTTTTCTGTGTCTGTGTGCACTGGGCCGGTGTTTGTTCATGAGTATTATGTGTATTTGTGAATGGGTTGTTTGAGTGCATTTGTAAAGCGTGCGTTTATTATATAGGTCTGTGGTGCACAGAAAAACGGCGAGTTGTTCGATGTTTCAGGTTTCTTCTCTTCCACCACCACCACAAAATCAGTTTCTGTCGCCTTGTCAGTGCCATGTTTACCAGAAAGATAAACAACGCTAGCCTCCCTTCTTTCTCAAGGACGGAAAACGTGCTGATAAGCATGAACACCTTTTCTCACGCGTACACGTTTTTTTCGGTCCGCACTACAGTCTGAGTGCCAGTATGAACGTAGCCTAAGGCACACTTGGTGTCTGCTGTCATGCCCAGTCTGTGTTCGTTTCTCTTAATGTGTGCTTTTACACTATTTCTGTATATTTCTTTAGAGTATGCAATTTTATTTTCTTGCTACGTTTGTGAATCTATGGTGCCGTGGATTCGAGATCTGATATTTCGAGTTCAATCCCAGCCCATTGCACTAAAAGTCAACGTGTTCACAGTTCATCTTTTTGTGGTGTCAGCTTAGTATTTCATACGTTTCATCTCCCAGTAGTAATACTTTGTCAGTGTATACGATTTTGCACATGCTCAGGGTGTCCGCAAGGTAACTTGCTGGCAGATTTGGATGGCGCGCATGCGAAATTGTCCGAGTGAAAGGATCCTCTGGACTCCAAACTCCTAGGGATGTTTCGATGATATCTTTATCTTAATTGCTTGTTATGAATAGGTTAGTTTCGCTTTGGACCAGGTCTAAACGTAAAACTGTAACTTGTCACCCTCCTACTTGCAAAGGGCCGTATAGTGTATAGCATTACTATTCAGGCCAACGCACCTGTCAACCGGCGTTTGTCCATCCACTACATACTAACCGGCGTTTGTCCATCCACTAACCTACTAACCGGCGTTTGTCCATCCACTAACCTACTAACCGGCGTTTGTCCATCCACTAACCTACTAACCGGCGTTTGTCCATCCACTAACCTACTAACCGGCGTTTGTCCATCCACTAACCTACTAACGGCGTTTGTCATCCACTAACCTACTAACTGGCGTTTGTCCATCCACTAACCTACTAACGGCGTTTGTCCATCCACTAAACCGACGTTTGCCATCCACTAACCTACTAACTGACGTTTGTCCATCCACTAACCCACTAACTGCGTTTGTCCATCCACTAACCACTAACCGGACGTTTGCCATCCACTAACCGGAGTTGTCCATCCACTAACCCACTAACGGTGTTTGTCCATCCACTAACCCACTAACGGCGTTTGTCCATCCACTAACCGCGTTGTCCATCCACTAACCGGCGTTTGTCCATCCACTAACTACCAACTGGCGTTTGTCCATCCACTAACCTACTAACCGGCGTTTGTCCATCCACTAACCTATATAACCGGCGTTTGTCCATCCACTAACCTACTAACTGGCGTTTGTCCATCCACTAACCTACTAACCGGCGTTTGTCCATCCACTAACCTACTAACCGGCGTTTGTCCATCCACTAACCTACTAACTGGCGTTTGTCCATCCACTAACCTACTAACCGGCGTTTGTCCATCCTAACCTACTAACCGGCGTTTGTCCATCCACTAACCTACTAACTGGCGTTTGTCCATCCACTAACCTACTAACCGGCGTTTGTCCATCCACTAACCGACGTTTGTCCATCCACTAACCTACTAACGGCGTTTGTCCATCCACTAACCACGTTTGCCCTTGCTCATCCACTAACCGACGTTTGTCCATCCACTAACCTACTAACGGCGTTTGTCCATCCACTAACCGACGTTTGCATCCACTAACCTACTAACCGACGTTTGTCCATCCCACTAACCACTAACCGACGTTTGTCCATCCACTAACCCACTAACCGACGTTTGTCCCATCCACTAAACCGGAGTCTGTCCATCCACTAACCCACTAGTGGTGTTTGTCCATCCACTAACCCACTAACTGGTGTTTGTCCATCCACTAACCGGCGTCTGTCCATCCACTAACCCACTAACTGGTGTTTGTCCATCCACTAACCGGCGTCTGTCCATCCACTAACCACTAACTGGCGTTTGTCCATCCACTAACCTACTAACTGGCGTTTGTCCATCCACTAACCGACGTTTGCCCATCCACTAACCTACTAACCGACGTTTGTCCACCCACTAACCACTAACCGACGTTTGTCCATCCACTAACCCACTAACTGGTGTTTGTCCATCCACTAACCGGCGTCTGTCCATCCACTAACCGGAGTCTGTCCATCCACTAACCCACTAACCGGCGTTTGTCCATCCACTAACCTACCAACCGGCGTTTGTCCATCCACTAACCTACCAACCGGCGTTTGTCCATCCACTAACCTACCAACCGGCGTTTGTCCATCCACTAACCTATCAACCGGCGTTTGTCCATCCACTAACCTACTAACTGGCATTTGTCCATCCACTAACCTACTAACCGGCGTTTGTCCATCCACTAACCTACCAACCGGCGTTTGTCCATCCACTAACCTACCAACCGGCGTTTGTCCATCCACTAACCTACCAACCGGCGTTTGTCCATCCACTAACCTACTAACCGGCGTTTGTCCATCCACTAACCTACCAACCGGCGTTTGTCCATCCACTAACCTACCAACCGGCGTTTGTCCATCCACTAACCTACCAACCGGCGTTTGTCCATCCACTAACCTACCAACCGGCGTTTGTCCATCCACTAACCTACTAACCGGCGTTTGTCCATCCACTAACCTACTAACTGGCGTTTGTCCATCCACTAACCTACCAACCGGCGTTTGTCCATCCACTAACCTACTAACTGGCATTTGTCCATCCACTAACCTACTAACCGGCGTTTGTCCATCCACTAACCTACTAACCGGCGTTTGTCCATCCACTAACCTACTAACTGGCGTTTGTCCATCCACTAACCTACTAACTGGCGTTTGTCCATCCACTAACCGACGTTTGCCCATCCACTAACCTACTAACCGACGTTTGTCCATCCACTAACCCACTAACCGACGTTTGTCCATCCACTAACCCACTAACCGACGTTTGCCCATCCACTAACCGGAGTCTGTCCATCCACTAACCCACTAACTGGTGTTTGTCCATCCACTAACCCACTAACTGGTGTTTGTCCATCCACTAACCGGCGTCTGTCCATCCACTAACCCACTAACTGGTGTTTGTCCATCCACTAACCGGCGTCTGTCCATCCACTAACCCACTAACTGGTGTTTGTCCATCCACTAACCGGCGTCTGTCCATCCACTAACCCACTAACTGGTGTTTGTCCATCCACTAACCGGCGTCTGTCCATCCACTAACCCACTAACTGGTGTTTGTCCATCCACTAACCGGCGTCTGTCCATCCACTAACCCACGGCGTTTCTCCATCCTCTAACCCACGAACCGGCGTCTGTCCATCCACTAACCGGCGTCTGTCCATCCACTAACCGGCGTCTGTCCATCCACTAACCGGCGTCTGTCCATCCACTAACCGGCGTCTGTCCATCCACTAACCGGCGTTCACCCACTAATCGATGTTTGTCCACTCACTAACCAGCGTTTGTCCGCTCACAAGCTAGTCCTGATTGACAGTTGTATAGAAACTAACACCTCGCCAAGATGAATGGTTTTTGCCGGCTCAAGAGATGTGCCAGATAAATGGTGACAGATTCGGGTGGAAGGTGTCTGTGTGTGGGATGAGGATCTTTGCCGAGCAAACCAGCAGGAGACTGGCCTGGGTCATGACCATTTGGAGAGAAACATTGTGTCAGACTGTTAAAATGATGTGTTCGTGACTGGTCAACACGCCCGACTGGCGGTTTTTCCTCTCCAAATCTCTGTAAATGCTGGCATCCTTGAAGACATTTTTGGATTTAATCGAAATTGTTGTCATTGGTGGCCTTCGAAAGACTTGCTATCTGTGTCTCCTCTGTCAATCCCCCGTCTTGTCTCTTTTCTTCCTTCAATCTAGAATGAGTGATAGAGACATGAAGATTGTCTCCAATCCTGTCTCACGTTTCAGTCTGAATTATGTGGACAGTATTAAAAGTTTGACATGTTTTACGCAGGTGAGGAGGGTCTCTCCAATTTCAGGATTTTTTTTTCAAACGGACTGGTTGGCTCTCTTTGTACTCGAGATATACGTAGAGGTCAGTACCAGTCCGCAATATTAAAAACTATCCTCTTCGCTGCCCGTCTTAACGGTTCCATCATTTTGGTAGTGCCATCTTTGTTTTTCATAGGTCCTTTCTCAACCCTGTCCTTATCAAGACCTTGTCAATGCATAGGATTTTGCGCGGGCTTAGGAAGTCGGCCAGATGACTGCTGACAGATTTAGGTGGAGCGCGTATGGAATTGTCTGACTGCGATGAATACCTCTTAAAGTCCACACTTGGAATTGTCTGCGATGAATACCTCTTAAAGTCCACACTTGGAATTGCCTGTGATGAATACCTCTTAAAGTCCACATTTGGAATTGTCTGACTGCGATGAATACCTCTTAAAGTCCACACTTGGAATTGCCTGTGATGAATACCTCTTAAAGTCCACACTTGGAATTGCCTGCGATGAATACCTCTTAAAGTCCACACTTGGAATTGTCTGCGATGAATACCTCTTAAAATCCACACTTGGAATTGTCTGCGATGAATACCTCTTAAACTCCACACTTCAACCAGCTTAAGGGTATAATAAGCAAGGTGCAGCCAGTTCGCATGATATGGGACCTAGTAGCTAGGTAAGACGATCAGGAACCGGGAAATTGACGAAACTTTTCTCAGGGAAAAACCAAAAAGGACACCAAGGGGAGCCACTCTCATTTTTTTCTTGCCTCTACCTTACTCCCCAGGCCCTTCTCGTCCCTTATTTTCTCCATCTTGCGTATTGCCATTCTGTATACGTCTGGAGGGGTACAAGTGGGTAGAGGAGACGTAAAGGAAGTTAATTTGTTCCATTTTGTCCAAACTGTCGTAAAAAAAAATTCTTGGCTGGATTTAGAAACATGTTATTTCTGGACCTTCGCAATTGGGTGGGTGGGTGGGGGGGGGGGGGGCAGCAACAGTTAAACAGAAACTGATCACTCGCACTGAACGAGATCAATAATTCCATTTCAAATTACAAGAATAAAAACGGCGAGAATTGTTTTCTGAGAGAAATCTGAGAGAGAAACCAAAAAAACAAAAACAGTCTGGCTCAAGACGTGAGTGCAATCAAAATGTTTCGGGAAAGGCTAGCTGGGCTGGCGCCGACAAAAACCTGTTCTGTGTCATTACTAAAATTAACAGCAACGGTCTGCAGCCGTTCTGACGTGCTTTGAGCCCTGATAGGGCCCTGGTGGTCGGCTGGAATGTAAATAACATGAACTGTGTGGGTGAGGGTGAGTGGGGTTTCTTCTTCTTGTTTGTTTGTTTGAAGAAGGGATGGGTGTCAGTGAATCCATGCAAACTATAGGTATATATGCGATCTGGCGTCCTGTGAACACAACCAGGGAAGTTGAGCATGATGGGCCCGGCAGCCTAGCTGTCTTCAGTTTTCCAGAGTGACATCAGCGGAAAACGCTCACATTTTTATGGCCCTGTCTTCCTTCCTCCTCTATCCCCATAATTTTCCACCTCAACAGTTTGTCTGTATATGTTGACGTGTAACGGAAATACCTTCCAAGTTTATCAGATTATAAATGCAAGAATAGTTTCGGAAAAAAGTAAAACCCGCCTGAATATAACTCGGTTATCCCTTCAGTTTTTGCTGTTTCCTACCTCAAATAGAAAAGCGTCTGTATGACTGTTCATCTGTATGATTATACGTCTTTATGACAGTATGGCTGTATGTCTCTAATGGCTGTATGTGTGTACTGAGGAAAGAACTCGTTATGGCTCTAACAAGGTGTCCTTTAATCGATACAAGCAGACGTCAAGTCAAAACTGGTCTGTTCTGTGGAGCCAGCTGGTCTCCAGTGGCGATGAACGTGTCTTCCATGAATATCATCATAGAAGACTGTCGCTGTCTTGTAAAAAATAAATTCGCTAGGTTTGCTTTTTGTTTTGTTTTATTTTCATAAACTGCCTTCAAAATAAAAAATACTCTCCGATGGAAAAACTCGAAACAGCTTTCTGCTTCTGACGCCGCTTGTTTACAAGTTTCTCGATGCAGATGTTCCACAGCCGCTTATTTTTTGCGTCTGGTCCATACAAGTGGAGTAAGCTTACTCCGTCCCTTCGGCAATCAGACACTCTTTCCAGCTTTTAACAAACTTGATGAAGACATACCTTTCCTTCGCTAACCTTTCCTTATCCTGTCCTCTCCTCTCAATATACATGCGCATTGTGCCCTTTAGGTTTGTTTTTTTTGTCATTGTCAGTGCATGTTCTTATGAACGATGAGAATGTGCTTGATTTATATACACCAAGATTTAGCGCCATATTATTATTATTGTTATTATTATTGCTATTGTCATTATCATTATTATCATAAACCCATGTCATTATAATACAGTTCAAGCCCACATCGGTCACAGTAGTGATATATTGTCCTCCCTCGTTCGGGGGATTCTGATCAGAATGATGCATCTGTCTCTTTATTTCTATTTGAGAGACAGTGAGTGGCAGGATGATTCAGACGTTCGCCTGCCAATAACTAAAACTCAAGGTTCCAGGGTTCGTTTCCCGTTGAGGCCTCGACTTTTCCCTTCAGTTTGACCGAAAAATCAAACTAAACGTCTAGTCCTTCTGAGGGGACGAAAAACGAGTCGGACCCGTGTGCCTTCTGGCTGTGCACGCTAAAGATCCCACGGCAGTTGAAAATCGTGAAGAGCAGGGCATTGCCTGGCTGCCTTGGTATAAAACATTAGAGAGAGGTTGATTTCCCAGGTCCCACCCCTTGAAGACTTATTAGCCTTCTTGCCTTTTGAAGTCTTGGTAAAAAAAAGACATGTGAACATGAATATGAAATTGAACCGAGGGAGAGGGGATTGGCGCCACCCTCGTGGTACAGGCCCCGGGAAAAGTTGAGGTCTCTGCCACCTCACTCCCCTGCGACCCCAGGGTTACGGAACTACATGTATGTAGGTCGGACCTCAGGACCCGGCCAGCTCATGGGTCTATGTGTAGACTTATAAGGCGTGTGCCGTGATTATTCTGGATTTCTTCATCACATGGCAACTGTCACGTTAGTGCATAATATCTTATGGAATTCATTCCGAGCGCAGAAACGTCGTCTTCAGAAATTGAAACTGAAACTGAGAGACACCATTATGGCAGGAAATCTATCGCCATCGTTGTCGGCTGGACTATATAAACATGTGCTGATTTTGTTCTGGACATCTCTTTTTATACTTAATGCGGAGTAATTGCCCTTTTTATTTATTTATTTATTGTGTGCGTGTGCGTGCGTATGCGCGCGCGCGCGCGTGCGTGCGTGTGTGTGTGTGTGAGCAGTGGACTCGAGATTCATGTCTTAAGTTTAATCCCGCTCCGCCATGTAAATGCTGGCTTGTTCCTAACCCATTAGCACAACTGGATGCATCCATGCAGGAGTTCAGTGCCGGCTCCAGCTCTGTCTAGACAATATCCAACAGTTGGCAGAGGTGCCAACGGCTTTATTTTCTCCGCAACTAAAACATGGTGTATCCACTTTTCATAATTTTTAACGATTTTTTGCTGACTCTGAAATCCATATGGGAAAGTCTGACATTCCAATTTTAAAATGAGTCTTTTTTTTTATCAAAAGGGGAATTTCTTGAAGTATGTATTAGGTACATTTTAACACCTCGTGCCAGAGAGCTACGAACATTCTTTGAGCTGTGGCTTGGATGCTGACAAGAAAACACTGCTTCACCTCTACAGCGCCTTGATTCGCTCTAAACTGGGCTATGGCCAAGTGTAATGGCTCTGCAACATCCTCCTACCTAACAATACTTGATCCCATTCACAATCAAAAGCTCCGCCTCTGGTTTGGAGCATTCAGAACAACCCGTGCACACAGTTTGTATGCAGAGACGGAGGAATCCTTCCTCTCCAACCATAGACCGAAGCTAAATTTCTACGTAAAAGCTGTTCTCTAAACCGGAAAATCCAGTTTAGAGCTGCGTCTATAGCCCCAAATTTACAAGCGAATTTGAAGAAAATCCGAAAGTTGGAATCCGTATCAGTCCTCGCACGCTAAAGGCAGACATTAGATTTACCGTTGTGTCAGACTTTTACAAACTGTTTTTATTGTGAAACAAAAATTAGATTAAACAGACATCAACATACAATCTAGTAACGAAAAATGACCAGTTCATAAAGATGGAAGCACTACAGACATTCTGACAACATACAACATATACAAAACATATTTCATACACTGGAGGTTTCAAAGTGAACGTCAAGATTTAACATGTCAAAGATGAATTTGTTCTCTGATGTGAAAACAGTGGCTTAGTTTATTCCGTTGAGCATTGAAGACGGACAAGTGAAAGTTTATTTTTGGCATGATACTGTTCAGTTTTGAAAAATGTATTTAGTGGTCTTTGAAAAGTAGGTACATTCGGAAAACATTTGTCAGTAATGCATTTATAGATAAATGGTTTTGCAAGCATTGTAATCAGATCAGTTATTCTGTTTTTACATTTTGATGAACACCGAACAATACAAGGTTCCCTGTGATCTTGGTATTAAAAGAATTTTCGCATTTTTCATAGATTCTGTATCTGTTATTAAGTTCAAAAAGATACTGACAAGGTAGCAGTTCCAGAGGAGGTATTCAACAGTCTGTGAGTACTATTACACCACGTACAGTCTGTCGCCAATATACCCATTGCATTTAAAATGATATTGGTTGCAATAATCTGAACTATTCTTAACTGCAACCAACGCGGCACTTTTAAATTCTTCATAGGGGGGAAAAAAGCCATTTTCTTT
>JAPXFY010000020.1:43507754-43590254 GCA_030674185.1 Monoplex corrugatus | reverse complement strand
GTGAGAGAGAGAGAGAGAGAGATAGAGAGAGAATTTAATGTTACTTTTCACGACTAACGTTTGAAGCTTGTTTTAAAAAACATCAACCAGGAGACATGGGACTAAACCACGACAAATAATAATGGAGAGACATATTGACAGACAGACAGACAAACACAGTTTGGATTTTAAAATAAAAAAATTACCCTGGAAAGCGGAAGAAGTGGGGCGTCCTTTGCTCGGTCACACAAAACGGCCTTCATTTTTAGTGTGTTAACAAGGTGGAGGATCAGGGATGTGATTGTGCTCCCCTCTCACCGACAGAACACGAGGTGGGTTTGCGAGGTCGGTATGCACACGCCCAGGGCATCCTTTTTTAACGCACCTCCAATGCTGTTTTGTTGGGTATGTCCTGTCTTTTTTCAGCAAGTAATTGTTATACACAAGATTATGGCCGCGGCTGTTTTTGATAATACAAGGATCTCGAGGTGCTGCTGCTGCCATGATGGCTGTCTCAAGTCAGTCAAAAGAGAGGGGGTCATTAACTCACCTTAACAGTGACGACGATTCAGTTCATTGTTGTGATCTTGCAAAAGAAAGAGAGAGAGTGAGTTGAACTTATCCGGCCACACGTGCAGTTACACGTCTAACAGGCACGCGTCTAACAGGCACGCGTCTAACAGGCACGCGTCTAAACTGCGCGTATAACTGGCACACGTCCAAAAGGAACGCGTCTAACTGGAACGACTCCATTCAGTAGTCATATGCCATGGAATTAAAATGGATTCTGCCCCGCAAAACCGTGGAGGGAGGATACTTTTGGACCAACTCCAAACCTCTAAAAGCTACAGAGTTAAACGTGAATTGTCATTCACTGAGTCTTGATGCCCTATACAGGATAATAAAAGCGATGTTACATGCATGTCACACAAAGAACCATTTTTACAGTGTTATTCTTCCTTCCCACTTTACCAACTGCCTGTCACATATATGTGTGCAAGGGCCATTTTCAAGGAGGTCATAGGGAATGAAATATTGACACACAGTATCCTTTGGAACTCCCAGGTTTACGGGGAAAACATCCACACATGCATGGGGAAGGTGGGGGGGGGGGCGCTGTTGCACAGAATGATTTCCGTCTGTAACCGACATCACAGGGTAATGTGTGGGTTCAAATCCCCATTAGGCGTCATAAATTTCTGTCCTTTCAAGCCATAATGCCACGCGCTAATGCCACTCCGCTCCTTGCCCCTATCCCCTTTCTCCCTCACCCTCTCCCTCCCTCCCTCCCTCCCTCCCTATCAATTTCTTTGCTAATATATATTCAGCAGTTATATGTCATGAAATTAAATGGATTCTGCTCAGCAAAAACTTGAAGGGTATTTCACGAGAGACAGAGAGAGAGAGAGAGAGGAGGAGCGAGAGAGAGAGAGAGATTGTGTGTGTGTGTGTGTGTGTGTGTGTGTGTGTGTGTGTGTGTGTGTGTGTGTTACGTTTCTCGCTGAACACTTTTATTCTGAACACAACAGAGCAGGGGAGTGGGTGGGAGAGACACTAAGACCACCATCACCACCACCTCCAACACCACACTTTGAAAGACGTTCTAGTTCGGTGTAAGAGGTTTCACCAGCCTTTCAAATATCGACTAGCACCCATTTCTCATTTCACCCCTGAAGCGCTGATCGCTTTCTGTCGATCACTTGGGGAGATTTGGACTGAAACTGTCCAATAAAAAGACCCACCGGGGTTTTAAAGCAGATGTGAAGACCGTCGGGACAATGGCTACTAGTGTGAACATTTACACATCACCCTGTGTGTGGTGTGCATGTGCCCAGTGTCCTTGTTTCCTTTGATTGTTGTTTTTGTTGATTGCATTTTGATGTTGGTTGGTTTTCTTCTGGTGGTCTAGTGGAATTATTTGATCTCTTTACATAATGATGATGATGGTGATGATAGTAACTGTAATGAATGATGTGTTGATAAAGATAATGAATGATGGTGATAGTAATGATGATGATGACAATAATAATAATAACAATGATAAATTATTATAAATGAATAAATTCCCCGTGGGGATGCCGGGAGCTCTTTCAGCATAAATAGTACCCTCACTTTCTGCAAATTCTGTTAGAAATTTCCTCTTTCCTATCACTCTCTTTGTTTCTTTCTTCCACTTTTGCTTTCTGTCATTTCTTCCTATCATTTTTGGCTTTGCTGGTCCATTCACCTGTATGTGTTCGATAAAGTCTTCCGTACTTTCTGTTAGGATTGATAATTGGGTACATATGTTAAGTGCATTTTTGGCTCTATGAAAAAGAGATATGGGGAAACAATTTTAGGTAGTTTAGGCCTGTTTTTATATGTTTGAGTGTCCTTAGTTATGTTTAAATTTATATTCAGTTTTTTTTTTTAATTAGACGGAGTGTTCGACGCCAGGGGCATCTCCTTAGATTACGTGCGCAAATGCATTGATATGTGTATTAACTTATTTTTCCTTTTTTTTCCCCTGTTGCAGTATTGTGTATGTTTTGAAAAGGTTATCCACTGATATGGCTCTACCTAGTCGGCTGGGCTTTGAACAAAAATAACAGTAATAATAACAATAGATAACTCCACTTTTCTTGTGCAAGTAGTCCATGTCAGACAGTGCTCGTTGTTACACAGAGAAAAATACATAAGATAAAAAAAAACCCCACTTAATAGAGGGTGGAGGGTTGCCATGTCAGTACATACAGTATAAACACACACAACACACACACACACACACACACACACACACACACACACACACACAACACACACACACACACACTACTCTGTGTGTGTGTGTGAAATTATAACGAAGTGATAATAATACTGGTCAGTAAAAAAGATGTTGAAAAATGTACAAATCATAAAACTACTCTCTCTCTCCACGCACTCACGCACACACGCGCGCGCGCGCGCGCGTGTGTGTATTGTGTGTGTGTGCGTGTGTGTGTGTGTGTAAACAGGACATAGACACACATGAATACATGCATGTGTACAGGCGCTTGTTAATAAGAATGTCACAACATTAAATGTTGACCTGTAGACAGAATGAATGGAAACAGAAAACGTAACTGGTTTGACAATTTGAGACATGTCCATCAAGTTAAACATCTCTGGAGTAGGGTCATGTGTCCCTTCAAACAGCATTTTCCACTTAGCTCTAACATGACTCGCAGTCGCCTCCAGGTCACTCAAAAACCTGTATGTCTGTTTGGACATTGTACGCCTGTGATCGTGCCATTATTTCGCCCGTGACCGTGCCGTATGTCGCCCATGACCGTGCAATTATGTCGCTGTGACCGTGCCATTATGTTGCCCATTACCGTGCCGTATGTCGCCCATGACCGTGCCATTATGTCGCCCGTGACCGTGCCATTATATATCGGCCCTGACCGTGCCGTTACGTCGCCTGTCACCGTGCCATTATGCCGCCTGTCACCGTGCCATTATGTCGCCTGTGCACTACACGGCGGACTTCTTAAAGAACCTCTTCCGAGACGTCCCTCCTGATACAATTTTCCAGTTTTTACGAGAGAATAGATTTCACCTGATATGATTTTACGACTGTTTGTTTTTGACTTGGTATGAGCCCTGATATGGCTCTAGTAGTCGGCTGGGCTATAAGCAGTATGAACTTAACATGTCGCCTGTGACCGTGCCGTTATGTCGCCCGTAACCGTGCCATTATGTCGCCTGTGACCGTGCCATTATGTCGCTTGTGACCATGTCATTATATGGCCTGTGACCGTGTCATGTCTCTGACCGTGTCATTATGTCACCCGTGACCGTGTCATTATCATCATGTCGCCTGTGGCCGTGCCATTATGACACCTGTTACCGTGCCGTTATGTCACCTGTCACCGTGCTGTTATGTCGCCTGTCATCGTGCCATTATGTCTCTTGTCACCGTGCCATTATGTCGTCAATGACTGTGCCGTTATGTCGCCCCCAAATCTCTGCATGACCTCCGTCGGTCTGTCTGTACAGGGTCGGCCAGTGACTGGCCATTACGTCAGCAGTGACCGTACCTTGATGTCAACCCCGTTATCTCTACAACACCTCTGTCTGTCTGTGCACAACGTTGGCCTGTTACCGTGGGAAACACAAACTGGGTATCGTAAAAATGAAGGGGTTAACCTTAAGCTATTTGAACTGAGATATGGATATATGTGGATGCATCAGAGAGGGGTGGGGGCTGTTACAAATGCATCTGTTCGTACATTTCGTGATTGACTGATTGGTTGTAGATAAGATTCGAATGCTCATATTCAAACCCAGTAATAGATTTAAGTTTTATAGGTTTAAAATCCATCATCCTGCTTTCCCATCTATTAAATTGATGTGGTTAAGCATGTAAGATACGTCATGGCAAGATTTAGACTAGGGGTATTTTGAGATCTATGAACATTACTATCATATAGACAACATGATAACCGTGGTTTGTGTGTGTGTGTGTGTGTGTGTGTGTGTGTGTGTGTGTGTGTGTGTGTGTGTGTGTGTGTGTGTGTGTTGTGATGCACAAAAGCAAGAGAAAACGAAATTCATGCTGTACATTGTCCACCACTAAGGAATCTTAGAGAACTGATCCCCCCCCCCCCCCAAAAGGAAAACAAAACAAAAACAAAAAAACATAACATACAACCTTCACTGTTTAGACTGAGCTTACTTATAGCATCCGCTGAAGATCGTGTTAAACAGTTTGCCATTTATTGTTTTATAAAGCCTAAAGGCAGGAGCTCTTGTGCAAACTGAATGTTCCAATTTCCTTTGTTCTTTATGGCAAAACAGTGTATATACTTTAAGTGATGTTTGTTCAAGTCACCCCTTCATGAGGGGCCATGACCTTTGTTGAATAACCTGTCTGAATCTCTCACCCACCCCCATCTTAAGTTTCAAAGGACCATCTCCCAGATGAACAATTGTGGTGTATACAAGGGGAAGAAAAGGGTGAGGGTAGAGTAGAGTGGCAGGTGTGGGGCCAGTTATGTAATGTTAGTAGTTATTTTTCCAACACGTAATATAACTGATATTACATTATTACATAACTGACCCTGTGACCGTGCCATTATGTCACCTCCACATCTCTTTAACACCTGTGTCTGTCTGTCTCTCTGTATAGTGTCTGTCTATGATGGGCGGGTGGGGTGAGGGTGGAACTAACGTCATGGCCAGGCGACAGTCCCGCACTGAACAGAACTGGTTGTCAGGATGGCGGCTGTCCTCTCTGTGACCCCCGCTACCCTCCCGTGGAGACTTCAGTTTGTAGGTGATGGTGACGATAATAATAAAAATAATAAAATATATTTTATTTATATAGCGCAAAATCTTGATAAAATCAAATCTAAGCGCTGAGCGTATACATGCATACATACCTACATACATATGAGCGTAAACATGCATACATACATGCTTACATACTTACATACATAAATCTAAGCTGAGCGTATACATGCATACATACATACATACATAAATCTAAGCGTATACATACATACAATACATACATACGTACGCACATGCATACATAATAATTACAATATTTATATAGCGCAAATCTCGACAAAATCAAATCCAAGCGCCGAAAAAGACACACACGCACGCACGACACACACACACACACACACCACACACCACACCACACACACACACACACACACACACACCACACACACACACTGCATGGCCACAAATGGGGAGAAAAGAATAAAAAGCAATAAAAGCAAGAATAAAACCAATGGAAAACCACAGAGAGCACATCATATACAATTATATATTAAAACAAAGTGATTCCCCTCCGAGCGGAGACAGGCTGCAGAGGGGGGTTGAGTGAGGTTAGGATTTTATGCAGAGGAGAAAAGGTGAGTTTTGAGAGCGGACTTGAAGCAGACAAAAGTAGGTTGCTGACGGACTGAGAGAGGAAGTTTGTTCCAGGAGAGTGGACCAGAAACAGAGAAGGCTCGTGGACCATAGGTATTGAGCTTAGTGCGTGGAAAGCGAAAAGTCAGAGGATCGGAGGCAGAGCGGAGGGTACGTGAGGGAACATAGATCTCAAGTAGGCTTGACAGGTAATCGGGGGCTGCGTTATTGAGGCTTTTGTAGCACATGGTGTCTAGTTTGTACTGTATGCGCTTTGATACAGGGAGCCAGTGAAGTTGTGCCAGGAGAGGAGATATGTGGTCAGCTTTTTTCTTTTTGAGTACAAGGCGTACAGCATTGTTTTGAATGCGCTGTAGGATGTGAATAGTGGAGCAGGAAGACCAGACAGGAGTGAATTGCAATAGTCAATGCGAGACATTATGAAGGAGAGAACGAGTTTTGCAGTTGTTTCCACAGAGAGATACTTTCTGATCAGGCTTATACGATGGAGATGATAGTAGCAAGATCTGGCAGTTTGAGAAACAAAGTTGTTCATGGACAGGGTAGAGTCAATGCAGACACCAAGGTTTTTAGCTGAATCAGAAATTGGGACTGATGTGTTACATAATGGGAGAGAAAGAGGAGGCAGCTAGGAAAGTTTCTGACGGGTGCCAATGAGGATAGCTTCTGTCTTGTCGTCATTAAGCTGAAGTCTATTGTGTGTCATCCAGTTCTTAATGTCCGAGTAACACTCAGTGGTGCGAGTCAACAGGCGCTGTATATTATCAGGTGAGTCACTATCTTGAAGTTGGGTGTCATCAGCATAGAAGTGTGTTTTATAGAGTGGGAGTTGATGATGGTGGACAGGGGGGAGGTATAAAGAGTGAAAAGAACAGGGCCAAGGACAGATCCTTGTGGAACACCACAGGTCAGGTATGCAGGTTGAGAGTAAGTGCCATTGATGAGAACAGTTTGTTTTCTGTTTGATAAATACGAAGTGAAAATGGAGAGAGCAATGTCAGAGATGCCAAAAGTATGATGAAGTCTAGAAAGGAGAATACCATGGTCAATGGTATCGAAGGCTGCAGACAGATCAAGGAGTGTGAGGAGAGAGACTTTGCCAGTATCAGTTGCAAGGAGGAGATTGTTGAGAATGTGTAGTAGGGCAGTTTCAGTGCTATGGCACTGGCGGTAGGCTGACTGGAAAGGATTGAGGAGATTGTTGGCAGACAGGTGAGAGTTCAGCTGGTTGAGGACGACCTTTTCAAGGAGTTTTGACAAGAAAGAGAGATTAGAGAGAGGCCTGTAATTTTTCAGTTCATTTGGGTCTAAATTGTGTTTCTTGAGGAGAGGGTGAACAATAGCAGACTTGAAAGAATCTGGGACAGTTCCAGTTTGAAAAGAAGTGTTGATGATGTCAGTGATGAATGGGAGGAGAGTAGGGAGACAATCGGAGTAGAGAGAACCTGGAAGAGGATCCAGTTCGCAGGTTTTGAACGACATGGATCTGATTGTGTTGAAAATTTCTTCTTGTGAGACTGGGGTAAAAGTAGTGAGAGGTGTGCCAGAGAAGGAAGGGTCAGGTGGGCATGGTTGACAGGGTGTCCTGTCAAGCCTGTCACGAAGAGTTTGTATTTTGGTGGTGAAATACTTAGAGAATACAGATGGGAGTTCTTCATTTGTATGTTTTGTTGGGAGAGGTAAGTCTTTTCGTGTGCCAAGGAGATGATTCATGGTTGTAAAGAGTTCTTTTGAAGAAGAGGCATTCAGGATTTTGGTTTGGAAATAGCTTGTTTTTGCAGATGCAATGAGGGTGGATACTTTTGTTTTAGAGGCTTGGAAAATTGCCTGTGTACAGTGAGTTTGGATTTGCGCCAGCGGCGCTCTGCTCTGCGGCGGGCACGTTTTGCACAAGCTATCTCATGAGTGAGCCAGGGGTAGGGGGGCGGTCAGGTAAAAGACGGGTTGTGGCTGGAGCATGAGTGTCCAGAAGATGGTGGAGAGTAGTATAGAATTCATCGGCAAGGTTATGTGACTTTTCAGAAAGGAGACGGGAGGCATCAGATGAAAATGTGGAGAGGTCGATAGATTAGAGATTGCGTCGAGTCACTGTGCGCGTGGTACGGGAAGGAGGAGAAATGTCAAGAGAACAGAGAATTGCAGAGTGGTCAGATGGAAGGGCTGAAGTTAGACGGGTAGAAAGAACTAAGCAGTTGTTAGTAGCTGAATTGTGGTGATCACGAGAAATGATCCAGTCAAGAATGTGACCTTTTTGATGGGTTGGTTCAGAAATGTGTTGAGTCATATTGTGATTGGCAGAGAGTTGATGATATGTCTTGTGTCATAACGGTGAGTGTTGTCATAGTGGACATTGATGTCACCTAGAATGCCAGCTATGCCAGCTATGTAGAGGTTGTGTGGTGGCGTGGGGGTGATGGTGGAGACAAGAGGGCATACGTGACTGGGGTTGAGATGCGTGCGTGAATGCACCGGAATTACAGAACATGTATATGATCCTCGTTTCGCAGTATCCATGGGAAATTAAAAGATCCATCAACGCAACTGAAACGTTTCCACGCCAAAACATCTTTTTTCACATTAGTCGATCCATTGTTTGCACTTATTTGTGTGTGTACACAGCCAATATGCTGTCTTGGTTTTCCGATAGCCTCTAGGTTGCCTGCGAGTCTTCCGAGATGTTTTTGAGCGTCAGATATCGCTAATGACTTAGAAATAAGATGTCGTGACCTCACCGAAGGCCAGCTGCCATTATCTCGCTGTCCTGACCGGCAGCATATCTTGAATTGCTATCATAACCAGCCAATATCCCCTTGCATGGATAGTTTTCTTCCAACAGCCAGTACAAATGCAGGCGTCTGGCGGCTCATCAGTGACCAATACCGTTAGCGTATGGAGATCGCATACACGAGAAATATGGAGATCGTACACAGACGCAAAGGCCCACGAGAAAGGAAAATATCCATTAGGGGACATTACAGAATCATTGTCTGTTATCCTTCCTCCATACAGTCCCATGTACGGTGTTAGTCCGTCACTGTCGGTGATTGCCACGAAGGTCAAATGCATCAGTATTGTCAGTGGTATGGGGGATGGGGTAGGGGTATACAACTGAAACATAACTACGCTCTCTCTCTCTCTCTCTCTCTCTCTCTCTCTCTCTCTCTCTCTCTCTCTCTCTCTCTCTCTCTCTGTCTGTTTTGTGTGTGTGTGCGCGCGCGCGTATGTGTGTGTTCCGCATTATGAAAAAACAAAACAAAACAAAACAAAAAGCCTACATTCACAAGGCATTAATTATACAGCATGCATAATACACATAGCTTATGACAGATACCCAGTTCAGATCAATTCTATAATACAAATTATTCATACTAGCTTTAAAGTAACGAGAATGGATAAACAAAAAAATGTATGAAATGAAGACGTTTGATTTGGATTTGTGAACTTCAGAAACTGTGCATTATCACTACTGATAGAAAGACCTACGACAATGACGGACCATTGGGCAAGAATCAGCACCACACTACACAAGGGGTTATTAAGAAAGTGACCATTCTTTGTATTTGTCTGTTGAAAGACTAACCCCCAGTAACCATATTTGTCTGTTGAAAGACTAACCCCCAGTAACCATATTTGTCTGTTGAAAGACTAACCCCGAGTAACCATATTTGTCTGGTTGAAATACTAACCCCCAGTAACAAGCACATATTTGTCTGTTGAAAGACTAACCCCCAGTAACCATATTTGTCTGTTGAAAACTAACCCCCAGTAACCATATTTGTCTGTTGAAATACTAACCCCCAGAACCATATTTGTCTGTTGAAATACAAACCCCCAGTAACCATATTTGTCTGTTGAAAGACTAACCCCAGTAACCATATTTGTCTGTTGAAAACTAACCCCAGTAACCATATTTGTCTGTTGAAAGACTAACCCCCAGTAACCATATTTGTCTGTTGAAAGACTAACCCCCAGTAACCATATTTGTCTGTTGAAAGACTAACCCCCAGTAACCATATTTGTCTGTTGAAATACTAACCCCCAGTAACCATATTTGTCTGTTGAAATACTAACCCCCAGTAACCATATTTGTCCGTTGAAATACTAACCCCCAGTAACCATATTTTCCGTTGAAAGACTAACCCCCAGTAACCATATTTGTCCGTTGAAAGACTAACCCCCAGTAACCATATTTGTCCGTTGAAAGACTAACCCCCAGTAACCATATTTGTCTGTTGAAAGACTAACCGATACCAACGAGTGCTAATGTAACCTCTGCCAGTTCTGCCAGTTCGCTGTTTGGCCAGTCGGGGTCAACCGTGAAGGGTCTCATTGTTGTTAGTCATTATCGCCCCCCGTGGGGATGCCGGAGGCTTTTTCAATATAAATAGTATCTCCACTTCCTGGAAATTTTGTGCTAGAAATTTCCTCTTTTCTGTCATTCTGTTTGTTTCTGCCTTGTTCGTTTGCTTTTTGTCATTTCTCCCTATCATTTTCTGCCTTACTGGTCCATTCACCTGTATGTGTTGGATAAAGTCTTACGTACTTTCTCTTAGGAATGATAATCGGGTACATGCATTAAGTGCGTTTTTGGCTCAAGGAAAATGAGATATGCGGGAGCAATTTTAGGTAATTTAGGCCCGTGTGTGTGTGTGTGTGTGTGTGTGTGTGTGTGTGTGTGTGTGTGTGTGTGTGTGCATCACACATATATACAATGTCATCAGTTGTTTAAGTTTGTATTCAGCTATGTTTTTTTTTAAAATTCCCTGTGTGCTAAATTGCAGGAGTGGTCAAAGCCAGGGGCATTTCCTTTAGATTATGTGCGCGAATGCATTGATACGTATACTTTTCTTTTCTTTTTCCCCTGTGGAAGTAGTGTATTTTGAAACGTGTTATACCCCTCATATATACTCCTAATCATAATTTAAGGGCCACTTCTTCCTTCCTCTCTAATTTTAAGTTGAAATAATTGACAATGTTTAGAATTGATTCTATGTTTTATTTCATCATTTCCACACCTGTTTTGGAAAACGAAATTAGCACAATGACCCATTAGTGAACAGCACATGCATTTAAAGGAACATCCCCCCCTTTTCAAAAAACAGAAAGTGTCAGATTTGGCCAATCTGTTTTCAATATCGCGTGTGTCCGCCCCGAGCCTGGATGCATGCTTCACAGCGCCGATGCATCGACCCCACAAGGGTACGGAGTGTGTCCTGAGGGATGGCCGCCCACTCGATCTGCAGGATGTCGACCAGGTGGCCAGGGTGCCCGGTGGGGGGTGGTTGTCCCTGATGCGCCTCCCGAGCACATCCCAGAGGTGTTCAATTGGGTTCAGGTCAGGTGAGCACGCTGGCCAGGCCATACGGACGACTTCATGCTGCTCCAGGAAGTCGGTCACAAGGCGTGCTCGATGCGCAGGTGCATTGTCGTCCTGGAAGATGGCGCCTTGACCAAGGTCCACAAGCGCAGGCAGTGCCACGGCCGCCAGAACCTCGTCCCGGTACCGGACCCCGTTCAGGATGCCGTCAATGGGGAGCAGGGGGGTCCGGGTACCACGGCTCATGCCACCCCACACCATCACCGACCCGCCGCCGTACCGGTTATGCTCTTGGACAGTGGCGTCAGCGAACCTCTCCCCTTGACGTCGCCACACCCGAGCCCGGCCATCGTTAAAGGTCAGGGTGAACCTGGACTCATCCGAAAACAAGACCCGGGCCCACTGTTGCCTTGTCCAGGTCACGTGCTCCCTGGCCCAGGTCATGCGGCGCACTCTGTTGACCGGTGACAGCACGGGTCGGACGGCCGGTCTCCGTGACCTCAAGTTTGCCTCATGTAGCCGTCTTCTCACCGTGCTGCAGCTGATGTTAGCACCTGTTGCGTCCCTCAGCTGACCCCTCAAGGTCACCGCAGTGGATGCCCTTTCCCTCAGGACGGAGAGGGCAAGGTAGCGGTCTTGCTGTCTTGTCGTTACTCTGGGTCGACCCGTGTGACGCCTTTCCTTGACTGCTCCAGTCTCATTGAAGCGCTCCAGCAGTCTCTGGATTGTGGAATGCGACACTTCAAGTCGTCTAGCAACTTCCCGCTGCGCTAGGCCTTCATCAAGCAGAGCGAGGGCTCTCCCCCGCGCTCATCCGTCATCCGTCGTCTTGCAAGCATGGTTAAAACGAACCAAGAACGGGTCCTTTTTATCCTCGTCTGCGGGCAACTTTGGCTGGAGTAGTGTTCAAAAAGGGCTTGCCTTGCACGTGCAAAGCGAATTTTGTCGCTACCTTGCCTGCGTCGTCAGAGAGACCCTGCTGAAGATTCGTCAATTTCGTGTGGAAATTGTCTTCCTTGGGCCGCCCATTGCAAATCGGCAAATCCCCAAACACGTGCCAAAAGGAAACTGCAATGTTGTCTGAGCTCTTATCCATTCAGTTACGGCAACGAATTGGAGAAAAGAGTAAGAGAAAATAGGTTATTTCTCCTTTCAAAAATTGACTCAAAAACGTTCCTGGCCCTTCAATAATGACGTGTAGTATAGCTCTACACAGTCGGCTGCGCTTTAAATAAAAAGAACTTTAACATAGTCGTGGCCGGTCTTGGATATTCATTATTGATCGGGAACAATATGTTGAAACACCCGAGTCTGTTTTTACTTTTTGCCATTGTTGTTTAAAGCCTAAAGCCATATCAGGGCTATAACTGCTTCAAACATACACAAATTCAACAGGTAAAAGAAAATGAAATTTAATAAACATATCTATGAATTCGTGTACATAATCTAAGGACATGCCCCTGGCATTGACCGATCTATCACACAGGGATTGAAAAAACACACCTTAACACAAATACAAGCACACCTAATGACACCAAAACCACATAAAAACAGGCTTAAATTACCTAAAATTGTTTCCGCATATCTCACCTCCCTGAGCCAAAAACACACTTATTACATGTGCCCAATTATCAGACTTTATTGATAGCATACAGGTGAATGGACCAACAAGGCAGAAAATGATAGGAAGAAATGACAGAAAGCAAAGGAACAAGGCAGAAACAAAAAGAGTGACAGAAAAGAGGGAATTTCTAGCAAAGAATTTCCAAAAAATGAGATACTAATTACAATGAAAGAGCCCCCCGCATCCCTACGGGGGACGAGTCCGTGGTAGCGGCCGGTCAAATCGGTCATATTTCGCGCAGTGTGACAGGGTGCTGAAGATGGTCACTCGTCTCCTGTGTTTGCGCGCGCGGCATGTGTACGCGTCATCGTCGGTCATTTAGCTTCATCGTGATTTATACAAGCCATTTGCTTCATACATTTCCCCCCTTGGTGATGCTGATTTGATGATGGGATGATGTGATCACGGTGATTCTGACTCGGGGTGAGACTGATGCTCGCCCTTTGCCTCTCTTTATTTGGACACAACCCAATGCCGTTATGATATGGACAATCACGCATGCACGCCTAGTCATTTCATAAACCTCTGGTAAATACGGGGAAATTATTATGTTTGGATGGGGATCTGGCTGATCTGCTAGTACCTACCCCATCCACGTTCTTCCACCCGTACTCCGTGACCCCTACACCTCACCGAATGTATGTCAGTTCCAAAAGAGAACCAGGAAAACGGGAAAATACACTGAGAGCGCAAAATCAATACAAGGACAAGGCAGGAGGACATTTTCGGCCAACTGGCTTCTGTCGAGCATACACAAAAGACAAGAGAGGAGAGACACACAAAATTCAGCTGAAGGAATTAAACAGAAGCAAGACTTGTCTGGTGTTTGGTAGAGCAGGAGAGTAGAAAGATTGCTCTGGTGTCGTTGAGCTCAGAGAAACACCAGGAAAGTCTTGTCCCGCTCAACGAATTATCAGAGAAGTATTGCTGTCCCCCAACCGAGCCACCCCTTCGTCCTTTTAGTTTTATGCGTTTATTTATTTATTCATTTATTTGTTTATTTTTTGTGTACGCTTAACAAAGGCCGGTGGGCCCAACATTTGCGCCCTTATATATATATGTATGAGGATATATATATATATATTGTGTGTGTGTGTAGTATATATTATTATTAATACTATTATTATTATTATTATCATTATTATTATTATTATTAAAGTCGCGTGCTCTCTCTCTCTCTCTCTCTCTCTCTCTCTCTCTCTCTCTCTCTCTCGTGTGTGTGTGTGTGTGTGTGTGTGGTGTGTTCCTGTTTATTTAAACGTTGGCAGTTAAACTAGTTTAAGATTAAACAAGAGAATGACAAGAGCGTGAATTATCTCAGGAGACTGGCGGTTGAGTTACGTGTATCTTTGGAGAGGGAGTTATCTCAGTAGAGTGAAAGTTGGTTTATCCCGGGAGGTTGTGTTATCCGAGCAGACCAGAGATTCAGTTATCCCAGTTGACTGAAAGTTGTTGATTTATCCCAGTATAAAGACGGGCAACTAAAAGACCTTTTTTAAAATGCTGCGGGCAGGGATTGAGCTTGAGACATCAGCTCCCGAATCTATGGCTCTATCGAAAGAACCAAAAGCTGGCGGGGGGAAAAACTGGGGGGTGGGGGGTGGGGAACAGCCTCATTCATAGCCGAAAATGGCGTGACCATGTAGACAGCGAGCGAAAAAAGAAGAAAGCAAACGCCTAGGAAGAGGGAATTAAAATGTGCCACACGCACCACAGCAGTAGAAGAAACAATGAACGGAACATTTTCACAGGTTTCTTATGCACTCTGTAGCCACAGAGGTTGCAGCAAGGGACGCCCCTCCGTAAACGCAGAGTTCTGGCCGGATCTGGTCGAGTAAACTTCGTAAGGCTGAAAATTTCCCTGGGTTCAACAAGTGATATCTTAAGTGGTAAACTTGGCTTTTAGACGCCCGGCCATCTTGGAGGCGGGGTTTGAATCCAAGTGGAGGAAGAAGAGAAAAATAAAGTGATAAGGAAAAATGGTCACAGCAGACGGCGATTCAAGAGACAAGACTTGTATGCGGCCTGGTCATTTAAGTATAAGGAGTTTAGGGCTAAAACACCTGCTAGAGGGGGGCCTTCTTCACTAAGGACCTTTCCCGCTGTCCAGCTCTGTCCAGAGTTTCTTGCTAATCTGTGGGGTCGGTCAGCTAAGCCTGTCCGGTGAATTCTCAAAGCACCCAGCTCTCTGTAGACAACGGGAGACAATAATCGTCAACCCCCTCACCCCCCACCTCCTGGCTTTTTTGACAGCAAGGGATGTGGTTACCGCCCCTGACACAGTGATGGGCACGAGTGGTGGTGGCAGCAGACGATCACTTCATGGCGGGTAGCGATGAGACACGTGATTTTCTCCCCCTGACGGCCAATCTGTGTCGGCCCCTGATTGGTCAGCTCTACTACCGCGCACACCACCAATGGATCAGTTTTTCATCCACTTACTTGGAAGAAGGGCATCGCTAGTCGTCGGCCCGTAAGACGTGACCAGCTTCTGGAATGCGCCAGTGCATTGTACTCAAGTGATTGGAATGGTCACAAGAGTGTTCCATTACAAATTACAATGAAAGAAAAACGGACGCATCTTGTTTCTAGTGTCACGGTCACTTCTGAAAATTAAAAACAATTTTTCAATCACTGACATTCTAGAATTGGCTTTAACCGGCGATACATTATCCTACATGGATTTGTTAACAACAAACTCCCGAGCGTGCTGGATGGGACCCACAACACCAATATCCCACCACTCTCCGGACAATCATCGCCCAAAGTCTCGACGCCATTCCATACCATGTCATCATGCAAAAGGGGGCTGTCCTTGCGTTGCATGACCCATTCGGACCCAGTCATCAGTTACCTTGTTTACACAACGAATGGCAAGGTGGAGAGATGACAAACCCCGGGACATAGCCATACAAAGTGTACCAACCAGATCAGCTCCGCCACCGGACCAAGAGGGGAAAAAAGAAACCTCTTTTGCCACACCACGGGCCTCCATCTCTCTTTCGGGCAGCCCGCCCAGACACAGCTCGCATAGCTACCAGCTCTTTTCCTCTTACAGTTAACAATCGGAAGCTCCCGGTATTGCTTTACTACAACCATACATCCATCCATCCATCATCCATCCATACATTACATACATACATACATACATACATACGAAACATCCATCCATCCATACTTACATACGTAACATTGTTTGTATGGATGGATATGGATATGTGTGCATGTATGTATGTATGTATTATGGTATTGTATTGTTTCTGGGTGTCGTGATCGTCATGGTGATGTACTGATGGAGAGAGAGACAGAGACTAACGAAACAACAACAAATAACTTCAAACCAAAATCCACGTTTCCTGCTATCTCAGTGCCAACCCACCCACCCATCCCCACCCACTCCGCTGCAAAACTGTTGGGCCAATGTCATTTTGTTCGTCTTCCGTTGAAAATATACCGGTCTGTTGGTAATCCTAGCGCGCGCGAGCAACACAACACACACACAACACACACACACACACACACACACACACACACAACACACACACACACACACACACACACACACACAAGTGTGTATCAGAAAGTTTGTTCGGATTTTGTTCAAGATGGATTTATCACGCTGGGGTAATTCCATACGAGCTTCACCAATTATCTGACAGACTTCCCCTTTGCACTGGCAAGTTCTTGACATAGGGATTGGGAAACCTGTGAAACACTTTAGCCGACACCACCACAATGATAGAAGAAACATTAAGATGGCAGCGAACAGGCCAGTTTTATGATGTGGGCTGGCACTGAACTCGAAATATCACATCTTAAGTCTATGGCTCTGTCACAAGAATCAAACAATAAAAAATCCGGCCCATCTGAGGACTGAATTCACAATGCCTACGTTTTGATTGCGCTTTGACAACCGAGTTTATGAGCCACTAAAAAAAGTTGGTAAGACTGGCATCAGACGAGGTAAGCTTTTCCCCTTACCCCTCTACCTGATTTCTCCCTCCCTTCCCCTTTACACGGCCTGACAGGGAGGTAAGTAACAACTGTAGACAGGGGACATAATTCATCGTTTAGTGTTGCAGGCCGTTGGTCAGACAGCAGACGATAAGTGTGTTATGGAGATGAGGGAGGCGGACAGCGCCACTCCGCATTGTCAGGGAGGTAGCACCACATCATTAGCGGCACGTACTGCTCTGACCCCGCACGTGCTTCTCTTCCCCTCATCTCCATTATCCCAAAGTTGGCCGTTCAACAGACGGCGACACCATCAGAAACGAGGCGGATTCATGGGGGGCGGTGTCGTGTCTTTCTGTTCATGACGAATGTCCGGTCTGTTACAACGGTGGACATGAACTTCAGATTTGTGCATCAGACGCGGACACGGATGTGCGTACATGCATGGTTCATCTCATCATCGTCATCAAATGCCCTGCCCTCTAGTAGTCGGCTGGGCTGTAAGCAGTATGAACTGAAGTGCCCTGCTACATGGCGTTGGCAATCATGGCCCTCCATATGAGTCCATCCCTTGTCGCCGCAAGCACATCTTTCACCCTCTCTGTCCTCAGCGACCCTACAAGTCCGTCCAATACTTTCTCCCTGGTTCAACCTGGTGCTCTCTTTCCCTCCAGCTTTCTTGTTGTGACCAGGGGCTCTAATTCCGCTTTCCTCATAAAATGGCATATGAATGTTGCCTGTCTTTTCCTAATCTTCCTTATGAATGATCTTCTTGTGTCTGCCACCATCAAGACTGTCTCGTTTGTTTTCTTTGCTGTCCATGGAACTCTCAATTTTTTTTTAGAAACCACATCTCGGCTGCCTGAATTTTGTTCTGGCTTTGCGTTTTGACTGTCCACGCCTCATAACCGTATAACATAAGAAGAAAAAAAGACTCGAAATTTCCCTGCTGCTACAGGTTTATGATCATACGCTTGACAAAAAGCCAGTTGGCCGAAAATTTGCGCCTGTCTTGTCTGGTTGTATTAAATACGCGTTCTTACTCTCTGTGTGGGTGGGTGTGTGTGTGTGTGTGTGTGTGTGTGTGTGTGTGTGTGTGTGTGTGTGTGTGTGTGTGTGTGTGTGTGGTGTGTGTGTGTGTGTGTGTGTTGTGGTTCCTGATCGTACCAACGGCCAAACACACAGCGTCTTGGCTAACAGTCAGGACAGAACTGCTTAGGACAGTCAGTTCAGCTAGGGAGTTCTGCCCACACCACAGTCATTGGAACTGACAACACAGCGGTACATAACACATTAAATATCTTGCCAGTCGCGTTGGTGTAAACATGAAAACACCCATCATGCACGCCCACCAAAGACGGAATATGCAGACTGTGCAGCAACATACCACCTGCACAGTGTGTGTAAAACAACGTGTATACACACATCCCAGAAAAAGCCAGAACACTAAACAACAAACTTTTAGGGAGGGTGTGCCGACACAGAGAAGGGCGATGATTATTAATAAGTCTTTTCTGATAATCTGTCCTTTCTGTTGATTACAAATGTTTAAATCTTTCTGTTGGTTACAAGTGCTTAAATCTTTCTGTTGATAACAAATGTTTAAATCTGTCTTTCTGTCGATTACAAATGTTCATTCTTTCACAACAGTGAAGATTAACTTTACATCTGTCGACCAGAGGCAGACAATGATGTGCATACGTGGTTTCTCTGTGCCAGTGTGTGTCCTCACACAGAACACAGACTTTCACGCTTCCCGCTTTCGCCGACAATGCATCGTCCCAACGGTCAAACCCACAGCGGCTTAAGTACCGTACGTACAGTCAGTTCTGCCCAAATCACGACACTTCGAATTGACGACACAGCAGTATAATAAGACAGTCCCACAACTCTTTCTGAGAGAATGGTTTCCCTTTCTCTTTTGAAAATTCTCTTCCAATGCCAAAAGCACTCGGAAACAAGAACCTCTGGGGACAGCAGATGGTACCCCCCCTCTCTCTCCCTCCCTCTCCCTCTGAAGCAAGTGTTTCGGTTCTATAGACTCTTGACACTCTAAGGGGGCCGGGTCGCATCCAGGTCATGACTCCTGCATGGCCTTCTGCTGGTTGGTCTCACTGATGATTCCTTTCTTCCTCTTTCTTGATATCCCCCCCTCTCTCTCCCCTCTCTCTCCCCTTTCTTTCTCTTTCTTGATATTCCCCCCCCCTCTCTCTCTCCCTGTCTTTCTCTCTCTACTCGTCCGTCCGTCAGTCAGTCGGTCTGTCTCTCTCTCACTCTGTGTGTGTGTGTGTGTGTGTGTGTCTCACTCCCTGTCTGTCTGTCTGTCTGTCTGTCTGTCTGTCTCTCTCTCTCTCTCTCTCTCTCCTCCCACACACAACACACTGCGCGAGCCACACACACACACACACACACACACATACACACACACACGCAAGCACGCACACACACAATTATCCCTCCAAAGAGAAAGTATGTAAGACTTTATGGAACATATACAGGTGAATGAACCAGCAAGGCAAAAATTGATAGAGTCTAGAAAGAAATGTCAGAAAGCAAAAGAGGAAGTGACAGAAAAGAGAAAATTTCTAGCACAGAATTTCCAGAAGGTGGGGATACTATTTATACTGAAAGAGCCCCCGGCATCCCCACCTAGGGGAGTGGGGGAAGGAGATGCAGAAACAGACATAAAAATTGAAAGTGGATAGACTGTCTGGCAAACTTTCCTGATAATACGTGAAATTCCTGTAGTGTGCTGATACATCATATCTCGACCAGACGACTCTGGCAACTGATCCGGCCAATCTGATATTTTTAAGTGCCAACCATCCCCAGCGTCCCCAGGTACATCACCCATTCTTAGTCCTAACCGGGCCTGACCATTATTTGACTTGGGTAATCTGACGACAACCGGCGTTTTCAACATAACTCTACGCAGATACTCCAGACATTGACTTTTTACCCCTAACAAGCACCCTCCGAGTGGTAGGGCTATATCAATAAGGAGGGGAGTTGCGGGGTGGGGGGGGGGGGGGCAGAGAAAGTACACCAGTGACAATGTTTTCTGGATTAGCATCGTTGTTTTTCTATGTGTTTTTTTTTAAACATTTGTCTCCCCCCCCCCCCCCCCTCTTCCCGGTCACCTCTTTACTTGTATGAACAAGACACTTGACACTGTTGTTCAAACAGGCTACCACTGTTTTCTTAAACAGAATTATTGTCTTCTTAGAACACCACTGTTTTCTTAAACAGTACACCACTGTTTTCTTAAACAGCATAATTATCTTCTTAGAACACCACTGTTTTCTTAAACAGTACACCACTGTTTTCTTAAACAGCATAATTATCTTCTTAGAACACCACTGTTTTCTTAAACAGTACACCACTGTTTTCTTAGACAGCATAATTATCTTCTTAGAACACCACTGTTTTCTTAAACAGTACACCACTGTTTTCTTAGACAGCATCATTATCTTCTTAGAACACCACTGTTTTCTTAAACAGAACACCAGTTTTCTTAGACAGCATAATTATCTTCTTAGAACATCACTGTTTTCTTAAACAGTACACCACTGTTTTCTTAGACAGCATCATTATCTTCTTAGAACACCACTGTTTTCTTAAACAGAACACCAGTTTTCTTAAACAGTACACCACTGTTTTCTTAGACAGTACACCACTGTTTTCCTAAACAGCATCATTATCTTCTTAGAAGACCACTGTTTTCTTAAACAGTACACCACTGTTTTCTTAGACAGTACACCAGTTTTCTTAGTACACCACTGTTTTCTTAGACAATACACCACTGTTTTCTTAGACAATACACCACTGTTTTCTTAAACAGTACACCACTGTTTTCTTAGACAGTACACCAATGTTTTCTTAAACAGCATCATTATCTTCTTAGAACACCACTGTTTTCTAAGACAGTACACCGCTGTTTTCTTAGACGTACACCAATGTTTTCTTAGACGTACACCAATGTTTTCTTAGACGTACACCAATGTTTTCTTAGACGTACACCATTGTTTTCTTAGACGTACACCGCTGTTTTCTTAGACGTACACCAATGTTTTCTTAGACGTACACCAATGTTTTCTTAGACGTACACCAATGTTTTCTAAGACAGTACACCGCTGTTTTCTTAGACGTACACCAATGTTTTCTTAGACGTACACCAATGTTTTCTTAGACGTACACCAATGTTTCTTAGACGTACACCACTGTTTTCTTAGACAGCATACCAGTGTTTTCTTAGTACAGTTTTCTTAGACAGTACACCAGTGTTTTCTTAGTACAGTTTTCTTAGACAGTACACCAGTGTTTTCTTAATACAGTTTTCTTAGACAGTACCATGTTTTCTTAGTACAGTTTTCTAGACAGTACACCAGTGTTTTCTTAGTACAGTTTTCTTAGACAGCATACCAGTGTTTTCTTAGTACAGTTTTCTTAGACAGTACACCAGTGTTTTCTTAGTACAGTTTTCTTAGACAGTACACCAGTGTTTTCTTAGTACAGTTTTCTTAGACAGTACACCAGTGTTTTCTTAATACAGTTTTCTTAGACAGTACACCAGTGTTTTCTTAATACAGTTTTCTTAGACAGTACACCAGTGTTTTCTTAGTACAGTTTTCTTAGACAGTACACCAGTGTTTTCTTAGTACAGTTTTCTTAGACAGTACACCAGTGTTTTCTTAGTACAGTTTTCTTAGACAGTACACCAGTGTTTTCTTAATACAGTTTTCTTAGACAGTACACCAGTGTTTTCTTAGTAGTTTTCTTAGACAGTACACCAGTGTTTTCTTAGTACAGTTTTCTTAATACACCACAGTTTTCTTAGACAGTACACCACTGTTTTCTTAGTACAGTTTTCTTAGTACACCACTGTTTTCTTAGTACAGTTTTCTTAGACAGTATACTACTGTTTTCTTAGTAGTTTTCTTAGACAGTACACCACTGTTTTCTTAGACAGTACACCACAGTTTTCTTAGTACACCACTGTTTTCTTAGTACAGTTTCTTAGACAGTATACCAGTGTTTTCTTAGACAGTACACTACTGTTTTCTTAAACAGAACACCACCGTTTTCTTAAACAGTACACCACCGTTTTCTTAAACAGTATACGACTGTTTTTTTTAAACAGTACACTACTGTTTTCTTAGCACAGTATACGACCGTTTTCTTAAAACGGTACACGACTGTTTTCTTAAACAGTACACCACTGTTTTTTCTAAAAAAAAATACCGCTATTTCCTTAAATAGTAGCACGGTTTTCGTACCAGTATCATTGTTTTCAAAAATAGGACCACCGTTTTAATAAATAGTATCAGGGTGTTTTTGTTTTTTTAAATATTACCGTTGTTTTCTTACACAGGACCATTGCTTTCTTACCAGTACCGTCTGCTAGTGCCGATCCGGAAAGAACGAAAAACTGGCAAAGCTAAACCTAACCCACCCTCCACTCTTGTATAACCCATTAGTGTCAACAGAGCTCTCTGCCATGTCACACCTATTCCACTTCCCCATTTCCTGCAACATACACCCTCTCCACCGCCCAACTCTTCCTCTCACATCAATATTTTTTAACTCAACTTCTCCAGCCGACTAGTTTTTACGCCGTCAACACGTTTCCAAATGACCATCCTGACGGGAGACAAGAGACAAAAGAAACAGACAGGACAGCCACAACAATGCCCAGAAAATCACAGGCAATCACATCATTTTTACGACGTGTGTGTTTTGTGTAGCGTCGTCAAGCCATTCCATGACCTGGCTGATTGCTTGAGACTGGAATATGGTAAATTCCTCCGTGAGGAAAATGGTAAATCTTTCCATGAGGAAAATGGTAAATCCTTCAAAGGAATATGGTAAATCATAGAGAAGTGGTAAATCCCTCCGTGAGGAATATAGTAAATCCTAGGAAGATGGTAAATCCCTCAGTGAGGAAAATGGTCAATCCCTCCATGAGGAAAATGGTCAATCCCTCTGAGGAAAATGGTAAATGCCTCCGTGAGGAATGGTAAACCCTCTGTGAGGAAAATGGTAAATCTTTCCACAAGGAAAATGGTAAATCCCTTTGAGGAATACGGTAAATCCTAGGAAGATGGTAAATACCTCCATGAGAAATACGGTAAGTCCTAGGAAGATGGTAAATACCTCCATGAGAAATATGGTAAGTCCTAGGAAGATGGTAAATCCCTCCATGAGAAATATGGTAAGTCCAAGGAAGATGGTAAATCCCTCCATGAGAAATATGGTAAGTCCTAGGAAGATGGTAAATCCCTCCATGAGAAATATGGTAAGTCCTAGGAAGATGGAAATCCCTCCATGAGAAATATGGTAAGTCCTAGGAAGATGGAAATCCCTCCATGAGAAATATGGTAAGTCCTAGGAAGATGGAAAATACCTCCATGAGAAATATGGTAAATCCTAGAAAGATGGTAAATACCTCCATGAGAAATATGGTAAATCCTAGGAAGATGGTAAATCCCTCCATGAGAAATATGGTAAGTCCTAGGAAGATGGTAAATCCCTCGGTGAGGAAAATGGTCAATCCCTCTGAGGAAAATGGTTAATCCCTCCATGAGGAAAATGGTAGATCCCTCCGTGAAGAAAATGGTAAATCACTCTGCGCGGAAAATGGTAAATCACTGTGCGAGAAATGGTAAATCCTTCTGTGAGGAATATGGTAAAATCCCTCCTGAGGAATTTGGTAAAATCCCTTTGTGAGGACATTGGTAAATCCCTCCACGTGAGGAAAATGATAATTCCCTCTCTGGAAATACAGCAAAACAGCAGTGACTTACTGAACTGGTACTGGATCCTCAGGGAGTGGGCCATCTTGGTAAGACTTGGTGAAGGGACCTCCCCAGGAACTGCACGTGCTTCTGTGTTCTCCTGATCTCCAGTCTGTGTAAGCCGACCCTCGATGGGTAAGTTCCGATTTTTTTAACGATACATGCCTCCCTGTTTGGGCCTCCCCTCCTTCTCCCTCCCCCTCTATCCCCTACCCCTCTCTCTCTCTCCTCTCTCTCTCTCTCTCTCTCTCTCTCTCTCTCTCTCGTGGCTGCAGCTCAGAGGAGGGGAAGATTCTCAAACCACCCATTACAGAAACTACCTACAAAACTTTTTGAAACCTGACCCATACTCTCTCAAGGCCTTGAACATTCCTTCTAAACACACACACTCCTTCCCCCACCGCCAAACAACACACACAGCTACACACACCCCTCCCGTCGCCGACCGATGAATGCATCACAATACCTCCATTTCCTCCGTCCTCAGACATCATTGTTGTAAAATAGGTTGTCCGTTATCAACGCTACTCGCAAATAATCCACCTCTGGCCATGTACAGCATATCCACTGGAAGTTTGCAATCATTTTGGGCAAGGAGGTGGGGTGGGTGTGGGGGATAATTTGGAGGAATTCTGAACAGAACTCGGAACACATTTATTTGCCATAAATCTCAAAATCATGATTTTGTAAGATACACATCGGTTTTACGTCGTTTTTTTTTCCATATATATATATATAAGTTGACACAACAGTTAATGATTCCATATGTCGTACAGTGGATTGTTTAAGGTTCAGCGGTTTCGGTTTCGTTGTATGTGAGGAACTGAAGTTAACCTTCAAGTCATACCAAGCTTGCATCAAACATCACCTTATTGAATGCTTGGACTTGCACGATAAGAGACATAAGCACTATAGGGCGGACCCCTTAGACAACCGCTTAAGAGATGTTCCTCCGCATGCAGTGATCAAGTTTTTACAAGAGATCAACAAGATTTCATTTGATATTCCACGTTTGGGAAAGATTCTTTTAACCCTTTGACTCCCAAACCCTATTTACCAACTGCAAAAACTTAGCCCTTCGATTCCCTCACCTTATCCACCAGCTTCCTGCAGGAATCAAAAGATAAAGTTTTTGCTTTGCTAGCGTGGTTGACAATGCAGGATGCTGGTAGAAAGGGTGCGGGAGTCAGAGTTAAATGAAGCATTTAGACTTGAAAGGGTAATGGTGAGCTTGGTTTATAACCGTTTCGTTTTTTACTGTTGTCTTTTTACTTAAACCTGGGTGCTGTTTTTAACGTGATGTTAGCCCCCTAGTAGTCATCAGCTGGGCTATAAGCAATATGATGAACCCCGAATCAGTCATACGTAAAATGTACTGGAAAATGACAAAATTATGAGCCTGTCAGCAGCCATCTTAATTTGTGCGTGCGTGCATATGGATGTCTATGCATGAGCGCGTGTCATCAATAATTGGCGTAAGGCATGTTGGCAGGTAGCACTTTGCCGTCCACAGAGAGGCCGAAACCGATGATAATGTCCAAGTATAAATAAGCTGGACACACCACCAGTCAGAACCATGCGGTGATGACAGACTGGGCCGGGACATGGGTAATGTCGTTTACAGGCTGAGAACACAATAACGGCATGGCACTGGGTACGTAGTTATGATAATGATGATGGACTCGCCCGTCCCCGTCCCCCGTGGGGGATGCCATGAGTTCTTTTAGTGTTCCCACCTTCTGGAAATTCTGTGTCAGAAATTTCCTCTTTTCTGTCACTCGTTTCTGGCGGTTCCTTTACTTTGTGTCATTCTTTCCTTGTAATTTTCCACCTTGGTCCATTCGCCACTGCTTTTTTTTTTATTAAGCCTTATATTTCTGTCTATTAGAATTAATAGTTGGGTACATACATTTATTGCATTTAAGTCTGTTAGCTCTAAAGAAATGAGAACTCCTTAGTTTAGATAGCTGGGTACATGTAGTAATTGAATATCTGACTCTAGAGAAATGAGATATGCGGAAACAATTTTAGGTTATCTAGGCCTGCGGAAAATTTATTATTAGGTTTTATCTTATGTGTATCTCTCTCTCTCTCTATTTATATATATATATATATATAATATATATAATATATATATATATATAATATATATATATATAATATATGAGATATATATATATATATATTGTATTTCTTTTATGTATTCGCAAAGGTCTTATTATATTTGTGGTCCAGTTTGTTTAATGTTTGATTCTATCTTTTCCACAGTACAGATTTTAGAATGTAGGCTTTCTCATTATTTGCTTGAACAGGAAAAGGTAGGCCTACATAATTTTGAAAAATAAATGCTGACGTTATGTAATGGCTATGTGTCAATCTTGGATCATATAACAAACTGACTCTGTTATGTTGTTTAATAATGGCAGGTTGTTGTATAGTTTCAAGAATACGTACGAAATCAGGTGATCCATTTTATGTGATCGTTGATCTAAATTCATTGTTTTAATGTGAACTCTCTCTCTCTCTCTCTCTCTCTCTCTCTCTCTCTCTCTCTCTCTCTCTCTTCTCTCTTCTCTCTCTTCTCTCTTCTCTCCCTCCCTCTCTCCTCTTTCTTCTCTCTCCCTCCCTTCCCCCCCTCTCTCTCTTCCTCCCGTATCTGACGCAACATAGTCGACGCTTTCATGTCCGAACTCGGAAAAAAAAGGAAAAAAGGAGAGAGAAAAAAACTGCTTTAAGAACAGCAACAGACAGTGGTCCTCCTCATGGGGTCATTCCTCAGATGATATCTGCATCATAGCTATACCTAAATCCAAGCACTATGGTATAGTCCGAGTGATCAGCCACTCAGCATCAAACGCCTTCTGATTGAATACTGGTACTTGCACGACATGAGACATAAAAGCACTATACAGGAGACTCCTCAGAGAACATTTTCAGGGATGTTCTTCCAGACGTATTATATGTTGTTGTTGTTTTGTTTTTTTATAAGAGATCAATAGATTTCATCTTAAATAATCATATTCATGGGAAATATTTTTAAATGCACTTTATTCAGCTGGGAAGGATAGTAATGGGTATGTTTTGAATGTTGTCTTTATAATTAGACTTAGAGTTGTTTTTGAGGTGGTGTTAATCGAACGGAATCGAAATAAAAATCCGTTTTCTGTTTGACGTGCTATTCCACACCCTTATTTTTTTCTTCTTATTTAAAAGAAATGTAGAGGGTGTGTGTGTGTGTGTGTGTGTGTGTGTGTGTGTGTGTGTGTGTGTGTGTGTGTGTGTGTGTGTGTGTGTGTGTGTGTGTGTGTGAAGGGAGATGGGTGGGGCTGGGCTACAAATAAAACGGACTGAGTATGTGACGGTGATGTAATTACGTTAGCCCCACAACTCCGTTTCAGCTCAAACATTGTAATGTTGTCTACCCGCGTAAAAAGGATTGTTTTGAAATAGACTATACTGAAACTTTACATCACGTTAGGCACAGAGACCGGATTGATGAAGACAAAGAATACGCCAGGATTGATAAAACGAATACCAGAATGGCAACTGAGGAAGTGCTGAAAAGATTGGAGCTAATCAAGTCAATGATAGACAGCAACTGGTGAGGTCAAGAACAGAATTTGTCATGATGAAGTCAAAAATACGCCTTTGCCCCATTATCTCAGTTGTTATAGCACCATGTTCACAACACAGAGGGCGTGGGTTCAATACCCGGGCAGGCCACATTTTTGCGGGCTGGTTGGATTTTGCAACAGAACCGTGGACTCCAGGTCTGATATCTGGCATTCAGTCCCAATCTGCAACCTAAACACTGGCCTGTTCACTGCCCCTCTGAATACTCCAGTCACTCTGGTGGTGTCAGTTTAATGTTTCATACGTCCTGTTCCCTCGCCCCACCGCCTTCCCCCTTCCATTTCAAGACCTTTCGAGCGCGTATGGTTTTGCTTTTATGGTGAAATAGTAATTCCGGTTAACAGATGGCAGACTGGGTGGAGCATGTATGGAATTGTCTGAGTGCGATGAATCCCTCTTGGATAGACTTCAGATTTCAAGAACAGTCTGACGGTGAAGACGTCAAAAGACGAGTGATGTCTTGTTAACGCTACATTTTTAATGAGTACCTGTGTGCAGAAAGGTCGAAAGTTCGTTCAAAGACGAACTGTGTGAATTAGTAGCAAGCTCTGGCTCTAAACTTGCACTCGGAATAGGCCCAGCCGCATCCAGGTCATGACTTCTGGACGCCTTTCTCTTCTCGCCACATTTTCCCCAACTCGGTTCAAACCCACACCTCCAAGGTGGTCGGACGTCTCTGCTGTCGCCCTTTCCCCCCTCCACCTGGCTTCCAACCTGCGCTTAAATTACTTGACCCTACCACTGTGTGTTCTGCATGCACCGATGCAGACAAACAACATACCCAGGACAGTGATACAGAGACATGTTCCGTATTAACTAGTACAACCACTCTGGTACCGTGTAATGTCAAACCAGACAAGAGTCATTGTCTGCTCTCTTCTGTTGTGCCACACGATGCAGGAAGAAGAAGACATGATGATGTAATAAATGATGATGGTAATAATAACAATATATAATTGCACTTCTTCTTCTTTTTCTTCTCTTCTTCTTCGTCTTCTTCTCTTTTTCTTCTTTTTTTTCCTTCTTCTTTTTTCTTCTTCTTATCGTCATCATCATCATCAACATCGTCAGTCACATACTTGAAGACAAAACTTTATGTCCAGAAATGATTTTCCCATTCTACGTTCCAACCATTTCATCCCATTCCTCTTGTCCTCTCCCTCCCGGTGTGCGTGTGCAAAAATGTATGCCCTTGAGATTTGTCTTCGTGAGTGGAATGTCGTAGCAAATGGTAACAGTGTGCGCTTTGATTGGATTTGTACAGCAAGATTTAGCGCCTCATTGTTGTTATTGGGCTGTTTCTGAAGCAGCATGCCTGGCCACTTCCGCGGCCCTTACAGCAACCGCTGTGGTTGAAGTAAGAGTCGAGACTATATAGTAAGGGGAAAGGTGCTGACAGCTATTCGAGCTGGTGGCAGGGCGGGCTGCCGAGAGAGAGATGAAGACCAGAGTGGGACGAACGAAGGGTCTTTCATTCTCTCTTGGTCCACAGGCTGGGCTGGACCTGGTTGGTGCGCGTTTGTGTGGTGATGTCCCGGGGTTTGTCTTCTCCCCCATCTTGCCATTCGGTTTGTAAACAAGGTAACTGATGACTGGGTCCGAATGGGTCATGCAACGCATGGATAGCCCCCCTTTGCTTGAAGAAATGACTATCAGAAATGACTATCGATTGGCGTCGGGAGCTTGGGAGGCGAGTGTCCCGAGAGTGGCGAGGCATTGGTGCTCCAGGTCCCATCCGCACCCTCGTGGTGTTTCTTGTTAACTTAGTAGTAGTAGTGGTAGTAGTAGTAATAGTAGCAACGGCAGCAGCAGTAGTATCTTAATGTCAAGGGAAACTTGCTTATTCTTTTGTCCAAATGTCATAAATAAAGAGCGATTGGCACTGAAGTACAAACCAGTGCAACCAGGCGCACAGCAACACCAATCTTAAAACCTTTCGCGTCGCCAAAAACCATCACACAAAATCCCCGGGATATGAGCAGAGCAGGATAATTGTCAGTAGGGTGGTGTAGAATGGGCACAGATGAATGAGTTCATAGTAGGAAACACCTGGTTTGAGCAGCCTAACAGAAGAAAATGAACTTGGATGAGTCCAGGAGATAATACCAAAAATCAGATTGACTACATCCTGATCAACAAAAGATTTAGAAATTCTTTACTGTCAGCAAAAATACTACCAGGCGCAGACTGCAACAGTGACCACAATCCTGTAGTGGGAAGGTTTAGGCTGAAATTGAAGAAAAGGAAACGGACCAAAAGCATCATCAAAGACTCTTAAAGACAGATGAAATGATACGTAAAAAATTTAATGTACATGTTCAAAACAAATTCAGTGCTCTGGAAGACGTTGGTGACAGTGAGGAATAATGGACAAAGATGAGAAGTTCGATAAATGAAGCTTGTGAAGAAATCCCTAAGGAAAGATAGAAAAGCAAAAAAGAGATGGATGACTAATGAAATTTTGGGCTTGATGGAGGAAAGGAGGAGGAAAAGAGAAACGAGGAGATATACAGGAAGATAAACAAAGAAATCAGGTATAGGTGCAATGAAGCTAAGGAAGCTTGGCTGAACACAAAATGCAAAGAGATAGAAGACCGACACAAAATGGATCCTCAGGGTATGTACAGACGAATTGAAGAAATTGTCCACAGGAAAAATACATGCACATCAACAGGTTGCTTAAAATCGAAAGATGGCACGCTTATCATGGAAAAAGACTAAATACTGGACAGATGGGGAGAGTACATTAAAGACCTTTTTGAGGATGACAGAAACGAAGAACACATTATAAAAAATAACTTTGAAGGATCACCCATAATGAATGATGAAGTTAGAGCAGCACTGAAAAAGATGAAACCAGGAAAAGCCCCAGGACCAGACAACATTACTACAGAAATGATTGAAGCCCTGGAGGAATTTGGCATAGAAAAAATAACAGTCCTCCTAAATGAGATTTATGACACTGGAAAAATACCCAAAGATATGTCAAAATCAATTTTCATCGCACTTCCAAAGAAGACAGGGCTATAGAATGCGAACTCCATGGCACAATCAGTTTGATGAGTCATGTAACAAAAATCCTGTTAAGAATAATCATGATGAGGACAAGGAATAGAATCAAAAGAGAAATAGCAGAACAGTGTGGATTTGTGGAAGGGAAAGGAACTATTAATGCCATAATTTTTTATACATCATAAGAACTATCATAGAGAGGTCAATTGAGATGAATAAGGATTTGTATTTATGCTTTGTTGACTATGTCAAGGCTTTCGATCGGGTACGACATGAAGAATTGATCAACAACTGGAGAGACTCAATGTTGATGGAAAAGATCTACGAATAATCAGGAATATGTACAGGGAACAAACAGCTGCAATGAGAATAGAAAACAATATAAGCTCTTTCCAGAACATCAAAAGAGGAGTCAGACAGGGTTGTGTTTTGTCACCAGATCTGTTTTCACTATACAGTGAAAACATCATGAGAAACCTAGAAGAAGACCGTGGATTAAAGTTGGAGGGAAAATGATAAACAACATTCGGTACGCAGATGACACCATGCTAATTGCAGAAAATGAAAGGGACCTACAAAACCTTGTGAATGTACTAGAAATAGAAAGCAAAGGTAAGGGGTTGGAACTAAACAGCAGGAAGACAGAAGTCATGGTGATCAGTAAAAAGCATGAAATCCCCTCCTGCAAAATAACAGCAAATGGCACAACCTTGACACAGGTTAATAAGTTCAAATACCTGGGAACGGTCATTTCATCAGACGGCAGATGCACATCGGAAATAGCTGGCAGAATCGGCCAAGCCAAAACAGCATTCAAGAAGATGACAAGCATTCTTACCAACAAATGCCTATCAATTAACATCAGAAAGAGAGTCCTTGAATGTTATATAGAATCAATACTGTTGTACGGATGCGAGGCGTGGACCGTCAGCAAGCAAAGCCAGAACAAGATTGAGGCAGCCGAGATGTGGTTTCTCAGAAGAATATTGGGAGTTCCATGGACAGCAAAGAAAACAAACGAGACAGTCTTGATGGAGGCAGACACAAGTAGATCACTGATAAGGAAGATTAGGAAAAGACGAGCAACATTTATAGGCCATTTTATGAGGAAGGGGGATTTGGAGCACCTGGTCACAACGGGAGAGCTGGAGGGAAAGAGAGCACCAGGGAGAGAATGCTGGACGGACTTGCAGAGTGGCTGGGGATGAGGAGGGTGGGGGATATGCTAGGGGCAACGAGAGATAGAGATGATTGGAAGTCCATGGTCGCCAACGCCATGCGGCAGGGCACCTGATGCTGATGAGGGTGGTGCAGGAGAGAAAAGAAATGGACCAAAGAAACGTAAATCCGGAGTGTTTAATCAGTATCTGATGCAAACGGGACTTTTGTATCTCAAGGCCAGTATTATGGGCAAGATGTGCAAATACAGGAGAAAGTTGACATGAGTGGATTAGCAGTTTCCAGACTAATCAGGGTACAGTCCCTCGTGAAGGAACATCTTTGTAAAAAAGAGTAAAAATTACAAATACTTGAAATGCTAAAACCGACCATGTGTAAACTTTTTCAAAAACACACACACGCATGCTCTCTCTCTCTCTGAGTTAAGATTTCCCAGAATCCACAAAAAGGCAAATATGACATCCCCTGTAAACAACTCAACTTACACTGTAAGAGTGTCTCTGGTGTAACTATCTGGTTTAGTACACAAGTCCTATCACCCCAGTCACACTGAAACAAGCATAGGGTTATCCAATGTGGCACAAAGCGATGATGAATCTGTGTTTGAAGTTCGTTGAATAGGGATTGACTGGAATCGAACAAACCCAAATGCGTTCCACCAAATTTGCCACCTGTTATCTGGCAGATTCCCTGAGCCTGCGGAAATGTCTACGCGCTGGCAAGATCTTGAAATGGAGGGGGGGGGGGGGAGAGAGAGAGACATAACATATGAAACACTGGAAACACTGACAGAATAATGGTAACATTAAGATGATCAGAGAACATGCCAGTTAATATTGCGGCTGGGATTGAACTCGAGATATCAGATCTTGGTCACATCTCTATCAAAAGGACCAAGCTGAACCTTGAGTGCACACTACATCCAAACTCTGAAGTCGGAGGGGGGGGGGGGGGGCGGAGAGAGAGAGAGAGTGAGTGTGTGTGTGTGTGTGTGTGTGTGTGTGTGTGTGTGTGTGTGTGTGTGTGTGTGTGTGTGTGTGTGTGTGTGTGTGTGTAAAACACTTGGGTGCTTTTTACCTTTAATGTGAAAAGCAAAATTGACTTCCCTTCCTCGTGTACTACTACTGAATCCCTCTCTCAATAATTCCACCCGCAGACAATACCCCACCCACTTCCGGCCTATTAGTTGGCATTGGGAAAGAGCAGCATGATGACCCCTGGCTTTTGACGTTACCAGGTCAAGATTACGGGGGAGACAGTCCACATCACGTCGCCCAGTCTCTCCCTAACAAAGCTCTTAACAGAGAGAGACTAAAAGCACAATGCTGTGATAGCGCACGGATTGCCGGGCTCTCAACCAGCGAAATGACAGGCCACCATTGCGCACTTCCGTGTTGGCAAGGTTAACCATTGAACGGTCCACACCAACACTGACGTCAACAGGGCTGACGTAACTCACTGATTTTTTGTATAATAATGATAAAGGGAATTATAGTTATTGTTGTTCAAAGCCCAAACGATTGCGTAGAGCCATATCAGGGCTATAACCCCTTCAAAACATACAAAACTTCAACAGGAAAATTAAGTTCGCATATCAATGCATTCGCCCACATAATCTAAGGACATGCCCTGGCGTTGACCACTCCGTCCAATTTATCGTACAGGGGATTTAAAAAAACACACCTGAATACAAATTTAAGAATACCTAACGACACCAAAACATACATAAAAACGGGTTTAAGTTACTAAAAATTGCTTCCGCATATCTCGCCTCCCTAGAGCCAAAAATGCATTTAATACATGTACCCAATTATCAGTCCTAAGAAAAAGTATGTAAGATTTGTTTATCGAACACATACAGGTGAATGGACCAACAAGGCAGAAAATGATAGACAGAAATGACAGAAAGCAAAGTAACAAGGCAAAAACAAAGAGAGTGACAGAAAAGAGGAATTTTTTAGCACAGAATTTCCAGAAGATGGGGATACTATTCATACTGAAAGAGTCCCCGGCATCCCCACGGAGGGATGATGATAAAGGGAATAGACAACCTTTGTAAACATCTTTGCAAAAACTCATTGAGTGAAAAATCGACAAGAAACAAAGAGACCGGATGGAGAAACAGTTTTTATGAATGTTTCTTTGCACTTAGTTATGTTTGTACTCAGGTTTCTTTTTTTCTCATCTCCCATGTGATAATTTGGGCGGAATGACCAACACCAGGGTCATGTCCTCAGATTATTTGTGTGATTGCAGTGTTACGTCTTTAATTTTCTTTTCCGGGTTTTTCTCCCCATGGTCATCGATGTGTTCAGATGTGTGTTTTAAGATGAATATCGCCCTGATATGGCTCTCTGAGCAGTTGGCTGACCTTTAGACACCAACAGCAAACAATAACAACAGCAGCAATAATAACAAGAAGTACAACAACAAACACTGCCAACTGACTGCGTAGAGCCTGTCAGGGTTATAACCGTTTCAAAACATACACCGTACTTCAATAGGGAAAAAAAAGGACAAGAAAATCAAGTACACTTATCAATGCATTCGCGCACAAAATCTAAGGCAGTTGGCAGTGTTTGTTGTTGTTGTACTTGTTGTTATTATCATTGCTGCTGTTGTTATTGTTGCTGTTGGTGTTTAAAGATCAGCCGAATGCTCTTGGAGCCATATCAGGGAGCAAACAAAGGAGCAAAGAGAGTGACTGAAAAAAAAGTAAATTATTGATCCCGTTGCGAATTACTTCTGAATACACACTAGAATCCTTCATTCAGGGATGGGGGAGGGGGAGGATAGGGTGGACCCGTTTGTCTAGTGATGTGAGACAAACACGGCGTGATTCAGAGACAGGACATTTCACGTCCAAAGCAGTTTGCTTGGGTCCACATGGCCAACCCTTCACCATTTGATTCCAATACACCAGGGGCCACGGGAGAGACAACAGCCGTTGGAACTGTAAGTCTGACACTTAACCAGCTGCCTTACCCCCCGTGGGGATGCCGGGGGATCTTTCAGTATAAATAGTATCTCCCCATCTTCTGGAAATTCTGGGCTAGAAATTTCCTCTTTCTTGTCACTCTCATGTTGCCTTGTTCTCTTGTTTTCTGTCATTTCCTTTGTTTTCTGTCATTTCTTCCTATCATTTTCTGTCTTGCTGGTTCATTTACCTGTGTGTGTTCGATAAAGTCTTACGTACTTTCTCTTAGGAGTGATAATTGGGTACACGTATTAAGTGCATTTTGGGCTTTAGGAAAATGTGATATAGGAAGCAATATTAGGCAATTAAGTCCCGTTTTTATGTATGTCTTAGTGTACCTATGTATTGTATGTTTATATTTGTATTCAGGTACATTTCTAATCCCCTGTGTGATAAATTGGATGGAGTAGTCAACACCAAGGGCGTCTCCTTAGATCAAGAGCGCAAAGGCATTGATATGTGTACCAAATGTTCTTTTCCTTTTTTCCTATTGAAGTACTGCGTATGCTTTGAAATGGTTAAAGCTCTGATAGGCTCTAAGCAGTCGGTTGAGCTTTAAGCAAAAAAAAACAACCCCAACAAACAAATAACACAAAAAAACAAGAACCAGCTGCCTTGTTAGGGGCCAGGGTTCGCCAAAATTGACGCGGAAAGCAACTTGCCTTCCTTCTGGGCAGTTTGGATGAAATCTTGATGTTGAAACATTTCAAAACAAGTGTGACTGCCCGCGTTCAAGCAAACAGGAACCAGAAAAAAACACGAAAGAAGAATACGAACGTGTATTTAATACAAGACAAGACAGGCGCAAATTTTCGGCCAACTGGCCTTTGTCAAGCGTAAGATTACAAACAAACAAACACCAGATACAAAAATTATGAGAAAAAGACTGAAACTTCCCTGCTGCTGTGTTCAGTGTGAGAAAAGGAATAAACTGACTAGAACGGAAATGTCTGCTAAAATTAGAGATGTTGATATGGTTTGTCCGGTCAGATGCTGGTAACCATGTAACACGGTGCTACCTGGCGTATGTGGGGAGTGAACGCGCGCGCGCGCTCGCACAGAGAGAGAGAGAGAGAGACACACACACACACACACACACACACACACACACACACACACACACACACACACACACGCACAAACACACACACACACACAAAGAAACAAACAACAACGATAACAACAACAAAGTCGGACCAGGAGAGGGAAGGGATCTGCCAGGTGCGACTTGCCCAAGACACGCCGCTCGGGGAAAACAAAACAAAACAAAACAAAACAGAACAAAACAAAACAAAAAACAAAACGTAGAGAGCTGGTGGAATCTAAGGAACTATTTATTCGGTGTGTCGCGCCAATGACTTCGCGGAATTAAGCAAATAGAATATGATGATATTGATGATATGATTTCACCATCGTAGTTTTGCCAACTGCATTGTGCGTGACATTTGCGCTCATCTCTCTGCCCCTCTGTTGTAAAAAAAAGTCAGATTGGTTTTTCCATCTGTACTCTATAAAAGCGGTCACATTGATTTTCCCATCTGTCTCTCAATATCTGGCTATTACAGAAAAAGTGGAGCTGTGCGCGACATCAGACTCCACACTTTTCAGTGTTTACCCCTCCCCACTTACAAAACACTCATCACCATCATCATCATCTCTCTCTCTCTCTCTCTCTCTCTCTCTCTCTCTCTCTCTCTCTCTCTCTCTCTCTCTCTCTCTACGTCACAAAGATCAAATGTCAGGCTACGTAACACAGTCACACAAAACACGAAGTCTAAAGGAGGAGGATTGTCGAATCTAAGGCTCTGAAAGAGATCGAGCATTCCGAAAAAGTAAGGGATTTCATCCCGTTGCCATGGGTTCTTTTACGTGTGCCAAGTGCAAGTCGCATACAAGACCCTGGTTTATAGATTCAAAATGAAAAAGAGCAAATATACTCGCGCCATCAGTCCTTATCTAGTGGAAGGGGCGGGGCGGGTGAGATAACCTGTTTCAATACGCATCAAACACGAGATTTTCATTATCTATCTGTCGCTTTAATCCTTTTACTCCCGCACTGTATCCACCAGCATCCTACATTGTCAACCATGCTAGCCAAGCAAAAACTTAACCCTTTGACTCCCTCACCCATCCACCAGCAGTATTTGCATACGGTAGATTGGGTGCGGGAGTCAGAGGGTTAGCCACGTAAGCACCACTCTATTCTGTATCAAATATCCATCAGAACTGTGCACATGTGGTCTGGGAAGACACTGAAACCCTCCAACTTGTTTTTGTTCCTGGCGATTTTGACTATAAGGTGACCACGCTACATGCAAGGTGATGTGTGATAGTTTGGGCTTATTGTTTTGTTTTTGTTGTTTAAAGCCCAGCCGACTGCGCAGAGACTTCCCCCGTGGAGATGCCTGTGGCTCTCTCAGTATAAAGCATTTCCCACCTTCTGGAAATATTGTGCTAGAAATTTCCTCTTTTCTGTCGCTCTCTTTGTTTCTGCCTTGTTCCTTTGCTTTCTGTCATTTCTTCCTATCATTTTCTGCCTTGCTGGTCCATTCACCTGTATGTGTTGGATAAAGTCTTACGTATTTTTTTTATTAGGATTGATATATGGGTACATGTATTGAGTGCATTTTTTTTTTTTTTTTTTTGGCTCTAGGGCGGTGAAATATACGGAAGCAATTTTAGGTAACTTATGCCTGTTTTTATATATGTCTTGATGTCCTAAGGTATGCTTAAATTTGTATTCAGGTGTGTGTTTTTTTACATCCTGTGCGATAGATTGGACGGAGTGGTCAACGCCAGGGGCACGTCTTTAGGTTGTGTGTGCGAATGCATTGATATGTGTACTTTTCCTGTTGACGTTTTGTATGTTTTGAAGCAGTTACAGCCCTGATATGGCTCTACGCAGTCGGCTGGGCTTTAAACAACAACAACAACAACGACTGTGTAGAGCCATATCAGGGTTATAACCGTTTCAAAGCACATACAAAACTTCAACAGGGGAAAGGGGGAAGAAAATTAAGTACACATATCAATGCATTCGCGATCATAGTCTATGTAGATGCCCCTATCGTTGACCACTCCGTCCAAGTTATAACACAGGGGATTTAAAAACCATACCTGATTACAAAAAAATTAAACATAACTAAGGACACTAAAACATATATAAAATCGGGCCTAAATTACCTAAAACTGCTTCCGCATATCTCACTTCCCTCGTACCAAAAATGCATTTAATATATGTACCCAAATATCAATCCTAAGAAAAAGTATGTAAGACTTTATCTACAGGTGAATGGATCAGCAAGACAGAAAATGAAAGAAAGAAATGACAGAAGCAAAAGAACAAGGCAGAAACAAAGAGAATGACAGAAAAGAGGAAATTTCTAGCACATAATTTCCTGAAAGTGGGGATACTATTTATACTGAAAGAGCCCCCGGCATCCCCACAGGGAGAGACAGTTTGGGTGGAGCCTTGACTTAGAAAAACAAGTGTAAACTTTAGTCTTGCTAAACAAGTGTAAAGATTAAAACAAGTGTAAACTTTAGTCTTGCTAAACAAATGTAAAGATTAAAACAAGTGTAAACTTTAGTCCTGCTAAACAAGTGTAAAGATTAATCTGGGTAAACAATGTAAACATTAGTCGGGTTTCACCCTCATCCTTCTCTGGGCTCACTATATAACTGGGGGAAACTGTCCGTCAAGATGAAGACACTGAACCTGGCCCCGCCACCACCATATTTGATGTCGTTATACTCGTGCCTCTCTCGCCCTTCCCCCTAAAAAAGTGGACAGAACAAATGCAAATTTACTCTCCCCTTCCAACTCTCAATATCTGACTCATGCGATGCCGGATGGGAACGGAATCGGAGCTTGTAGGTTTTCCATTACCCACTTCCCACTGTACCCCCACCCACCCCCACCCACATTACATCGCTGTCTCAGCCAAACAGATTAAAACAGGCCCAGTAATGCAATATATAACACAGGCCCAGTAATGCAATATAACACAGACCCAGTAATGCAATATATAACACAGGCCCAGTAATGCAATACATAACACAGGCCCAGTAATGCAATATATAACGGCCCGGCCCCCCGAGAGAGGCACGAGTATAACGACATCAAATATGGTGGTGGCGGGGCCAGGTTCAGTGTCTTCATCTTGACGGCCCGGCCCCCCGAGAGTGTAAGGAATTCAGGGCCGAAACACTTGTCTAAAGGGGGTTACTTCTCTGAAGACCTTCTGTTGTCTAGCTCTCCCTAGAGTTTCTTTCTACCTGCACATGGTCAGTCCATTGACTTCCGGGAATAGTTCGGAGGACATTCGGGAAAGACCGAAGGACACTGGGAAAGACTAGATCTGCGGGCTTTGTGGGTTGGCTTCCCACCTCGCCTTTGATAACATGCCACGAGTTTTCCAAATGAAAGATGCTCCCAGGATTCACCGAAAGGGGGAGAGAATGATGAATCCATCGGCACTGACTCCATCACGACTGGAAACGCACAACGGACCATGATCAATGACCAGTTGGAATTTCCGTGTGCGTGTGGAAGGAGATTCACCACCAAACGCGGCATGAAGATCCACAGGACAAAAATGGGCTGTTTGAAGACACATACGAACCAGCAGCAGCGCACTGCGATAGCAGGTGAGACGTTGGATGACCAAGGCCAGGAATTAAACCATAGTGCCAAGGACATCCACGCTGACGGTTCTGATGCGGATTTTGCACAAGCTCTTAACGCCAAACGTGGAAAACTCAATTTGCCGCCTGCCGGTGCAAAAGAACAATGGGAGAAATTAGATGAGGAACTTGTCCTTAAGCTGAATGCGCTAATGGGGAACAGTACGCTGGAACACAAACTTGACACATACGGAGACATCATATACTCTATCTGCAGGGACACATATGGAGTGAAGCAGCCAAAGACAAAAACGCCTCCCCAGAAATCCAGAAGACAGCAGCAGATGGAGAGCATCCGGAGGGAGAAAAGGAAGCTTAAAAAGCGAATGAAAACTGCCTCAGAATTCGAGAAGCAAGGGCTCCTGGAACTCTGGAAAGATCTGAAGGCCAAACACAATGCTCTCAGCAAAGTGGAATCAGCAAGGCGAAGAAAGAGCAAAAAGAAGAAGACTCAAGATCGTTTCTTCAAAGATCCCTTTGACTTTGCAAGAAAGCTGTTTGAACAACCCAAATCAGGGACTCTCACAGTGGGCAAGGAAACCCTAGAGCAGCATCTCAGGGAAACATATTCCGATTCTCAGCGCGAGGCACCACTTGAAATCCAAAATCTGGTTTGGCCTGCAGCGCCAGAAGGAAAATTCAATAACAAACCACCAACACTGGATGAAGTGAAGAACGTAGTAAAGAAAGCCAGAGCCAAGTCAGCACCTGGACCAAACGGAATACCATACCTGCTATACAAGAAATGCCCAAAAGTGCTCGAGTGGCTCCACAAGATGATTCGATCAGCATGGAGGAACCAGAAGATCAGCGACCAATGGATGAGAGCTGAAGGAGTGTACATTCCGAAGGAGCAGAACTCCAGCAGCATCAATCAGTTCAGGCCAATATCACTTCTGAACGTCGAGGGGAAAATCTTCTTCTCTGTTATGGCAGCAAGATTGACAAAATACCTGACTGAAAACAAGTATCTGGATATGTCAGTCCAAAAGGGAGGCATACCAGGAATGCCTGGATGCTTGGAACATGCCACGTTGATTTGGGATGCCATCCAAAAAGCAAGAACAGAGAAGAGAGACATTGACGTAGTTTGGCTTGATCTGGCGAATGCATATGGATCAGTTCCACACGATATGATCCAGCTGGCTCTTGAAATGTATCACATCCCAGAAAACATCCGAACAATGCTGAGGAAGTATTTCCAAGGGTTCTCAATGCGGTTCTCTACCAAAGAATACACCACGGACTGGATAGACCTAGAGGTGGGCATTGCAATGGGCTGTGCAATCTCTCCCATACTGTTCGTGTTGGCAATGGAAGTCATCTTGAAAGCTGCAATGAAGAGTTCAGGTCCAGTGAATCTGGGAGATGGATACCAGATGCCTCCTCTGAAAGCTTTCATGGATGACACAACAGTCTTGTCCACGGATGAGGAAGAGACACACCAAATCTTAAAGCAGCTGGATGAGCTGGTGGCCTCTTCAAGAATGAGGTTCAAACCTAAGAAATCCCGAAGTCTCTCACTGCGAAAAGGAAAAGTGGCAGATTCAGTCAAATTCATGGTAGCCAACCAAGCCATCCCCACTGTCACAGAAGAGCCAGTAAAAAGTCTCGGAAGATGGTATGATGACTCCCTGAAAGACACACAAAGGGGATGTGAAACCAAGCAAACAGCAGAAGAAGGCCTGAAGAAAATAGATAACTGCGGACTGCCAGGCAAATACAAAGTCTGGTGTCTACAGTTCATGCTGATACCAAAGCTGCTGTGGCCACTGCTAATCTATGACATTTGCACCAGCACAGTCGAAGCAATGGAAGCCAAAATCAACAAATACACAAGAAAATGGCTCGGTGTCCCACCTGGTCTCACTGATGTTGCATTCTACTGTCGTCAAGCAATGCTGAAGCTACCTCTGAAATCCATAGTGGAGGAATACAAAGTTGGAAAAGCAAGACTGTTGAGCATGCTGGAGGAATCGGAGGACAATATCGTGAGAGCAGTTCATCCAAAGCTGAGAACTGGCAGAAAGTGGAAAGTCCAAGAGGCTGTAAACAATGCCAAGAGAAACCTCAGCATCAAAGAAATAATTGGACACACGCAAACCAACAGACAGGGACTGGGAGCAACAAAAATGCAGTGGTGGTCCAAAGCCAAAGGGAAGGAAAAAAGAGACATGATCATACAGGAGTTGAAGGAAGAAGAAGATGTCAAAAGAGTGCAGAAGGCAGTCCAGCAAGGTCAACAGGGGCAATGGACAACATGGGACAGTGCACTCCAAAGAAGTCTCAGCTGGAACGATATGTGGCACATGGCTCCTCTAAGGATAAGCTTCCTCCTCAGATCTGTATATGACCTGCTCCCCTCGAATGCAAACTTAGTGAAATGGGGGAAAGCAGACGACCCAGCATGTCCGCTCTGTCAGAAGAAACAAACAGTGGAACATGTCCTAAGCTCTTGCAAAGTAGCGCTAGCCCAAGGAAGGTATACATGGAGGCACAACCAAGTTCTGAAAGTGATCACAGATGTGGTTAGCGAAAAAACTATGACCCCAAACGCACCAATTGCTATGACAACGTTCTACAAAGCAGGAGGGAAACAGGTCTGGCCCGAAAGGGCTATGACAACCAGCACATTGCCAAAGGGTCTTCTGCATGGAGCAGTCGACTGGGAGTGTACAGCAGACCTCCCAGAGTGGAGAAATTACCCAGATGTCATCAGCAAGACAGGCATGAGACCAGACATCGCTCTCCACTCTGACTCCTCGAAACAAGTGATTCTGATAGAACTCACTGTGCCATACGAAAGCAGAATGGAAGAAGCACATATCTACAAGACCGAAAAATACGCCGGTCTTGCCAGCACCCTGAAGAAAGCAGGTCTGCGGGTCAAAATCTTCGCCATAGAGGTCGGGGCAAGAGGGTTTGTGGGCACCTCCGCTTATGATCTCATGAAACAACTCGCCATTTCTGGGAAGAAGAGGACTAGAGCCCTTAAAGCGATGGCAGAGGCAGCAGAAAGGAGCTCAAGCTGGATCTGGGCAAGGAGGAACCAAAAAAGTGAACTTCATAAGGATTAAATTCCCTACAGATGATGTGTGCCCCGTTAGCACATTGGTAAAACCGCGTACCGCAGTTCTGAAGCGCAGAATCGCCCAGGTTCGATCCCCGGCGTGGAAAAAAAAAAAAATAGACAACAGCAGAAGGGCATCCAGGAGTCATGACCTGGATGTGGCCCGGCCCCCCGAGAGTGTAAGGAATTCAGGGCCGAAACACTTGTCTAAAGGGGGTTACTTCTCTGAAGACCTTCTGTTGTCTAGCTCTCCCTAGAGTTTCTTTCTACCTTCTACCACAGGCCCAGTAGTGCAATATATAACATAGGCCCAGTAATGCAATATAACACAGGCCCAGTAATGCAATATAATACACAGGCCCAGTAATGCAATATATAACACAGGCCCAGTAATGCAATATAACACAGGCCCAGTAATGCAATATATAACACAGACCCAGTAATGCAATATAACACAGGCCCAGTAATGCAATATAACACAAGCCCAGTAATGCAATATAACACAGGCCCAGTAATGCAATATATAAAACAGGCCCAGTAATGCAATATAACACAGGCCCAGTAATGCAATATATAACACAGGCCCAGTAATGCAATATAACACAGCCCAGTAATGCAATATATAACACAGGCCCAGTAATGCAATATAACACAGGCCCAGTAATGCAATATATAACACAGACCCAGTAATGCATATATAACACAGGCCCAGTAATGCAATATAACACAAGCCCAGTAATGCAATATAACACAGGCCCAGTAATGCAATATAAAACACAGGCCCAGTAATGCAATATATAACACAGGCCCAGTAATGCAATATTATAACACAGGCCCAGTAATGCAATATATAACACAGGCCCAGTAATGCAATATAACACAGGCCCAGTAATGCAATATATAACACAGGCCCAGTAATGCAATATATAACACAGGCCCAGTAATGCAATATAACACAGGCCCAGTAATGCAATATAACACAGGCCCAGTAATGCAATATAACACAGGCCCAGTAATGCAATATAACACAGGCCCAGTAATGCAATATAACACAGGCCCAGTAATGCAATATATAACACAGGCCCAGTAATGCAATATATAACACAGGCCCAGTAATGCAATATAAAACACAGGCCCAGTAATGTAATATAACACAGGCCCAGTAATGCAATATATAACACAGGCCCAGTAATGTAATATAACACAGGCCCAGTAATGCAATATATAACACAGGCCCAGTAATGCAATATATAACACAGGCCCAGTAATGCAATATATAACACAGGCCCAGTAATGTAATATAACACAGGCCCAGTAATGCAATATATAACACAGGCCCAGTAATGCAATATAAAACACAGGCCCAGTAATGCAATATAACACAGGCCCAGTAATGCAATATAACACAGGCCCAGTAATGCAATATATAACACAGGCCCAGTAATGCAATATAACACAGGCCCAGTAATGCAATATATAACACAGGCCCAGTAATGCAATATATAACACAGGCCCAGTAATGCAATATATAACACAGGCCCAGTAATGCAATATGTAACACAGGCCCAGTAATGCAATATATAACACAGGCCCAGTAATGCAATATATAACACAGGCCCAGTAATGCAATATATAACACAGGCCCAGTAATGCAATATATAACACACGCTTGCATTAACGTACTTGGAGAAGCAGAAGCGGTAGGAAAACAAGAGGTAGACAAGTAACCAAGCTCTTGAAAAGATAAAAGACAAAATTGTTCTTTTTCGCTAGTTTTTTTTTCCTGTCTTTCTTTGTTGTTGTTGTTGTTGTTGGGGTTTTTTTTTATTATTATTCTTTCGCTAGGGTGTTCTTTTTTTCTTTCGTTGGTTGGTTTGTTTTGTTTGTTTTTTGTGATCAAAAGTGGGTTTTAGTGAAGCCGTGTTCCTTTGCACGTGCTAAATGCGTGCTGGATAAGGGACCTCGATTTATTGACTCGTCCAAAAGACCAGCACCCAGACCATCAATCAAGGTCTTGTGGTACGGACAAAGGTAAGCCTGAATGACTTTTTGTTCCAAGGCGATACCTTAACCTCTAGGAGCACATCATTTCACCATTCTTTAAAAAAAAACAGAGAGAGAGAGAGGAGAAAAATCTCCCCAAACCAGCCCAGCCGACATATCAGTGCTGTGCCAGGGCTCTAGAACTGATTCACTCAAACCACACGTGTCATATCGATGACCCTGAAAAAAGACAATCTGGACTAAAGGAGAATTAAACATCCGTGCCATTGCATTCATGTGAGTAATCTTAAAATTCCGCCCAGTTTACTACCAGAGCGATTGAAACATAACGTTTCAGTTTCAATTTCTCAAGATGACGTCTCCGCGCTAGGAATGAATTCCAAATGCACTAACGTCACAGCCGCCATGTCATGGAGAAGATCTAGAATTATCACGGTACAAGCCTTTTAAGCATGTACATAAACCCACGAGCCGGCCAGGCCCTGAGGTCATACCTAGATGGTGCCATAACCCTGAGGTCGCAGGGGAGTGAGGTGGCAGAGACATCAACTTTCCACGGGGCTAGCACCACGAGGGCGGCACCCATCCTCTCTCCCTCGCACAAATTCATGTTCATATTCACATACGTTTCTAACCAAGACTTCAGAAAGACAAGATGGCTAACTGATCTTCAAAGGGTGGGACCTGGGAAATCAACCTATCTCTCCAATGTTTTTTTAGCAAGGCAGCTGGGCAATGCCCTGCTCTTCACGATTTTCAACTGCCGTGGGATCTTTAGCGTGCGCAGCCAGAAGGCACACGGGTCCGACTCGTTTTTCGTCCCCTTCCGAAGGACTAGACATTCAGTTCGATTTTCCGGTCAAACTGAGGAGAACAGTCGAGCCCTCTACGAGGAGCGAACCCTGGAACCTCGAGTTTAGTTAATGGCAGGCGAACGTCTGAACCATTCTGCCACTCTTCTCCTTATCTTACATAACGAAATAAACAGAAACATACGAGCTCTTACATAAAAAGAAACTGGCCTACAGTAACAAAACCTGCCACTAAACAGTTAACATTTCTTTGAGTGAAAATGCAATTAATACATTATCCAGTTATCATTCCTAATAGACGGAAAGTGTGAAAGGATTTACGGAACCTAGAAATATGAATGAATCAGCAAGGCAGAAACGAGAAAGGAAGAGACTTCAAAAAAGCAAAGGAGCAAGTCGGAAACAAAGAGAGTGACAGAAAAGAGAATTACAGAAGGTGGGGATACCACGTACACTGAGAAACACCCCGGCAGTCATGAGAGAGAAGGGGGGGGGGAGTTCAGATTCGTTGTTTGACAGACATACTTACACTTGTACGTCTGTATAGACATTCTTGTCTGGAGGCAGAAAGCACTGAATGTCTTACTTGTGTGGATACCACAGATACCTTGCCCCCTGTTCCGAAAACGAAGGGAGGTAAATGACAGCGGCAAGCAGCAGACGTGATAGAACGTTTACTGCCGATCTTCTGTCGAAGCCTTTGACAGCCGGGGATAATGGTTACCGATCCCATCTTTGACAACAGGGGATGTGGTTACGGCCCCTGACGCACTAGGCTCACACAAGTGCTAAGAGCAGACGATAACTCTATCGCGGAGATCGTGTCATCAGTGAGAGGGGATGAGGTCCTGTTTTAGAGGCACGCGCCTCCCTCCCCCTGATATCCAGTCCGTGCACACCGCGCGCGGATGGGTCATGTGACCGGGGTAGAGCGGCCAGATGCTCTGGATCGATGGCTTAATTGTCGTTTGTTGGTCGATTAATCTGACAACAAAGTAATGTTGCTGACATGAACCGATGTAGCAGTGTAAACAGATTTACAGTGTGAGTGTGTGAGAGAGAGAGAGAGAGAGTGTGTGTGTGTGTGTGTGTGTGTGTGTGTGTGTGTGTGTGTGTGTGTTGTGGAATGAAACAAAGGATGCGTGCACGTATCTCCCAGGTCAACGTGTGTGCAGATCTGCTGATGCCTGGACCCCCACCACCACCACCCTTCGTGTGTATACGCATGCAGAATATCAAATATGCACGTTAAAGATCCTGTTAATTAATGTCAGTGTTTATGGAAACAAAGTTTTAAAAAAAACACACCCAGATGCAAGCCACGGCAGGTTTGAAGAAAAAAAGGGCTTTAGTATGCTAAATGACATATTACATGCCATACTATCTTTTGCTGCCGTCCTGTTAAATAAAATGAGCTGGGTGGACAGGTAGATCTACTTCACAGAGTACACGGGTAGATTTCTACTTCACAGGGCAGACGACGGGTATGTCTACTTCGCAGGGTAGACTAGTAAGTTTAGTTCAGCAGGTGGATGGGTAGGTTTAGTTCACAGGGTAGACAGGCAGGTCTAGTTCACAGCATAGACGGGGAGGCTTCTAGTTGACATGGTAGACAGGTCTAGTTCACAGGGTAGATCAGTATGCTCAATTCACAAGAGGTCTAATTCACAGGGTAGACCAGTAGGTTTAGTCCACAAGATAGGTCTAGTTCACAGGGTAGACCAGTATGCTCAGTTCAAAAGAGGTCTAGTTCACAGGGTAGACCAGTAGGTTTAGTTCACAAGATAGGTCTAGTTCACAGGGTAGACCAGTAGGTTTAGTTCACAAGATAGGTCTAGTTCACAGGGTAGACCAGTAGGTTTAGTTCACAAGATAGGTCTAGTTCACAGGGTAGACCAGTAGGTTTAGTTCACAAGATAGGTCTAGTTCACAGGGTAGACCAGTAGGTTTAGTTCACAAGATAGGTCTAGTTCACAGGGTAGACCAGTAGGTTTAGTTCACAAGATAGGTCTAGTTCACAGGGTAGACCAGTAGGTTTAATTCACAAGATATGTCTAGTTCACAGAAAAGGTCTAGTTCAAAGAGTAGATGGGGAGTCTAGATCACAGGATACGCACGTCTCGTTTACAGGGTGGACAGGTAGGTCTAGATCACAGGGTAGGCAGTTAGGTCTAGTTCACAGGGTAGACAGGTAGATCTAGTTCACAGGGTAGACAGGAGGTCTAGTTCACAGGGTAGACAGGTAGGTCTAGTTCACAGGGTAGACAGGTCTAGTTCACAGGGTAGACAGGTAGGTCTAGTTCACAGGGTAGGCAGTTAGGTCTAGTTCACAGGGTAGACAGGTAGATCTAGTTCACAGAGTAGACAGGTCTAGTTCACAGGGTAGGCAGTTAGGTCTAGTTCACAGGGTAGACAGGTAGATCTAGTTCACAGGGTAGGCAGTTAGGTCTAGTTCACAGGGTAGACAGTTAGGTCTAGTTCACAGGGTAGAGAGTAGATCTAAATGACAGGGTAGACGTGCAGGTCTAGTTTACAAGATAGATGGGGAAGTCTAGTTCAGAGGGTGGGTAGACAGGTAGATCGAGAGGGTAGACAGGTAGGTCAAGAGGGTAGACAGGTAGATCAAGAGGATAGACAGGTGGGTTGAGAGGGTAGACAGGTCAAGAGGGTAGACAGGTAGGTCAAGAGGGTAGACAGGTAGGTCAAGAGGGTAGACAGGTAGGTCAAGAGGGTAGACAGGTAGGTCGAGATGGTAGACAGGTCGAGATGGTAGACAGGTAGGTCGAGACGGTAGACAGGTAGGTCAAGACGGTAGACAGATAGGTCGCCATTGACAAGGAAAGTCAGCGGCTGAAACTGAGGAACTGACCACTGTAGGAACGACTTATCTCATTCTCCTAAAGACATGAGAACTTACTAGGACTCTTAGCAGAGAGATTGCAAACTGAGATGTGAGGTCTACAACGGCTTGGGTGGGTGTTGAAGGGGTACAGGAGATTCTCTGTGGGGATGCCAAGGTACATTTGACTATAAGTAGTATCTCCATCCTCTGGAAATTCTGTGCTAGACATTTCCTTTGTGCTGTCACTCTCTTTATATATTTCGTACTCCTTTGCTTTCTACCGTCCTTATTTTCTGTCTTGCTGGCCCGTTCAGCTGTGTTTTCCATAAAGCTTTCTTGTAGAGTTATTTGTTTACGTGTGTTAAACGATTATGTTATTTTTTTTCTTTAAAGAGATTTGATATACAGAAGCAATCTTGGGTAATTCTGGTTAATGTTTACACATGTTTAGTGCATTTATTTCGTATTCAGATGTTTTAACCCCCCTGGTGATAAAATTGCACGGACTGACGGAGTGGTCGACGCCAGGAGGCTTATCCTTAGATTTTGTACGCAAAAGCATTGATATGTGTGTTTCTACTTTTCTTTTCCGGAATTCAGTATGTTGAGATGGTTTTAGGCTTGATATGGCTCAGGGCTTTAAACAATAACGAGAAAGGGGTGAAGGGAATGATGAATCGGTGATGTGGACATACCTACTTATCTTTGCCTGTCTTTCCCTGCTGGCTCTGCGGTGCAAGAAGGCCTGGATGGCTGTCTAACTAAACGGGATGGCACGTTTGCCAGTCTGGCTCCGTTAAACAGTATTGCGTATGGCCCCCAAGTTCAGCCTTGTTAAGACGGTTGGGGAATGTAAAGCAGAGAGAGAGAGAGAGTAGATGGGTGCATCACTCTGATAAAATTTATGTACCGCCTCAGTCCCTGAAGATTAGGGTTGTTGTACAACTTTTTCCCTGCAAGAATACCTTTATTAGTCTCACTTTTTACGAAATCTGCATCAAAGTAATTTGCCCTTGTTCAAGCAAATAGAAAGTAGAAAAGAACGAAAATAAAAACGAATTCCCATTCGATTTAATTCACAGAAGAAGACAGGCGCAAATTTTCTGCCAAACGGCTTTTGTCAAGCGTATAAAAAATGACAACAAAGAAAAATTATCCAGATTTAGGATGAAAATAATAAGACAGCTAATTTCCCTGATGCTTCTGGTTTCTCACTTTTAAAGTTAACATAGTGGAATGAAAAACGGGACGACGTAGTCACAACGTCTTCCTCCTATTTTTAGATCACTGTCGGTAATTTTCATATACGCTGCACCAAAATGTGACTGCAGTGATCTGGAAAGCTTGTCTCGAGTAGGGAATCTCCTACCAGAAATTGGCAAGGACCCCACAGCTAAAGTATGATCAAGATGTCGGGATAGATGAGTGGTGTCAGTCAATGTCGATGAAAATGGCCACTCGCTTCATCGGTCGCCTGTATGTGCAGACACTGTGGTCAGTTGTCCTTCCTCTACAGACCGTGAATCGACAGTGCTGTAAATAGCCAGTAATGAAACCGTTACCATAAGGAGGTCCATTCTGCACAACCATCGGACCATCAACAGTCGTGTGCAGGGACTGTAAAGTAGTGTCAACTTATCACTGTGTCTACCCCTTCAGTCATTTATCTCGTACTTCCAAGCTGAAGTGGTCTGTAGCAGACATAGGTCTGACAAAGTCATCTGTAGTCCATGAGTTGTCTGTAACAGACATAGGTCTGACAAAGTCATCTGTAGTCCATAAGTTGTCTGTAACAGACATAGGTCTGACAAAGTCATCTGTAGTCCATAAGTCTGTAACAGACATAGGTCTAACAAAGTCATCTGTAGTCCATACGTCTGTAACAGACAGAGGTCTGACAAAGTCATCTGTAGTCCATGAGTTGTCTGTAACAGACATAGGTCTGACAAAGTCATCTGTAGTCCATGAGTTGTCTGTAACAGACAGAGGTCTGACAAAGTCATCTGTAGTCCATGAGTTGTCTGTAACAGACATAGGTCTGACAAAGTCATCTGTAGTCCATGAGTTGTCTGTAACAGACAGAGGTCTGACAAAGTCATCTGTAGTCCATGAGTTGTCTGTAACAGACATAGGTCTGACAAAGTCATCTGTAGTCCATGAGTTGTCTTAGCAGACATAGGTCTGACAAAGTCATCTGTAGTCCATGAGTTGTCTGTAACAGAGGTCTGACAAAGTCATCTGTAGTCCATACGTTGTCTGTAGCAGACATAGGTCTGACAAAGTCATCTGTAGTCCATACGTTGTCTGTAACAGACAGAGGTCTGACAAAGTCATCTGTAGTCCATACGTTGTCTGTAACAGACAGAGGTCTGACAAAGTCATCTGTAGTCCATACGTTGTCTGTAACAGACATAGGTCTGACAAAGTCATCTGTAGTCCATACGTTGTCTGTAACAGACAGAGGTCTGACAAAGTCATCTGTAGTCCATAAGTTGTCTGTAACAGACAGAGGTCTGACAAAGTCATCTGTAGTCCATACGTTGTCTGTAACAGACAGAGGTCTGACAAAGTCATCTGTAGTCCATAAGTTGTCTGTAACAGACAGAGGTCTGACAAAGTCATCTGTAGTCCATGAGTTGTCTGTAACAGACAGAGGTCTAACAAAGTCATCTGTAGTCCATACGTCTGTAACAGACAGAGGTCTGACAAAGTCATCTGTAGTCCATGAGTTGTCTGTAACAGACATAGGTCTGACAAAGTCATCTGTAGTCCATGAGTTGTCTGTAACAGACAGAGGTCTGACAAAGTCATCTGTAGTCCATGAGTTGTCTGTAACAGACATAGGTCTGACAAAGTCATCTGTAGTCCATGAGTTGTCTGTAACAGACATAGGTCTGACAAAGTCATCTGTAGTCCATGAGTTGTCTGTAACAGACAGAGGTCTGACAAAGTCATCTGTAGTCCATGAGTTGTCTGTAACAGACAGAGGTCTGACAAAGTCATCTGTAGTCCATGAGTTGTCTGTAACAGACAGAGGTCTGACAAAGTCATCTGTAGTCCATGAGTTGTCTGTAACAGACAGAGGTCTGACAAAGTCATCTGTAGTCCATGAGTTGTCTGTAACAGAAGGTCTGACAAAGTCATCTGTAGTCCATGAGTTGTCTGTAACAGAGGTCTGACAAAGTCATCTGTAAGTCCATGAGTTGTCTGTAGCAGATAGGTCTGACAAAGTCATCTGTAGCATCGCAGAGGTCTGACGTGTAGTCCATGGTTGTTGAGAACATAGGTCTGACCCAAAAGTCATCTGTAGTCATGTATAGAAATAATTTTAAAAAAACAAAGTGGGGGTGGGGTGGGGACTTAACCATGATCTTTGTCCAAGTCACAGAAAGGTTGTTTTTTTTAATTTGTAGATGGTCAGGCTATATTAAAGAGTTCCTTCACGTCAAAATGCTTTTGAGACAACACTCCATATTCACTCTTGATTCTATCATTCCTCCTTATCCCATTGTTGAAGAGGGTGCATGCTGTGTGTGTGTGTGTGTGTGTGTGTGTGTGTGTGTGTGTGTGTGTGTGTGTGTGTGTGTGTGTGTGGGTGTTTTGTTGTCATGCATAGTTCTGTTTTCCTTTCCATATTTGTGTGTAGTGATGTGGTATGAGATGTGTTATTATGTTATCATGTGGTATTATGCGGTATGATGTGTTTTGCAGTATGAAGTGTGACATATCTGTCCATATGTCTTATGTTATATGTGTACACTATTTGTGGCTGTTCTGTGCGTCTATTATGTGAAGCGCCTTGTGCTCCCTCCTTGTGAGGAGGAAGGCGCTCAACAAATGTCCAATATTATTATTATTATTATTATGTGTAGCCAGTCAATGAATACCATATTAGACTGTATTGACTATCCCCGACATACCACCACCTGCTGAAACATTAAAGAGAGTTCCTGTTCCTTGCTGACTACACTGAGATGTCGTCTTGTGTGTGTCATCATCATTCTGTTTGTTATTACTGTGGGCAAAATGTTAGCATGGAATGACACAGGTGTATCATTAATTTGCTCACAACGGACCTATCGTATTAAAGTGGAGCTAATATCAGTGAGGAGAGCACGTAGCCACAGAGAAGCGCCACCCATTTTGTTTATGTGCACGTTTGTTCGAACAAAGCACTCCTACAGGTAAAGACTTAACATAGTCTTGCCATGGGTTAACTTTACACGCGCGATTGTTTTTTCCGTCTCATGCAAAGAGCTGTCACCCCGACCACTACTCGAGTTCTACCAAAGGTGGTGAGAAAAATGTTTTGTTTGAATGTGGATCGAACCCGGGATTCTCGCGTCCTGTGCCATGTGTTCGTGACCCCTGGAGTAAGTCAGGATATGATGGAAGCGACAGCCGTGTGGACTACACAAATGCGACACGTAGACAACTAACTGCTTGATGTGGACTAAATATGATGTTACCGACCGTTTTGAGGTCAGGGTTCCTGTTTTTCAGGTGAAGATTACAGAAGAAAAAGGAGACGGTAAATGTAGTTTGAACATCGTAATTTGTGTTTCTATTGTTGTTTAAAAGCCCAGCCAACTGCATAGAGCCATATCAGGGATATAACCGCTTCAAAACATAAAACTTCAACAGGTTAAAAAAAAGAAAGAAAACAAAATCAAGTACATATATCAATTCATTCGCATAAAATTAAGCACATGTATCAATTCATTCGCGCAAAAATCTAAGGACGTGCCCTCGGCGTTGACCACTCCGTCCAATTTTGCACAGGGGATTTAAAATACACACCTGAATACAAATCTTAAGCACACCTAAGGACACCAAAACATATATAAAAACAGGTGTAAATTACCTAAAATTGCTTCTGCATATCTCACTTCCCTAGAGCCAAAAAAGCACTTCATACATGTACCCAATTATCAATCCCAAGAAAAAATACGCAAGACTTTATCGAACACATACAGGTGAATGGGCCAGCAAGGCAGAAAACGATAGGAAGAAATGACAGAAAGCAAAGGAACAAGGCAGAAACAAAGAAAGTTACAGAAAAGAGGAAATTTCTAGCACAGGATTTCCAGAAGGTGGGGATACTACATTTACTGAAAGAGCCCCCAGCATCCCCACGGGGGATGTAATTTGTGTTACTAGAATATCACCACACCAAACACGGCTGTTGTGTATAACTGGCTGTCTTTCCCTTCCAGGCAAGAAGACGTTTTTATTTCCTTTGTCCAGTGTCTCCTATTTCGCAGAATTGAGATTGGAACCGTGTGGATTTCAGACTGTAAAGAGTTCAGTCCCCGGACAAACGAGATCGTTCATAAGAGGACTGTGTGTGTTGTTACATCAGCTCGCTTGACGTGAGGTCAAACTACTGCCAGAGTTTTCCTGACTTTCAACAGATGGGTCTGACGTGACTGACGGCTTGCCTGTAGCTGTCCATCTGGTTCAGCGACACCGACATATTGTGATACGAAGCGTCACTCTGACTGCGAAGAAATGGTAGAAGGACCGAACGAAACGGGATAAGGAAAGAACATGGTCAAGCCATTGAAAGATTTTCCCCTTTTATACAAAATGTGACGAAATGCGAATGTTTACATCTCTAGGTCACGTGACTTGGGGGGGGGGGGGAACCATCAGAGGATATGAATGTTCACATTCTTCACACTTTCCTCGAAAGGTTTTAAATACTTTTTAGTTTTGTATGACCTTCACCTTGGTGACATCACGATTAGATGACGCTGCCAGACTGTGGTTTCATACTTGAATCACTTAGCTAGGGACACCACTCTTGTGCTTTTATTTTGTCTGTACCATTTAGGGATGTGTGATTGGGGGTGGGGGAGGGAGAGAGAAGCAAAGTGACTTTACCCCTCATCCAGATACTCCACAGGAAAAAGTTGGGAAAAAGTGCGAGCGGTGCAGTGAGAATGCCGTCACGCCGGTCTGCGATGCGATGACACATATATGCACCTGACTTCACGAAGACTAATGTTCTTGAATCCACACCTTTTGAGAGTTCGGAGGTTCTTCAAAAGCCATTCATTACTCTCAGACAATTCCATATGCGCATCACAGGGTAGGGTGGGTAAACGTTTGGAAATAAAGCCTCTTACGAAAATATATCACCAAGACTGTGTTAATCGAGATCTAGCAGAGTGGAAGGGGAGGGAGGAGGAAATATCGTTTCTCGTCACTTAGAAGTTGCTTCGGAGCAGTCCAAAAGAGCGCACTGCTCATAAGCGCCCACCCTGTCAACCATGCCCACCTGACCCTTCCTTCTCTGGCACACCTCTTACTACTTTTACCCCAGTCTCACAAGAAGAAATTTTCAACACAATCAGATCCATGTCGTTCAAAACCTGCGAACTGGATCCTCTTCCAGGTTCTCTCTACTCCGACTGTCTCCCTACTCTCCTCCCATTCATCACTGACATCATCAACACTTCTCTTCAAACTGGAACTGTCCCAGATTCTTTCAAGTCTGCTATTGTTCACCCTCTCCTCAAGAAACACAATTTAGACCCAAATGAACTGAAAAATTACCGGCCTATCTCTAATCTCTCTTTCTTGTCAAAACTCCTTGAAAAAGTCGTCCTCAACCAGCTGAACTCTCACCTGTCTGCCAACAATCTCCTCAATCCTTTCCAGTCAGCCTACCGCCAGTGCCATAGCACTGAAACTGCCCTACTACACATTCTCAACAATCTCCTCCTTGCAACTGATACTGGCAAAGTCTCTCTCCTCACACTCCTTGATCTGTCTGCAGCCTTCGATACCATTGACCATGGTATTCTCCTTTCTAGACTTCATCATACTTTTGGCATCTCTGACATTGCTCTCTCCTTTTTCACTTCGTATTTATCAAACAGAAAACAAACTGTTCTCATCAATGGCACTTACTCTCAACCTGCATACCTGACCTGTGGTGTTCCACAAGGATCTGTCCTTGGCCCTGTTCTTTTCACTCTTTACACCTCCCCCCTGTCTACCATCATCAACTCCCACTCTATAAAACACCACTTCTATGCTGATGACACCCAACTTCAAGACAGTGACTCACCTGATAATATACAGCGCCTGTTGACTCGCACCACTGAGTGTTACTCGGACATTAAGAACTGGATGACGTTCAACAAACTTCAGCTTAATGACGACAAGACAGAAGCTATCCTCATTGGCACCCGTCAGAAACTTTCTCAGCTGCCTCCTCTTTCTCTCCCATTATGTAACACATCAGTCCCAATTTCTGATTCAGCTAAAAACCTTGGTGTCTGCATTGACTCTACCCTCTCCATGAACAACTTTGTTTCTCAAACTGCCAGATCTTGCTACTATCATCTCCATCGTATAAGGCTGATCAGGAAGTATCTCTCTGTCGAAACAACTGCAAAACTCGTTCTCTCCTTCATAATGTCTCGCATTGACTACTGCAATTCACTCCTGTCTGGTCTCCTGCCTCCACCATTCACATCCTACAGCGCATTCAAAACAATCTGTACGCCTTGTACTCAAAAAGAAAAAAGCTGACCACATATCTCCTCTCCTGGCACAACTTCACTGGCTCCCTGTATCAAAGCGCATACAGTACGAACTAGACACCATGTGCTACAAAAGCCTCAATAACGCAGCCCCCGATTACCTGTCAAGCCTACTTGAGATCTATGTTCCCTCACGTACCCTCCGCTCTGCCTCCGATCCTCTGACTTTTCGCTTTCCACGCACTAAGCTCAATACCTATGGTCCACGAGTCTTCTCTGTTTCTGGTCCACTCTCCTGGAACAAACTTCCTCTCTCAGTCCGTCAGCAACCTACTTTTGTCTCCTTCAAGTCCGCTCTCAAAACTCACCTTTTCTCCTCCGCATAAAATCCTAACCTCACTCAACCCCCCCCCCCCCCCCTCTGCAGCCTGTCTCCGCTCGGAGGGGAATCACATGGTTATAATATATAATTGTATATGCTATGCTCTCTGTGGTTTTCCATTGCTTTTTATTCTTGCTTTTATTGCTTTTGTTCTTTCTCCCCATTTGTAGCCATGCGTGTGTGTGTGTGTGTGTGTGCGTGCGTGCGTGCGTGTGTGTGTGCGTGCGTGCGTGCGTGCGTGTGTGTCTGCTTCAGCGCTTAGATTTGATTTTATCAAGATTTTGCTCTATATAAATATTGTAATTATTATTATTATTATTAAAAGCACGGAATTTACTTGTCAAGAAGAATGCATTTTCATACAAGAAAGCACGCACATGTGTGTTCTTTTTGTTTTCTTAAAGCGTGTGTGGTTGAAGCAGTCTTCAACCCTTACCCCACGTATCATCAATGAGGCCAGAAAGGTGTCTGAAGCTGCAGCACACGGAAACTTTGAAGACGAATATGCCACTGGCGCAGTCATAGGGAAAGATTTCACCGCTAGCATGGCTAGAAAAAACCTTCATAGTAAAACTCACACGAGTCGACTTCTGCAGAGACAGTTGTTAGGTTGTGTTATCTATGTTATTTAGTTCACACACACACCACACACACACACACACACACACACACACACACACACACACACACAAGCACACACACAAGCACACATATTTGCTTCACGAGTGATGTGTGTGTGTGTGTGTGTGTGTGTGTGTGTGTGTGTGTGTGTGTGTGTGTGTGTGTGTGTGTGTGTGTGTGTGTGTGTGTACTGCGCGTGTGTGTGTGCGCGCGCGTGTGTGTGTGTGAAAGAGAGGGAGGGAGAACGCATTTAATTCATTAACCCGTTCCAATTAATAATGCCGTCAACCTGACGTAGTGATCACTCACATTTTACAATCCGCTCTTTTGGGAAGAGATGCGTGTTGCCCTTCGATTCCACAAGCGGATTCCCTCTTGGTACCAACAATGTGCCCTGTATGGCATCATTTTTGGCATGCGTGGTTATAGGTAGGTAAACGAAAAAAAAACCCCTGCGTGCTTATCGGATGTACCCAGCTGCTCTATCCTCTGGGGCGCCTTTCCCTTTAGTCCCCCTTCTCCCCTTCCCACCCACCCACCTCCCAAAATTGGATGGATGGGTAATATCAGGTAATAAATCTGAGACAAGCGAGACAGTCTTGAAAGAGGCAGACACAAACAGAACATTAATGAAGAAGATTAAGAAAAGAGAAGCAGCATTCATAGCACATTTCATGAAGTAAGAGAAATCCGATCACCTAGTCGCAACAGGAAAGCTGGACAGAAAAGAGCACCAGGTAGACCCAGGGAGAAAATATCGGATGGATTCGCAGTGTGGATGACGACAGACAGAGGATGGGAGATGTACTTGCAGCAACAAGGGTTAGATTCGTATGGAGGGCCATGATCACCAACGCCATGCGGCAGATCAGAGCACATGATGATCATCATCATCAGGTGCCTTGCCGCATGGCGCTGGCGACCATGGACTTCCATCTGTCTCTGTCTCTTGTTACCTCAAGCATCTCTTCCACCCTCCCTGTCTTCAGCCACTCTGCAAGTCCGTCTAGTATCTTCTCCCTGGGTCTGCCTGGTGCTCTCCTTCCCTCCAGCTTTCCCGTTGTGACCAGGTGCTCCAATTCCCCTTTCCTCATAAAATGGCCTATAAATGATGATGATGATAAATCTGTTCCATCTCATCTTTTAAATCCAAACGTGAACTGTCCTAGTTGTAAATAATAAAGGAGACTAAGGCCGGTGGTGATTACAGCCCGGTGGTCCTATAGACACCGTCACGATCAGTGTTTGAGTCCTCACCTGGTTCGCTGACAACCACACGTCCTAACACAAAAGGCCAATCTACGATATGAACAGGCCACTGCCTTGGGTACAGACGCTACAAACCGTGCTTAAGTGCGTGGCTGAAAGAACTAATTACGATCCATCCTGTGGGAAGGCATGCCTGTGTGTGTGTGTGTGTGTGTGTGTGTGTGTGTGTGTGTGTGTGTGTGTGTGTGTGTGTGTGTGTGTGTGTGTGTTCGTTCGTTCTTTGATTTAACGTCTTTTCACTTTAAGTGATATTAGACGTGTGTGTGTGTGTGTGTATGTGTGCGTGCGTGCGTGTTTGTGTGTGTGTGTGAGCATATTACCAGTATACAATCGCGCCTTAGTTGTATGGATGGGGGGGGGGGGGGAAGCATATTAGCAGTAAACAATCAAGCATTAACTCTCAGGGGAGGGGGGTATATTGCCAGTTACAATCAAGCTTCAGCATACGGGGGAACGGAACGTATCACCAGTATATAATAAAGCTTTTAGCTCTCTGTGGGGGTTGGGATGTGACATATTGCGAATTATATAATCATGCTTTAGCTCTGGGGGAGAGGAGAAAGCACTTTGTCAGTATACAATCAAGCTTCAGTTAAAGGGGGGGGGGGGGGGGGCGCGGCGGCGGGAGGGACAGCACATTGGAAATATACGATCATGTCTTTAGCTCTGTAAGAGGGAAATGGGGGAGAGCATTCTCTCTCTCTCTCTCTCTCTCTCTCTCTCTCTCTCTCTCTCTCTCTCTCTCTTGTTGGGGGGTGGGGGGGGGGTGGGACCAGCATATTGCCAGTATAGAATCGAACTTCAGCTTTGTTAGTGTCTATCAACTTCCAAGTTTAAATTGCTTTTACGACATGACACTTCCATTTCGTTTGGAGTGGAGAGGAAAAGTGAAGCAAACGAGCGATCTAAAAAACGTTCGCCCGTATATTAAACTATATAAGACTGGTTTCTACAGTACAGTACACTACAACACACTACAATGCCACCACTGTACTGATCCGAAATTGGAAATAATCGTGATAAAGTGCATCTGCCTGGCCATTTTGAAACATTCGTGTACGTTGGACATCCCGTTTTTGTTTTGCCAAACGAGTGACAAGACTTTTGGACCAGACTTCGTAACAGAGTGCTTCTACACTGTATTTGACTCGTCGCGCGCGCGCGCGCACATATATATATATTTAACGCTCAGCAAATTAGAGCGAACAAATCAATTGTGAAAATTGGATGCTATTCATGTTCATGACAGTTGCTGGGGAAATGCCGAGGAGGTCAAGATCATTCGTAACATCAGCCTTCAGAGTCAGGGTTCTGCCTTGTCCACGTCGGAGGTTGACACGGTCGCTGAGGTTGGCAGACAATATGTCACTCAATATACCCCCACACGCACACACACACGCATAAACAAATACACAAATGTACACACACACACACACACACACACACACACACACACACACACACACACACACACACACACGCATACACACAAATACACAAACGCACACATGCACACACACACAAATACGCAAACGCACAAATACACACACATGCGCACGCACAAACACACACACACACACAAACACACACATACAGAGACACAGACACGCACGCACACACACACACACACACACACACACACACACACACACACACACACACACACACACACACACACACACACACTGACCTGGACAGGGCGTCAAGACTTGAGGTGGGAGGGAACGTACTGAAGTTGCTATACAAATCCATGATGACCAGTTTGCCAAAGATGACGCCAGACCTTACAGCACACTGCTCCAAACACACGGCTGTCTTGTCAGTACGGTCCTCAGAAGTGTATTGGTGGCCAAAAGTTTCTCACACTGGTCGAAGCGGCAGGGAGGTTTCAGTCTTTTTCTGCTAATTTTTGTTTTTAGTGTTTGTTTGTTTGTTTGCTTGTGATCTCACGCTTGATAAAGGCCAGTTGGCGGAAAACTTGCACCTGTCTTGTCTGGTTGTATTGAATACGTATTCGTATTTTTTTTCGTGGGTTTTGTTTCCTGATTCGTCATCTTTTTGATATACTGGTGGCCAAAAATGTTTGACAAGTCATCTTTTTGATATACTAATGGCCAGAAAATATTTTGACAAGTCACCTGTTTGATATACTAATGCCAACAAATATTTGACAAGTCAACTGTTTGATATACTAATGGCCAACAAATGTTTCACGAGCCACCTGTTTCGATATACCAATGACCAAGCCACCTATTTGGTGATGCATTGATAGCCAATAAAATGTTGACACATAAAGTCACATGTTTGATGTACAGATGGCAAAGAAATGATTTGACAGATCACCTGTTTCAGGGTCTTACTCAATTGAAAGATATGACGATAATGCCATAATCCACAGCAATCTTTCTTGCTGGTTTCGTCTTCAGAATCGTCAATCGTCGTGTGGGTGCACACATCATTAAAACTATACAAATTCACAGACAGCAAAATCGATAGCGGAGTGTTGCGAAAATTGCTTCAGACTTCATTACAGTTGCTATGTACGCGCAGATGCTCTGTGACGTTGTGTTTGAATTCAAAGAAAAAAAACTTGTATTCGAGCAGACAAAAAGTGCAGTGTCCATAATGCAATGGCAGTGTCTATGCGGCTGGCTGGAAAGAGAGGCCCACACAGTTGGCCCTCCATTTCTTGTGGCTCACACCATGATCAGTCCAGTTATAAGAAGGGATGGACGTAACTGACACTTTTATTGCCAGACTCTTGCAGTACGTTTGGATCATGTATATATCCACACTATCCTGAAATAACGAAGAACAGACCGACAGAGAGGGATAAATTACTGACTGTAGGCCAGTCTTGGAGTTCGTTTACGTGCCATCGCATACCGCCATCCTAAAGGCAGAATCACACAATTTCATTCCAAGTAAAAGGAAAAATACACGTTCTGAAAAACCACACACCCTCGGGGTTGCACACAGATCATTTCACAGAAACCATACCGGAGTCAAATCTCATTACAAATCTCATTTCAAAAAACCATACCACTGTCTGATCTTATTTCACAGAAGTCATACCTCAGTCAGATCATTTTTTAAAAAAAAGCCATACCGCTGTCTGACCTTATTTCATAGAAACTATACCACTGTCTGATCTCATTTCATAGAAGCCATATGCGTCCGATCTATTTCATAGAAGCATACCGCTGTCTGATCTCATTTCACAGAAGCCATTCTCAGATCATTTCATAGATACCTTAGATCATTTCACAGAAGCCATATTCAGTCAGATCATTTCACAGAGGCCATATCTCAGATCATTTCACAGAAGCCATATCTCAGTCAGATCATTTCACAGAAGCCATACCTTAGATCATTTCACAGAGCAATCTCAGTCAGATCATTTCACAGAAGCCATACCTCCGTCTGATCATTTCACTGAAGCCATACCTCGGCGTAGTCTGATGTCGTCCACTGAATGTTCGTTAGTCCGTATTTAAAGTCCTACCACACCTTAGTGTATACGAAGACTACACATAAATTATAAAAAAAAGCCTTGAAATCTTATGTCCACTCTGTATCACCCACCTATCCACAGAATCCTTCACTTCTCTCCCTGATGGCCAGTGTCCACTTAACGTCACACGTCTTAGTTATGTCTGCTACCGCCCATTGATCACACCAACATGGCAGTCACAATTACACCATTAAACCAGTTGTAGCGCTATCATGGGTTTTGACCAGTTTTACGCCTGAAAACGTAGAAAACGTCATTTCACAGCCATCTAGTGTTGTATCACAAAGACGTCAGTTTACATTATTCTAGTGTTGTATAAGAAGTTTACAACAACCTTGCACTGTATCAGAAGTTTACAACAAGCTAGTGTTGTATCACAAAGACGTCAGTTTACATTATTCTAGTGTTGTATAAGAAATTTACAACAACCTTGCACTGTATCAGAAGTTTACAACAACCTTGCACTGTATCAAAAGTTTACAACAACCTAGTGTTGTATGAGAAGTTTACAACAATCTAGTGTTGTACTGTATCATAAGTTTACAACAACCTAGTGTTGTATCAGAGGTTTACAACAATCTAGTGTTTACTGCATCATAAGTTTACAACAACCTATGTGTTGTATCAGGTTTACAACAATCTAGTGCTGAATCATAAGTTTACAACAATCTAGTGTTGTATTGTATCAGAAGTTTACAACAACCTAGTGTTGTATCAGAGTTTACAACAATCTAGTGCTGAATCATAAGTTTACAACAATCTAGTGTTGTACTGTCTCAGAAGTTTACACAACCTAGTATGTATTACAAGTTTACAACAACCTAGTACTGTAACAAGTTTACAACAACTAGTATGTTTCAAGTTACAACAACCTAGTACTGTATCAGATTTACAACAACCTAGTACTGTATCAAAGTTTACAACAACTAGTACTGTATCAGAAGTTTAAACAACTGTGTTGATCAAAGACTCGTTTACATATCTAGTATGTATAAGAAATTTACAACAACCTTACTGTATCGAAGTTTACAACAACCTGTACTGTATACAAGTTTACAACAACTATCTGTATTACAAGTTTACAACAACTGTTACTGTATTACAAGTTTACAACAACCTAGTACTGTATTACAAGTTTACAACAACCTTAATACTGTATTACAAGTTTACAACAACCTAGTACTGTATTACAAGTTTACAACAACTAGTACTGTATTACAAGTTTACAACAACCTAGTACTGTATCAGAGTTTACAACAACCTAGTACTGTATTACAAGTTTACAACAACCTAGTACTGTATCAGAAGTTTACAACAACCTAGTACTGTATCAGAAGTTTACAACAACCTATACTGTATTACAAGTTTACAACAACCTAGTACTGTATCAGAAGTTTACAACAACCTAGTACTGTATTACAAGTTTACAACAACTAGTACTGTATCAGAAGTTTACAACAACCTAGTACTGTATTACAAAGTTTACAACAACCTAGTACTGTATCAGAAGTTTACAACAACCTAGTACTGTATCAGAAGTTTAACCTAAACTGTATCAAAGTTTACAACAACCTAGTACTGTATCAGAAGTTTACAACAACCTAGTACTGTATCAGAAGTTTACAACAACCTAGTACTGTATCAGAAGTTTACAACAACCTAGTACTGTATTACAAGTTTACAACAACCTAGTACTGTTACAAGTTTACAACAACCTAGTACTGTATCAAGTTTACAACAATCCTAGTAACTGTATCAGAAGTTTACAACAACCTAGTACTGTATCAAGTTTACAACAACCTATACTGTATCAGAAGTTTACAACAACCTAGTACTGTATCAGAAGTTTACAACAACCTAGTACTGTATCAGAAGTTTACAACAACCTAGTACTGTATCAGAAGTTTACAACAACCTAGTACTGTATCAGAAGTTTACAACAACCTAGTACTGTATCAGAAGTTTACAACAACCTAATACTGTATCAGAAGTTTACAACAACCTAGTACTGTATCAGAAGTTTACAACAACCTAGTACTGTATCAGAAGTTTACAACAACCTAGTACTGTATCAGAAGTTTACAACAACCTAGTACTGTATCAGAAGTTTACAACAACCTAGTACTGTATCAGAAGTTTACAACAACCTAAGTACTGTATCAGAAGTTTACAACAACCTAGTATTGTATCAGAAGCTTTACAACAACCTAATACTGTATTCAAAGTTTACAACAACCTAGTACTGTATCAGAAGTTTACAACAACCTAGTACTGTATCAGAAGTTTACAACAACCTAGTACTGTATCAGAAGTTTACAACAACCTATACTGTATCAGAAGTTTACAACAACCTAGTACTGTATTAGAAGTTTACAACAACCTAGTACTGTATCAGAAGTTTACAACAACCTAGTACTGTATCAGAAGTTTACAACAACCTAGTACTGTATCAGAAGTTTACAACAACCTAATATTGTATCAGAAGTTTACAACACCTAGTATGTATCAGAAGTTTACAACAACCTAGTATGTATCAGAAGTTTACAACAACCTAGTACTGTATCAGAAGTTTACAACAACCTAGTACTGTATTCAGAAGTTTAAACAACCTAGTACTGTATTTATTAGAAGGAAACGTTTGGCGTTAATTCGAGAGGGGCTCATTGCACACTGACAATTCCATATGAGCTCCACCCAAATTCGCTAACAATTATCTGGAAGACTCCCTGAGCGTGTGCAAAACAAAATGGTCCCGAAAAGTCTTGAAATGGAGAAGGGTGGGAGATGAGCTAAAAAACAACAACAACAACAAAACCGACACTGGTGACTGCAGTGCTGGAAATATCAATTAAGACAGCCAGCGAACAGGCCGGTGGAATTGAACTTGAGGTATCAGAGCTTGAGTCCACGCTGTATCAAAGAACCAACCAGCCCACGTCTAAAAAAAAAGGGGGAGAAAATCTTTTGAGGGCAATGCAACAACGTGCGTTCTTTTCGCCGACTTGTCTGACTGTTAGTCAACACTTCGTCTGTCAACGTCTTGGACCACTTTCTAAAACAACTTTTCTCTTGTTGTTTTAACCGACTTTCTTGTTGTTGTAGAACAAATGCCAAACTTCTTTATTGTTGTAACTCGGTTGCGTTGTGTGTCAATGTAATCACTATGTAGCTTACAGCCCTGCGGTGGTCCACTTGTTTCGACACGAATGCATTTTACAACATGCTTTAACATCCTATTTATGAACTTGTTTTTCCTTCATTATTCTATTCTAAGCACGCCTTATTTTTCCACGATACTTTTTTTATTTGTTTAATTTTCTCTCTTTTATTTTTTTAGCACACCTCATTTTCTTTCCCATACTTGTATTTTTCGTTCACATGTCTACATACACTTTTCTCTACACACTGTTCTTACACTTTTCTCTACACACTGTGCTTACACTTTTCTCTACACACTGTGCTTACACTTTTTCTCACATGTGCTACACTTTCTCTCACTGTGCTTACACTTTTCTCTCACACTGTGCTTTTTCAATGTTCTTTTTGCGAACGGGTTTGTCTTTAAACGTACTTTGTCCACTTTGTTAAATATCTTGTATCTATTTTCTCCCACACTTTTTTGTCCAGAGCACAACACAGATAACGCAGTTTCTTTCCTGCAAAGCTGTCTAGTTCAAAAATGAGAAATAACTAAAAGTTTTCTTTCGCTGACTGAGCAGTTTGCCTCACACACAAACACCAGCACCAGAAACACAACTGAGCAATAAGCAATTTCCAACTCTCTGGAGTTAACGCCACTTGACGCTGTCAGAAAGCGTGATGACAGTGAGAGGCAGGGGGAGAAGAGGTCCTTGCCATGCCGGTGTGGGGCATGTTGGGTGGTTCACAGCGTGCTGTGACGGGTGGCGGGCCAGCAGGAGAGATGGCTGGAGAACATGGAGGCTGGGTGGGCGGGTGTGTGGAGACGATGGGGGGGACAGAGGTAGACAGAAGCCCGTGGGAGTGCCGAAGTGTCTGTGTGTGCGGGCGGTACTGGCTGGCTACTCTCTCCCGGCTGCAGCCACCAGGATCTGCTGCACATAGTTTTAAACAGAACAATCATTGTCTGGTGTGGGTAGAGTGCGAGAGTAGGTGGGTGAGAGAGAGAGAAGAGAGAGAGGAGAGAGAGAGAGAGAGAGAGAGAAAACAAGAGACTAGAAAAACAAATGAAAACTGAAGTCGATATCTTCAGCTCTCTCCCTCTCTTTGTCTGCCCAGTAATCGTTATTTTTATGTACATTGCATTTGGTAGTGTTGGTGGTGATGGTAGTAATAGTGATGTTGAAAGGGTTCTCTGGGAACATGCAAAGTGGATATATAACTCCCTCACTTAAAATCCCGATGGGTAAAACGGAATGACTAATGGACTCTCCATAAACTGTCAGTAACACAGTACTCCTGATTGTTGTAGTGCTTGTGGTAAATGAAGGCAGTGGCCATGAACTCTGTCTTGTTTCATTTCCTGACCTTGTACTCCCAGTTCTGTATTCTGAGAAGCGGAGGGTGAAGAGAGGAACAGAACGATTAATGGTGTGTCCAGAGTGACACAGATAGAGCAAGCACAGATAACCTGTCTTCACAAGATGAACAGCAAGGAGGGGAGGGCCGAAAGGAAATAGTATACAGTGCGATTCCCCACTTTTTCGGGCTGGCTTGTTTTTAAACAGATATATACTTCTTGTCAGTGTGTGCATGTGCACGTCTCCCCACCTGTCTTCTTGTGTAGTGTCTGTATGTGCGAGTGCCTGCGCAATAGCATCACATACGTGCGGGCATAAACTCACGTGTACGTGTTTGTACGGAGGCGTGTCCGTGTGACCAGAAGTAGCAGCGTTCCTTAATTGGCATCCTCCCACAATATATTATGTTTATGATAATCCGAAGATGGCAAGAGAGAGGTGGACAGAGAAACCGCAACCAATATGGATGGCACCTTATCAGAGACATAAATCTTCTTTACTGGATGATTGTAAAGAAGTCCTGATATAGGGTGGATTTTATATGTTCCCCCGTGGGGATGCCGGGGGCTCTTCCAGTATAAATAGTATCCCCACCTTCCGGAAATTCTGTTCTAGAAATTTCCTCTTTCTGTCACTTTCTTTGTTTCTTTCTTCTTCCTTTGTTTTCCTTCATTTCTTCCTATCATTTTCTACTTTGCTGGTCCATTCACTTGTACGAGTTCGATAAATCTTACGTACTTTCTCTTAGGATTGATAATTGGGTATATGTATTAGTGCAATTTTGGCTCTAGTGAAATGAGATATGCGGAAGCAGTTCTAGGTAATTTATGCCCGTTTTTATGTTTTTGTGTCCTTAGTTATGTTAAAATTTGTATTAAGATATGCTTTTTAAACTCCCTGTGCTATAAATTGGGCGGAGTGGTCAGTGCCAAAGGCATCTTAGATTATGTGCGCTAATGCATTGATATGTGTGTTTAATTATCTTTTTTGTTACCCTGTTGAAGTATTGTGATATGGCTTTACGCAGTCAACTGGGCTTTAAGCAGAAATGACAATAAGATGAGCGTGACGTAAGCTGCTTGGGAGAATAATTAACTCGGAAATCTCCAATTAGCCGTTTGTACTGACAAACAAGGTCTGGTGTTGGCGTATATACTAGCCTCGTAGTAAATAAGCTTTGGGATTAACACACGTGTGTGTGTGTGTTGTGTGTGTGTGTGTGTGTGTTGTGTGTGTGTGTGTGTGTGTGTGTGTGTGTGTGTGTGAGTTTGTGTGTGTGTGTGTGCGCGCGCGCGCGCGCATCTATCCATCTCTGTGTCTGTCTGTCTCTCTCTCTCTCTCTCTCTCTCTCTCTCTCTCTCTCTCTCTCTCTCTCTCTCTCTCTCTCTCGCAACACTTCCGGGAAACAGATTTTGAAATCCAAGAAATATTACAGCTGTATAAACCAAGTATCAAAATGGTGTAATACAAACCATGCGCAGATCAACTCGACAAAAAACAAAATCAGTAGTAATGACAACTCGCTAAAACAGCAACTCCCAAACCTTAAATCTTCAGTTAACTTTCATCATCATCAGGTGCCTTGCCGCATGGCGTTGGCGATTATGGACTTTCATCTGTCTCTATCTCTTGTTGCCTCAAGCATCTCTTCCGCCCTCCTTGTCTTCAGCCACTCTGCAAGTCCGTCAAGTATCTTCTCGCTGGGTCTACCCGGTGCTCTCCTTCCAGTTAACCTTAGACGGTGTAAATAGAAAACAGGTCTCTGAGCACCGTGTATTTGGTGTTTACTTAAGAGTTTCACTGAGATTATTAATGTGAACTTCCCGAGTAAGTTTTTGGTCTAAGAACCTATTTCTTCCAAGCAAGCTTTCATATTTTATCAACACTTACGCTGACCACATTAAATTCCATACTGACTATGCATGGGATGGTTGCAGTGAACCTCTATTGAAATAAAATTCTTACACGGAAGGAGGGAAATTCTCGTAATCTACAGCTCCCTAGCCACGGACCAAAAATGAAGAAAAGCGGGAACAAGTATCATGCAAAAAACAAAAAACAAAAAAACAAAAACAAAAAACAAAAGAACACCTTTGGTGCACACAAATGTACAAAATTATGCACAAATCCGCCCCAAAACATCTGTCCAACAAAACTACTTAATCCAAAACAATGCCCTACACAAATTCAAGACGCAACCAGGAAGGTCAGACATATTCAAAGCAATCCTTTTCTGGTTTGTATCGTTGATCTACATTACCCACCAACATCAAGTCATGCACATCACCAAACAGCTTTAAACAAAAACTTCACAAATATCTGCTTGAAATATCGTAAATAATTATTCTAATCAAAATCCCTTTTCTAGATCTACATTCACTGTGCTAATGAAATCTTTGATAGAAATGGCTTGCTAACGCTTTTACGCTATCATCTTTGTGTGTCAGAAATACTAATCTGCCTCATTTGCGACAAAGTTCATGCCCACCCAAAACTCATTCTGAATATATGTACCCAGTTATCAATCCCAGGAGAAAGTATGTAAGGCTTTATAGAACACATACAGATGAATGGATCAGAAAGGCAGAAAATGATAGCAAGAAATGACAGAAAGCAAAAGGAACAAGGCAGAAACTGAAGACAGTGACAGAAAGAGGACATTTCTGGCACATAATTTCTTGAAGGTGGGGATATTATTTACACTGAAAGAGCCCCCAACATCCCCACGAGGGAACTTTTTACAACAAGCAGCAGGAAAGTCGTGTAATGCATGGGTTGCTGTACCAGTGAATCAGCACTTTGAACCTACTCAGCAGCAGACCGGTTCACAGCCAAAAGGTCTGTAATATTGGGTTGGTGTCTTGTCTTCACAGATCATCCCCCCTTTGTCAGACTACCACTTGACATGACTATTTATCCTGACTGCATGTGAATTGCCACTTTGAACTATGAGTGTTTCCATTATGTGAACTAAAATGTTTCCATTATGTACATTGCCATTCCCGCTGGGCTAAATTGCCACTTGGATTGGACTGGTCCCATGGACCATCTGACTCGATGAATCGGTTGATTTAGTACTTGCCACTTCCATAGCCAAAGTTTTCACAGAGACCACAGAAAGGTAGAAGACAGACAACTTACATAAACCTCTCAAGGTTTTAAGGACGTACAAGTATTCCGTTTGGCAGTCCTTGGTACCTGACGTGATAAATAGACTGTTCCCACCTTGTCTCAATAGGTATTAGGTAGTTTCACAGTCTAAGTACTTGATTGTGATAAATGGACTGTCGTCACCATGTCTCGGTAGCAATTAAAGTAATGTTGTAGTAGTAGTAGTATCAAAGGTATATCAGTCCTCGTGAATTTGGGGAGAGGTATTTTTCTTCGATATTGGAACCTTTTGTTGTTTTTTTCTCTCCTGTATTTGTTTGAACAGGTATGTGCATATGTATGTATGTATGTATGTATGTATATATGTATGTATGTATGTATGTATGTAAACCGTTTCAAAACATAACCGTACTTCAACGGGGAAAAAATAAAAAATTAAGTACACATATCAATGCATTCAAGCACATAATCTTAGGAGATGCCCCTGGCGTTAACCACTCCGTCCAATTTATCGCACAGGGTATTTAAAAAACACACTTTAATACAAAACATAAGCATACCTAAGGACACCAAAACATATACAAAAAACAGGCATAAATTACCTAAAATTGCTTCCGCATATCTCATCTCCCTAGAGCCAAAAATGCACTTAATACATGTATCCAATTATTAATCCTAAGAAAAAGTACGTAAGACTTTATCGAACACATACAGGTGAATGGACCATTAAGGCAGAAAATGATAGGTACAAATGACAGACAGCAAATGAACAGGGCAGAAACAAAGAGAGACAAAAAAGAGGAATTTCTAGCACAGAATTTCCAGAAGGTGGGGATACTATTTACACTGAAAGAACCCCCGGAATCCACAAGGGGGGAAAACACACCTGAATACAAATTTAGACAGAACTAAGGACACTAAAACGTATCTATGAAAGGTTGACCTATGGAAGACAGCTACATCCCAAAGACGCTTGTGTATAGAAAGCTGAAGTAAAGGTATTGTGACTAAGAAAGACCATTAGATTGAAACAAGGATACTTTGAGGACCAACCTCATCAGCCGTGGCACCAACACCACCAACTAGGAAGACATTACTCGCGACACAGTAAGTCGGCGACAGCATTGCACACAGGCCAAAATCACATTTGAACAGCACAAAACAGCTCCTTTTCAGCAGAATAGTAGGGACCAGTGGAAGCAGACACCAAGCCCGCGCCTGTAGAAGAACGTGTCTCCAGGATCGGTCTTGTCATCATCATCGTGTGCCCTGCCACATGGCGTTGGCGATCATGGCCCTCCACACGAATCTTGTTGCTGCAAGTACATCTCCCACCTTCTTTGTCCTCAGCCACCCTGCAAGTCCGATCAATATTTTCTCCCTGGGTCTACCTGGTGTTGTCTTTCCCCGCAGCTTTCCTGTTGTGACCAAGTGCTCTAATTCCCCTTTCCTCACGAAATGTTTATAAATGTTGCTTGCCTTTATCAATGATCTTCCTTTATCAATGATCTTCTTGTGTCTGCCGCCATCAAGACGGTCTCGTTTGTTTTCTTTGCTGTCCATGGATCTCTCAACATTCTTCTTAGAAACCACATCTTGGCTACCTCAATCTTGTTCTGGCTTTGCGTGTTGACTGTCCACGCCTCACAACCGTACAACAGAATCGGTTCTATATAACATTCAAGAACTCTCTTCCTGATGTTAATTGATAGGCATTTGTTGGTAAGAACGCTTTTCATCTTCTTGAATGCTGTTTTGGCTTGGCCGATTCTGCTGGCTATTTCTGATGTGCATCTGCCATCTGGTGAGATGGCAGTTCCCAGATATTTCAATTTATCAACCTGTCTCATAGTTGTGCCCTTTGCTGTTATTTTGTATGAGGGGATTATAACTAAGATAAAGACGTATAAGGCGATAAAAGACTAGTATGCCCATTCACTCACTTGGATCGACAGGAGAATCATTGTACATAATGTATGTTATATAGTCACCATCTCTGTGGCCTCTGGTGACATTCAGTCTGGGTGATACTTAGTCTCCGTGATGTTAATCTCAGTAATGAAATTCACACTCTCTGTGGTGGTAATTGCAATCTCTGTTGACACTCACAATCTCTGTATTGACATTCACAAATCTCTGTGTTGACATTCACAATCTCTGTGGTGACATTCACAATCTCTGTGTTGATATTCACAAATCTCTGTGGTGACAATCACAATCTCTGTGTTGACATTCACAAATCTCTGTGGTGACATTCACAATCTCTGTTGTGACAATCACAATCTCTGTGGTGACAATCACAATCTCTGTGTTGACATTCACAATCTCTGTGTTGACATTCACAATCTCTGTGTTGACATTCACAAATCTCTGTGGTGACATTCACAATTTCCGTAGTGATTTTATTTCGTTGATGAAATTTACAGTCTACGGTGATATTCAATGTACCCGCCAATTTACATTCCAGCGACGCTGCAGACCACGCTCCCAGTGCCCCCATCGCCTTCGCTGGCGACAGTAATTACTTAGTCGTACATTCACTAGACATTAACTAATAGCACCTTGGGGGCCGGGGGACACGTTCAGTCAGTAGTACTGTTTCTTCTACCATTCCGTTCTGAGACTATTTTGTTCTTAGACAACTCTGTTTCACTGAGAACCCTATTCCTGTCTTGTGATGTGTCCTTTATGAGACCATTCTGTGATGTCTTCTGTAACCATTCTGTGATGTCTTCTGTAACCATTCTGTGATGTCTTTTGTGACCATTCTGTGATGTCTTCTGTAACCATTCTGTGATGTCTTTTGAGACCATCAAAAATGTCTTTGAGACCGTCCTGTGATGTGTTTTGAGACCATCCTGTGATGTGTTTTGAGACCATTCTGTGATGTCTTCTGTAACCATTCTGTGATGTCTTTTGAGACCATCAAAAATGTCTTTGAGACCGCCTTGATGTCTTGAACCCTGTGATGTTGAGCCTTTTGTGAGTTTGGACCATTCTGTGATGTTGCTTTCTGTAACACCATTCTGTGATGTTTTCTGTAATCATTCTGTGATGTCTTTTTCACAGACGTGCTCGGGCTCTGCAGGTGTTTCTGGATATGGCTGTACAACATTTTCGTCAAAGATCTGAACTACAAGGTTCATATGAAAGTGAAGATGGACATGGATCAAAAAGGTGTATAATCAGCTATGCATTCCTCCTGGACACAATCGGTTGCTCCCCCTTCTCTATTATTGTTCACTTCCCCTGCCCCCAGTTAATTCCTACCCCCTCCTTGCCCACAATTATTAATTCTCTAGGTCAACAATTCAGTTCAGTTCATACTGCGTATAGCCTAGCTGACTACTAGAGCCATATCAGGTCTAACACCACGTCAGAAACGACAAACCGTTAAAAAAAAATTTAAAAGAAAAAGAAGAAGTTAAAAACCATGCTCACTATTAATCATTATTTAATACCCTTGTCCACAATCATTCATCAGTTATCTCCCTTGCCCACAATTATTCTTTCCTCCTATCCGTTTTTGTTGTTGTTGTTGTTGTTGTTGTTTATAAATATTTGCACTACCCGAAACTGCTGCGCTGAATTGCTGGTGGACCATTCAATATGGAAAATACCCGTTTTGTATCATGAACATGGCACTCGTCAGAAGCACAAGCATTGCAATCACCCGTTTTACAATTCAGAGCATTATATCAACACTCGTTAGAGAACCACTATACTGTAAGCCATGAAATCACTATATGGGTGACAGAATCACCACTGCTATACTTTGAGCGAGAGAATTACCGTAACTATGCTGTGGAGGACAGAATTACTGAGCGAGAGAATTACCGTAACTATGCAGAATTACTATGTGTGTGTGTGGGTGGGGGGGGGGGCAGAACCATCATGTTTTGTTGTTTTGGGGGGTTACAGAATCACCAGGGGGGGGGGGGGTAGAGACAGAATCACCATGTGGGAGACACAATTGCACAGCAACGGTGCAGGGTACAGAATCACCATGTGGGGGACAGTATCACCATACTACAGAATCACTATGTCGGACACAGAATCACCATGTGGGGCACAGAATCACCATGTCTATAGTGTAGGGGATAGAATCACTATAGCTACGGTATGGGGGAACAGAATCACCATGTGGGGGAGGAGGGGCAATAATCACCATGTAGGAGGGAAAGGGGTGGGTAGGTAGAATCACCATGTGGGGAAAGGGGGGTGGGTAGAATCACCATGTGGGGAAAGGGGGTGGGCTGAATCACCATGTGGGGAAAGGGGGGTGGGTAGAATCACCATGTGGGGAAAAGGGGGTGGGCTGAATCACCATGTGGGAAGGGGGTGGTAGAATCACCATGTGGGAAACTGGGGTGGGTAGAATCACCATGTGGGGAAAGGGGGGTGGGTAGAATCACCATGTGGGGAAAGGGGGTGGGCTGAATCACCATGTGGGAAAGGGGGGGGGTAGAATCACCATGTGGGGAAAGGGGGGTGGGCTGAATCACCATGTGGGGAAAGGGGGGTGGGTAGAATCACCAGGTGGGGAAAGGGGGGTGGGCTGAATCACCATGTGGGGAAAGGGGGGTGGGTAGAATCACCATGTGGGGAAAGGGGGGTGGGCTGAATCACCATGTGGGGAAAGGGGGGTGGGTAGAATCACCAGGTGGGGAAAGGGGGGTGGATAGAATCACCATGTGGGGAAGGGGGTGGTAGAATCACCATGTGGGGAAAGGGGGTGGGCTGAATCACCATGTGGGGAAAGGGGGGTGGGTAGAATCACCATGTGGGGAAAAAGGGGTGGGTAGAATCACCATGTGGGGAAAGGGGGGTGGGTAGAATCACCATGTGGGGAAAGGGGGTGGGTAGAATCACCAGGTGGGGAAAGGGGGGTGGGTAGAATCACCAGGTGGGGAAAAAGGGGTGGGTAGAATCACCATGTGGGGAAAGGGGGGTGGGTAGAGTCACCATGTGGGGAAAGGGGGTGGGTAGAATCACCATGTGGGGAAAGGGGGGTGGGTAGAATCACCATGTGGGGAAAGGGGGGTGGGTAGAATCACCATGTGGGGAAGGGGGTGGGTAGAATCACCATGTGGGGAAAGGGGGGTGGGCTGAATCACCATGTGAGGAAAGGGGGGTGGGTAGAATCACCATGTGGGGAAAAAGGGGTGGGTAGAATCACCATGTGGGGAAAGGGGGGTGGGTAGAATCACCATGTGGGAAAAGGGGTGGGCTGAATCACCAGGTGGCGAAAGGGGGGTGGGTACAATCACCATGTGGGGAAAAAGGGGTGGTAGAATCGCCATGTGGGGAAAGGGGGGTAGATAGAATCATCATGTGGGGAAAAAGGGGTGGGCTGAATCACCATGTGGGGAAAGGGGGGTAGATAGAATCACCATGTGGGGAAAAAGGGGTGGGCTGAATCACCATGTGGGGAAAGGGGGGTAGATAGAATCACCATGTGGGGAAAAAGGGGTGGGCTGAATCACCATGTGGGGAAAGGGGGGTAGATAGAATCACCATGTGGGGAAAAAGGGATGGGTAGAATCACCATGTGGGGAAAGGGGGGTGGGTAGAATCACCATGTGGGGAAAAAGGGGTGGGCTGAATCACCATGTGGGGAAAGGGGGGTAGATAGAATCACCATGTGGGGAAAAAGGGGTGGGCTGAATCACAATGTGGGGAAAAGGGGGGTGGGTAGAATCACCATGTGGGAAAATGGGGGTGGGTAGAATCACCATGTGGGAAAGGGGGGTGGGTAGAATCACCATGTAGGGAAAGAGGGGTGGGTAGAATCACCATGTGGGAAAGGGGGGTGGGTAAAAATCACCATGTGGGGAAAGGGGGGTGGGTAAAAATCACCATGTGGGGAAAGGGGGGTGGGTAAAATCACCATGTGGGGAAGGTGGTGGGTAGAATCACCATGTGGGGAAAGGGGGTGGGCTGAATCACCATGTGAGGAAAGGGGGTGGGTAGAATCACCATGTGGGGAAAGGGGGGTGGGCTGAATCACCATGTGGGGAAAGGGGGGTGGGTAGAATCACCAGGTGGGGAAAGGGGGGTGGATAGAATCACCATGTGGGGAAGGGGGTGGGTAGAATCACCATGTGGGGAAAGGGGGGGTGGGCTGAATCACCATGTGGGGAAAGGGGGGTGGGTAGAATCACCATGTGGGGAAAAAGGGGTGGGTAGAATCACCATGTGGGGAAAGGGGGTGGGTATAGAATCACCATGTGGGGAAAGGGGGGTGGGTAGAATCACCAGGTGGGGAAAGGGGGGTGGGTAGAATCACCAGGTGGGGAAAAAGGGGTGGTAGAATCACCATGTGGGGAAAGGGAGGTGGGTAGAGTCACCATGTGGGGAAAGGGGGGTGGGTAGAATCACCATGTGGGGAAAGGGGGTGGGTAGAATCACCATGTGGGGAAAGGGGGGTGGGTAGAATCACCAGGTGGGGAAAGGGGGTGGGTAGAATCACCAGGTGGGGAAAAAGGGGTGGGTAGAATCACCATGTGGGGAAAGGGGGGTGGGTAGAGTCACCATGTGGGGAAAGGGGGGTGGGTAGAATCACCATGTGGGAAAGGGGGTGGGTAGAATCACCATGTGGGGAAAGGGGGGTGGGCTGAATCACCATGTGAGGAAAGGGGGGTGGGTAGAATCACCATGTGGGGAAAAAGGGGTGGGTAGAATCACCATGTGGGGAAAGGGGGGTGGGTAGAATCACCATGTGGGGAAAAAGGGGTGGGCTGAATCACCAGGTGGCGAAAGGGGGGTGGGTACAATCACCATGTGGGGAAAGGGGGGTGGGTACAATCACCATGTGGGGAAAGGGGGGTAGATAGAATCATCATGTGGGGAAAAAGGGGTGGGCTGAATCACCATGTGGGGAAAGGGGGGTAGATAGAATCACCATGTGGGGAAAAAGGGGTGGGTAGAATCACCATGTGGGGAAAGGGGGGTGGGTAGAATCACCATGTGGGGAAAAAGGGGTGGGCTGAATCACCATGTGGGGAAAGGGGTAATAGAATCACATGTGGGGAAAAAGGGGTGGGCTGAAATCACCATGTGGGGGAAAGTGGGAGTGGGTAGAATCACCATGTGGGAAAAGGGGTGGGTAGAATCACCATGTGGGAAAGGGGGGTGGTAAATCACCATGTGGGGAAAGGGGTGGTAATCACCATGTGGTAAAGTGGAGGTGGGTAGAATCACCATGTGGGAAGGGGGTGGGTAAATCACATGTGGGGAAAGGGGGGTGGCTAAAATCACATGTGGGGGAAGGAGTGGGTAAAATCACCATGTGGGGAAAGGGGGGTGGTAAAAATCACCATGTGGGGAAAGGGGGGTGGTGTAAATCACCATGGGGAAAGGGGGTGGGTAAAATCACCATGTGGGGAAAGGGAGGTGGGTAAGAAATCACCATGTGGGGAAAGGGGGGTGGGTAGAATCACCATGTGGGGAAAGGGGGTGGGTAGAATCACCATGTGGGGAAAGGGGGGTGGGTAGAATCACCATGTGGGAAAGGGGGGTGGGTAGAATCACCATGGTGGGGGGAACACGTGGGAGGGGTGGGTAGAATCACCATGTGGGGAAAGGGGGTGTGGTCAGAATCACCATGTGGGGAAAGGGGGGTGGGTAGAATCACCATGTGGAAGGGTGGGGAATAAGGGGAGGGGGGGCTAGAATCACCATGTGGGGAAAGGGGGGTGGGTAGAATCACCATGTGGGAAGGGGGGGGAATCACCATTGGAAAGGGGGCGTAGGGTGGGTAGAATCACCATGTGGGGAAGGGGGGTGGGTGTAGAATCACCATGTGGGGAAAGGGGGGTGGGTAGAATCACCATGTGGGGAAAGGGGGGTGGGTAGAATCACATCAGGGGTGGGAAAAGGGGGGTGGGTGTAGAATCACCATGTGGGGAAAGGGGGGGTGGGTAGAACATACACATGTGGGGAAAGGGGGGTGGGTTAGAATCACCAGTGGGGAAAGGGGGTGGGTAGAATCACCAATGGTGGGAATCACAGTGAAAGGGGGGTGGTAGAATCACCAGTGTGGGGTGGGAAAAGGAAAGGGGTGGTAGAATCACAGTGGGGAAAGGGGGTGGTAGAATCACCATGTGGGGAAAGGGTGGTAGAATAAGGGGTGGGTTAGAATCACCATGTGGGGAATGAAGGGGAAGGGGTGGGTAGAATCACCATGTGGGAAAGGGGGTGGGTAGAATCATCATGTGGGGAAAGGGGGTGGGTAGAATCACCATGTGGGGAAGGGGTAGGGTAGAATACCAGGGGATAAGGGGTAGAATCAACAGTGGGGAAAGGGGGTGGGTAGAATCACCATGTGGGAAAAGGGGGGTGGGTAGAATCACCATGTGGGAAAGGGGGTGGTTAGAATCCATGGTGGGAAAGGGTGGTTGGTTAGAATCACATGGTGGGGAAAAGGGGGGTGGGTAGAATCACCATGTGGGGAAAGGGGGGTGGGTAGAATCACCATGTGGGGAAAGGGGGGGGGTAGTACAGTGGGGAGTGGTGGGTAGAATCACCATGTGGGGAAAGGGGGGTGGGTAGAATCACCATGTGGGGAAAAGGGGGTGGGTCGAATCACCAGGTGGGGAAAGGGGGGTGGGTAGAATCACAGGTGGGGAAAGGGGGGTGGGTAGAATCACAGTGGGGAAAGGGGGGTGGGTAGAATCATCAGGTGGGGAAAGGGGGGTGGGTAGAATCACCAGTGGGGAAAAGGGGGGTGGGTAGAATCACCAGTGGGGAAAGGGGGTGGGTAGAATCACCATGTGGGGAAAGGGGGGTGGGTAGAATCACCATGTGGAAGGACACTCTAACCGTGGTGATCCGGAATACCATTGCAGGATCTTCCCCCAAATGGGAGAAAACATCATTTAAACCTGATTTATCCTCCAAAACATTAAACAGACATTAAGAAGAAATTGTAACCATGCTAACAGTCCCCTCGCCATTACCAGCTTATGTTGTTAATCGGTGCAATGGAGTGTGTTTATTTTGACGGGCAAATTGGTCTTTCATTCCTCGCTTGATTGCGAGGCAACATCCCCCCCTCCCCACCCATCCCCCACCCCCACTCCCCGTTAGAATTTCTGCTGGATGAAATGGAACGAACTGAAAACTAAAAACTGAACTGGATCCCATCGTCGTTAATCGTCTAAACTGCTAGTCTGTGTATGTAATATTTAAAACTTATTGTTGGGTGAATCGAAGTAATCGGAGAAACTCACCGCCACCCCTGAAAATCTGAACGTTCATCTCTCCTCCTTTACCCAGCCTGCTGAGTGTTGTGTTGGTCGTGCGTTGTCAGTGATGGCAATGAACAAATAACCTCTGTCTAATAATGACCACTGTCCATTTGTGAACGTTCTGCCAACGGTAGTGCCTTGTAAGAAGACACTCTGGGAAGAGAGGACACAACACACTGCTAACTCTCATGATCCACTTTCCGAAGTCTCAGCAGTAAAGTTGCATTAGCTATGACACTATACTTGTAGCTTCAGTCAATAGTTTTCGTAAGTGAAGGTGTATGCGTCTTCCGTCTTTGCCTGCTTGTTCAGACAGTGTCCGCATTCACATGTTGGTGCTCCAGAAACTGGACCTTAAGTTTACAAAACCCATAACAAGTGTGACTGCCTGGGTTCAAATGAATCAGGAACCAGGGGGAAAAACACGAAAAAAGAATCAGAACATGTATTTGATACAACCAGACAAGACATGGCCAACTGGCCTTTGTCAAGCGTAAGATCAAAAACAAACACCTGATGCAAAAATTACGAGAAAAAGACTGAAACTTCCCTGCTGCTCCGTCCACTGTGAGAAAAGGACTAAACTGACTAAAATGACATCATGATGTGTTTTTGAGTAAAGTGAAATGAATTCTACAAACTGAAAAGAGGTCATGCCACATAATATTGTTTTATCTTGAGGAGGGTTCAGGGCTAACATTAAAACTGATGTAAAGAATCCTACTATTATATAATGCATAACAGAAAATGTAAGCATATGATCAACTAAATGGGAAATATTTAATCAAGATGTATGGCTGATGTAAATGGATCGTGCCTAGTGCAACGAATCCAGTCTGACCTTGGAAAGGAAGAAAAACATCCTAAACCAAACAGCCAAGGGGCTGAAGAGAACATCGGAGTCCCCGGAGAAAAAAAACAACCTTTAGTCAGACGCGGCTAGGCCTGTCTTGTGAAAGGAGAATTAAAACAGATTTAATTAAGAGATATGAAATAAAATAAAAGGCATATTTGCAGCTGCAAAACCAAAGCCTCACTGTGATGGGAAAATGGTGATGGTTCATTTCAGTAAATCATCATCGAGGTAAAACATACATGGACTCAAGGACATATTGAAAGAAGATTGTATGCATAAATTCATCAAAGCAGTATATACATAAATTTATACACGAAGGACAAGGAAGTTCATAATACCTGTATATTCGAGCAAAATACACGCGCGCACACATACGCACCAAGGTAAAAGTACGCGCACAAAGAGCCATGTCCTGAGAAAAGTACATCATGTGGCATTAACCGAATTCTGTTGAGGAAATCTTTTTGGTTTGTCACTGTGGCTCGCGTGTTCCAAGTTTATCTATGAATGGGATTGTCTGTCTTTCCTGTCTATGGTGCTGTTACTGTATAGAAGCCACAGACCTTTCACTCAGATGTTGTTGATTGAGTGGTCCGACTGGTTGAAATGATTCGAGATAGTTTATCTCTTTGATGTCGGATATCAGCCAAGTGTTCCTTGAAACGTGTATCAAGGGTACGCCCAGTTTCACCAATGTACAGTTGAAAACAATTAGAGCAGTTAACCTTGGTGTGTATGTGTGTGCGTGTGTATTCGCTTGAATATATAGGTATTAACTTCCTTGTCCTTCGTGTACTTTCGTGTTTATATTGCTTGGATGAATTTATGCATGAAATCTTCTTTTAATATGCCCTTGAGTCCATGTATGTTTTACCTCGATGATGATTTACCAAAATAGACCATATTAATCACCATTTTCCCATCCCAGTGAGGCCTTGGCTTTGCAGCTGCACATATGTGCGCCTTATTTTCATTTTATTCCATTATTTTTTTTATTAAATCTGTTTTAATTCTCCTTTCGCAAGACAAGCCCAGCCACGTTCAACTATTGTTTTTTTTCTCTGGGGACTCTGCTTTTCCCTTCAGCCCCTTGGCTGTTGATTTAGGATGTTTTTCTTCCTTTCCAAGAGGTCAGACCGGATTCGTTGTACTAGGCACCATCAATTTACATCGGCCATACCTCTTGATTATATATTTTCTCATCAGTCGATCATATATGCTTACATCTTCTCTTACGCATTTAATTAATAGTAGGATACTTTACATTCCATAAACTACTCTTAGCTAGTGCATCATAGTTTTAGTTTTAGCCCTGGACCCTCTTCAGGATAAAACAATATTAATATGGCATGACCACTTTTTAAATTGCAAAATTCATCTCACTTTCGCTCTGACATCATATTTACTTGCAAACAAATTATGATGCCACTTTAGTCAGTTTAGTCCTTTTTTCACAGTGGACGAAGCAGCAGGGAAGTTTCGGTCTTTTTCTCCTAATTTTTGTATTTGGTGTTTTGTTTGTTTGTGATTTTACGCTTGACAAAGGCCAGTTGGCCGAAAATTTGCGCCTGCCTTGTCTGTTGTATTAAAAACGCGTTCTGACTCTGTTTTCGTGGGGGTTTTTTTCTGGTTTAAGTTTACAATCTAAAGATTTTTTTTGCTGCAGACCAAGTTTGCCATATTCTATTGACTGTTCCTCTTTTGGCAATCCAACTTTGCCATACATATATAGGGGCTGACTGAACTTATGTGCTAGAATCGAACCAATTTCTGTATCTTCCCGGTTTTCTTGGACTCCACTGAAGACATTTTATGACCACGCAGATACACGCGAGTGCGCATGCGCCAGACGTGCACTTTTCGAGAGAAAAGAAGACGACAACAGAGCCAACGAGAGAGAGAGAGAGCTGGTTAGGGTGTAATCGTAGGGGGAAGAAGAATGAGGGTGGGGTTTTTAAACGGACAGTGATTAGGACAAACCACAAGTGGTGGTTCTTATTTGCTTGCACTTCTGTTTTGAATGAAATCAACTAAACATGCATCCGATGTCTTATGCAAACAGCTGGCAAATCAACTCTGTACAAGATCCAGACCTAACCCCAATCCTTGAGTAGTTATCTAAAGTGTTATCCTGGTACAAAGTATCTTAAGTAAAGTTTTTTTGTGTGTTTGAACGGGTCAGAACGGCCAAGTCTCTTTTGTTTAAGGTATACAGTGACACTGCGGTAGTAAAACTTAGATCCTCCATTTCTTTTAATGCTTCTTTACTGAAACACGTTCCGCGCCCGGTCTGGTTTCAGCAGCAAACAGTATCCTCTCAGATGTACACTGTGCAGATCACCGTGCCACTAAAATGACCCTGATCGTGCAATCCACAGAAAACTCGCCACAGAATGTAAACAAAACGGGGCCCTGGACACAGCCTTGGGGTAAGCCATACACAAGTGAAAACCACGAACATGAATTGATCAGTATCGATCATGTAAATAGGACAAAACGCAATCAAATGATCAGTATCGATCATGTAAATAGGACAAAACGCAATCGAATGCATCGCCTTCTGTACAAACGTGTAGAGTTTATTGAAGAAGGGTTCATCGTGATCGGACAGTTCCATACGCCCTCCACCAAACCCTGAGCCAGTGCGCTGATAAGGTCTTCAAATGTGAGGGGGGGGAGGGGGCTCCTATAAAAACACTACCAGAATAATGGAAACCTTATGATGGCAGCAAACAGGCCAGTGGATTCTAAAGAACGACATTGGGCTGATCCATTTGTCATCTCCGTATTATTGTCGTTCTGTTGTTTGTTTCCTCGTCTGTCACAATGAATGTCAGTTTACGAAATCTAGACTACTCTCTCCTTGAAAGAATGTGTCCCTATAGTACAACGCCACCTCCCCCCCCCCCCCCCCCCCTTCTATAAGTGTGTTTTGTTAATTCCGACGAAAAGAAGATTATTTTCTTAACAAAAAAATACAAGGGATGACTCCTTTGTTCCCGCGATATCTTAAAATGGCAAAGGGAGAAAATTCGATATTTCGTATGAGTAAAAACGTGAGCCACAGCGAAGAAATTCTCATTCTATTGCTGCTTATTCGAAATGTTTGTTGCTTCGTTTTGCTGTCCTCAGGCGTGAAGAGACAATGTGTTTTATTTGTCTCTGGTTTTCCACTGTCCTCCTCTTCAGTGCTGATGATTCCAGTGCACTTGTTGCCCATACAAGAGCGGGAATTGACAGTTCTTTTCTCTCTCTCTCTCTCTCTCTCTCTCTCTCTCTCTCTCTCTCTCTCCACACACACACACACACACACACACACACACACACGACACACACACACACACACACACACACACACACACACACACACACACACACACACACACAAAAGACAGAAATGGGGTAACAGGGGAGAAAGAGAGTGTTTACGATTCAGAATAAAGGTCAGCAACACAGTTTGGCTTTGTCTGAAAGCTGCCTGGTGGAGTTTATTCTCGTAAACCTGTCTTTGCAGTTATAAGGATTGGCCTAATTGGGCTAACGCCCATACGCGCACATGTGTGCGATTGTGTGTGTGTGTGTGTGTGTGTGTGTGTGTGTGTGTGGGATGTGTGGTGGTGGAGAGAGAGAGAGAGAGAGAGAACGGGGGTGCGCGCACGACTGTAAGTATGCAAGCATGTGGACAATGTGTGTGTTTCTGTGCGTGTGTCT
>JAPXFY010000020.1:43470254-43502754 GCA_030674185.1 Monoplex corrugatus | reverse complement strand
GTGTGTGTGTGTGTGTGTGTGTGTGTGTGTGTGTGTGTGTGTGTGTGTGTTGTCTGTCTGTCTGTCTGTCTGTCTGTCTGTCTATGTGTGTGTGTCTGTCTGTGTCTTTTTATGTGTGTGTTGTGATGTAGAGTGTGCGTGTGTGTGTTTCTGTTTCTGTGTGTGGTGTGACGTGGTATGTGTGATGTGGTGTGTGCGTGTGTTCCTGTGTATGTGTGTTCCTTTGTGTGTGTTCCTCTGTATGTGTTCATCTGTGTGTGTGTGTGTGTGTGTGTGTGTTTCTGAGTGTGGTGTGTGTGTGTGTGTGTGTGTGAGAGAGAGAGAGAGAGAGAGAATGCGCGCGAGTGCGTGAATATGGGTGTGCGCGTGCTCGTGAGTGTGTGTGTGTGTGTGTGTGTGTGTGTGTGTGTGTGTGTGTGTGTGTGTGTGTGTGTGTGTCTGTCTGTGTGTCTGTCTGTCTGTGGTGTGACGTGGTGTGTGTGTGTGTGTAAATGTACGCGAGTGCGTGGATATGGATGTGCGCGCGCTCATATGTCTGTCTGTCTGTTCGCGCGTGGTGGTATGTCAGTGTGGGTGGGTGGACTGGGACCAAACACCATATGAAGAGGTGTCCAGTGGGGGACATACGGTGGCCTCTGGCTCTGACTTGAACAAACAACATCACACGTTGTACATTCACACTTGGGGGAGGACTAAAAAAACGAAGCAATGAATATTCAAATAGGGTGGAAAACTCTCTTTTCTTTCTTTGGCTGCCTTAGGCCAACGAATTTTCCTCCAATAAGAAACAAATGACATGCTTGTGGTGTGGTAGAATGAATAGGTCGCTGCTGGACATGTTTCGATGTTCCCCCGTGTGTACGAAAGGCCCGTACATTGTCATAATGCTGATCAATCATGGCGTCTGATTTCTGTTGGGTTACTTTGTTGAATTCCTAATTTGTCCAAGACAGACTCATGGCAGTCAGATATTTCCATTGAATACACCTTTCCAGCATCGCCCACAGTGTAACAGTCGGCTTGTTCGCTGAGCTACCAATCTTAACCCTCTGACTCCCGCACCCTGTCCACCAGCATCCTGCACTGTCAGCCATGCTAGCAAAGCAAAACTTAACCTTTTGACTCCTTCACTCTTTCCACTAGCTTCCTGCAGGAGGATAGGATGAGGGAGTCAGAATGGTAAAGTTTTTGGGTTTTGGTGCGGGAATCAAAGGCTTCCATTATCGTGGTGGTGTAAGTTTAAAGTGTTATGAGGAGACGCCCCCTCTCCTCCCCCTCCCTTCTCCAATTCAAGACCATGCTAGTGCATAAGAGTTTTGCGCAGGCTCAAGGAATTTGCGATATAATTGCTGCTAGGTTTGGGTACAGCGCATATGGAATTCTCAGTATGCGTATGGTTCAGGCTGGATTTGTTGATGGTGGTGGTCGTGGTATAGTGGTTTTGCTTGCTTGCTTGTTTTTCCTTTTTTTTTTTTTCACTGCCTCTTAGCACCACTTCTCCCCCATGTCACCCATGTCACTGTCCAAGACATTCCCCATGCCCACCTACGCTCAGTTCACCAGGAGAACAGGGTATGATGGGCCACAGAACTTGGGAAAGTTTTATTTAAATAAACAAATCGAATCAATTTATAAATACATAAGTAAATGAACTATTAATTTAATTATTTAATACATTATTTTTATTTTCATTTTTATTTTTGTCTATTTATTTTTATTTATTTACTTTATTTATTATTTATCTAATTTTTTTTTTTTTTTTTTTTTTTTTTAATGTATTTATTTGTTTTTTGGGTTTTTTTTTTTTATTAAACTGTGAGGATGAGAACGGAGGAGAACACTAGTGATGATGCTGTGGAATTCTGTCTGGGATTGACATTGCAAAATAAGAATGTATTCTACGCGTACTGTCATTAAATATCTTGGCGTCGTCAGCCAGGCTCGAGAAATACAGACATCTGCATGGTTGGTTAAAAAAGAAGTTGAGAGCAACGCCTCGAAATCACTTCCGTAATGGAGATGAAACTGGACTGTACGGTCCCAGTCTACACAAGAAGCAAGTTCATGTTCTTATAGCCCAGCCGACTACTAGAGCCATATCAGGGCTAAACAAGAAGCAAGTAACCTACAACTTGTTCACCTCTGGGTAGGACTAGGGACCGGTGTGGACCGAAAAATCTTTGTTTATTTTGTTGATGTGTGTGGTGGGGGGGGGGGGGGGTAGAATCCACGATCTCCAGTCGTTGGTTGCGTTAATCCGTTGGCCACTTCACAACGTTGAGCAGCCCACAATAAACATAATAATTACGTCTTGATGGCCTTCTTCCATTCCGGTGGCACTTACGTCATCATCATCATGTATGTTGTGCCTCCTTGTGGCGACATGTGGTAACTGAGCACCTCACGGACTCGGGCTAAAACTCGAGAGACGCGGAGGTCTGGGCCCCAGACGTGCAGCACGCAGGCCCACCGGCGTGTGGATATGCCCTGGTGCCACGAACAAAACCCCAGCTATGGGTAAATAACACCACTGCCTTGTGGTTATCTCGGGACAGAATAAGGCTAAGGGGGTAAACCCTGAAAGAAAAATCACCACTACTGCCTTGTAGGTTGCCGTGGGAACGACAAAGGCTGGCGGAGAGTCCGTACACAAAATGATGGAAGGCAACGGGAAACCACCATCGTATTTTCCCCCTCAGAAAAATCATGGCCAGCTAAAGCAAACAGGAAAGCTGGAGGGAAAGAGAACACCAGGCAGACCCAGGGAGAAATACTGGACGGGCTTGCAGGGTGGCTGAGCACAGAGAGGGTGGAAGATGTTCTTGCAGCGACAAGGGATAGATGCATGTGTTTCAGTTTCATTTCTCAAGATGACGTCTCCACGATCGGAACGAATTCCATGTGCATTAACGTCACAGGTGCCATGTCTATGGTGATCATGTCACAAGCCTTAAGCCTGCACATAAACCGATGAGCTGGCCAGGTCCCGAGGCCCTACCCAGACTAAAAAGGCTTCATAGATGCATATGGAGGGCCATGACCGTCAACGCCATGCGGCAGGGCACATAGGCCTAATGAGTGATGATGATGATGATGGTGGTGGCGGCCATCTTCTATTCCGGCGGCACTCACGCACGTCAGTTAATTCCGCAAAGTGTTAATCATGAGCACCATATCCACATCACCACAACTATGCATATGATGAATAAGACATATACATACATAAACACCATCAAGACATCTACAGAACTTGGCACACAGAATGTTGAAGAAGACCTTCAGTGCGACGCTGATAGTCGCAATCGTCCATTGTCCTCAAGCCTGGCTGACGATTGGTTTTTATCCTATTTCCATGATAACCTGATCGATGTGGGCTAATTGTTATTCATGGTTTCCAGCCTAGCGTAGTCGTCCTCTCGGGTCACGGCCCGGGGCTACAGGTCAAAACGTTTGTTGCCCTTATATTGTCAGCCCCCGTCCGTGATTTTCATAAGTAAACATGACACGGACCTCTCCAAGAAAGTTTCGCCAGACGCCATTTGTTCTTTTAGTTGTGTAGGATGACGCAGTATGTTGTGACGTAACTACGTAAATGGCGTAACTTGAGTAAAGGAAGTTCTAACAAATTAAACGTGGAAGATATATAAAAACCTAAGGTTAATTCATGAAAACAAAGTGGAAGATTTATAATAAAAAATAAAAAAAACACCAAAGGTTAAACTAATTCACGAAAACAATTCATGAAAACAAAGTGGCAGATTTATAAACACCTAAATAAGGTTCACTAGTTCATGAAAACAAAATGACTATCAGAAACCATATTTTCAAGTAAACAAAATGACTATCAGAAACTATATTTTCAAGTACAGTCAAAACAGAGTCGTCTTCTCCCTTGCAAACATACGAACAGACAAAATCAAGCAGACAAAACAGACTGTTACTGGACAGAATAAAAAGGTTTTATTTAAGAAAAAAAAGGACGAAACAGAAATCTTTGAGGAAGACAACACAATCATACATACATACATACATACATACATACATACACACACACACACACACACACACACACACACACACACACACACACACACACACACACACACACACACACTGCATATACGTCCATCCATACATCCATCCATCCATCTATTCATCCAATATTTAGATCCTTCAGTGGGAATGTCCCATATTTCAAAAGCAACTCACGCATTGGCCGCTTTGTACATATACATCTGTGTGGATGACTCTGTCTTCGTGCTGTCTTGACATCAGGTCTGACCGGTTAGTTCTGCACAGAACGAAACGCGTCATTTGCTGTGAAAGCATATCACCTTCCCTTTGAAGGACATAAATACTGACACAACGCTCTGTGAGGGTGCTCTGGATTGCTCCCCCTGCCGTCTGTAGTCTTTCTTTCTTCTTTCTTCGTCTTGTTTTATTCATTCATTTGTTTACTTATTTATTTATTCATTCATTCATTCATTTATTCATTTATTCATTTAATTTATTTATTGCGTTGTCTTCTCCAAAGGTTTCTGTTTCGTTTTGCATTTTAGACCGGGCAATTTATTGCGTCCAGTAAAAGGTCTGTTTTGTCTGCTTGATTTATTGTTGTTGTTGTTGTTGTTGTTGTTTGCTTGCTTGCTCTGTTTTTGGTTCTTATCATTGCAAAGAGAGACCATTCCTTCCCTCTCTTGTGGACGTATATCCTCACATTTGCTGCAAGGTTAAGCAATAACATCGGGCGGGCTCTCTTTCTCTCTCTCTCTCTTCTCTCTCTCTCTCTCTCTCTCTCTCTCTCTCTCTCTCTCTCTCCTCTCTCTCTCTCTCTCGTTAGTTCTGGTATTTAGCATTTAACACTACGCGAGATTATCTGCGGCTTAAGCCTTTAATTGAGGAGAAACCTTTTATTGATTGAGATTTGATCATTTTAATGCGCAGTGATCAAGTTATTTCTTTCGTAACACAACCAAACAAACAAAAATGGTTTAAATGAAAAGGCCGTTGGCCGTCAAACAAACAAAAAAGTTAAAACATTTCAGTCTTACAGCCTGTCTTTCTCGCCCTTCCCTCTTCCACCTTCCGTTCTTCTTTCTTTCCTTGTACTGTTTTCCATCCCCCCCCTCTCTCTCTCTCTCTCTCTCTCCCTCCCCCCTTCACTTTTTACCCTGTGAAACAAAACAAAATATGACACCACGAAGGCAAATGGGACTTCCTACGTATTTATCTCCGCTTCACCCTCCTCTCCCTCCATCTCTAACTTCTCTCTCTCTACTCTGTATCTCTGTCTCTGTCTCTGTCTCTGTCTCCTCTCTCTCTCTCTCTCTCTCTCTCTCTCTCTCTCTCTCTCTCTCTCATTGTCTGAATGCGAAAAAATAAATCAACACGTCAGAGAAACGGAGCGAGCTCACTGGCATAAGCTCCCTCGTCAGTGACGCCTTAGCCATCACAACGGTCAGAAATGAGGACGGGTATGAGTGTGGGGGGAGGGGAGGTGAACGATCACATTTTAGCTAACCCTTAGACTCCTGCACCCTGTCCATAGCATTGTCAATCATGATAGCAAAGCAAGAACTGAATTAATAACCCTTTGATTCCCTACCCAAAGGGTTAAGTTTTTGCAATTAGTGGATAGGGTGCGGGTGTCAAAGGGTTAAGGGGTAGTGGTGGTGATTGCATGATTTCAGGTCACCCGGTATTTTTCAGGACTGAACACAATTTGATACACGATTGGGGCTTTCATAATTCAAACAGCCCTGCGGTGTTGAGGGTTCAGCTTCCGGGATTTGCATTACATGTGTAAAGAGGGATTTTTTCCCTCGTTCCATCTCACCTAGCAGGATTACTCATGGTGAAATAAATCCTACTTGAACTGTAAATAAACTCTGACAAACATAGAGAATGTTTGTGTCAGAGATAAAAAAATTTAAAAAAAGACTGAAATGCACTGATTATGATGATAAACTGTTTGTGACAAAATTTACTCTGTGTGTGTGTGTGTGTGTGTGTGTGTGTGTGTGTGTGTGTGTGTGTGTGTGTGTGTGTGAATGTCTAGATCCGCGGACTCTAGATCTGACATCTAGTGTTCAATCCCAGCCCTCAACATTAAAAACTGACCTGTTCGCTGCCCGTCTTAATGTTTCCATCATTCTAGTGGTGTCAGCTTAACGTTTCGTGGATCCTTCTCCAACCCACCCCCTTTTAAAGACCTTGCCAATGCATACGCTTTTGCGCAGGCTTCAGACAATCTGCCAGATAACTGCTGGCAGATTTGGGTTGAGCGCATTTGGAGTTACCCGATTGCGGTGAATTTGTTTTGAACTCAAGCCTTTCTAACTTAGGCACTGAGCAGACGTGTCTGTTCAATTAGTGATGTAGCGCCTGTAGCCCGGTGGATGTGGTCACACTTCATGACTAGCGTTTTTCACACTTTGACCTGGGTCGGTGATAGCATTTCCGTTACCTTCTGGTTCTTTCTACCTCCTCTCCCTCCCCCTCTCTCTCTCTCTTTCACTCTCCCTCTCTCTCCTCTCTTTCAATCTCCCTCTCCCTTTCGGGAGTTCAGAGGAAAATGCTTTTTTCCCCGCCTCTCTCTCTCTCTCTCTCTCTCTCTCTCTCTCTCTCTTCTCTCTCTCTCTCTCTCCCTGGGTCCTGTATTGTAATTATTTCAAAACATTTGAAATATGGATTATCCGAGAACGACTATGCATTATATATTCTGTGTTTGTATAATGTTTATAATGTGTTCATACCCCTTCAAATGGAGCTTTGGCCGTACCGAATAAATTTTTGCTTCCGATTCTGATCCCTCTCTCTCTCTCTCTCTCTCACACACACACCTCACACACACACACCACACACACACACACACACACACACACAACATATATATATATATATATATATATACTATATATATATATATATATATTATTATATATATTATGTGTGTGTGTGTGTGTTGTGTGTGTGTGTATATACATATATTATATATATATATATATATTTATAATTATTTATCTTAGACAAAATGACTCTTTGTACACTTGTATCAACCTTTCCGTCCTCGAATTTCCAGGAATTAATTCCATGTTTCCATTACTGCAACATTTGATCATAAAAACAGACCACCACCACCATCATCATCATCCTCTGCCCTGCCTCATGACGTTGGCGATCATGGCCCTCCATATGTATCTATCCCTTGTTGCTGCAAGCACATCTTCCACCCTCTCTGTCCTCAGCCACCCTGCAAGTTCGTCCAATATTTCCTCCCTGGGTCTACCTGATGCTCTCTTTCGCTCTAGCTTTCCTGTGTAAAAACAGATAGTAGCGTCTTTCAAAATCTTTGAGTGGTATGACCCATGATTAGGTCACAATGACCTGTTTCACTGCCTGAAAACGACAGTAGTGATGGTTTTATCATACACTTATACTTTTCCTCCACGATGTTCTTCATTATCATTATTGTTGATGTTGTTATTGTTATCATCGTCTTCATCCATATTATCACTATTTCATAAGTGTAAATGCAACAAATTGTACCTGTCTAAATGATGAAATACTGGTGTTTTTAATAGCTGTGCCATTTTAATTTCTTATCTGCACAGATTCTCAGTGAGAAATGTATTTGTTACAAATAAATATTTATTTCATTTCTTTGTTTTGGCAATTTGCAATTTTTGTACAAAAAAAATTACAGAAAGTCTCTCTCTCTCTCTCTCTCTCTCTCTCTCTCTCTCTCTCTCTCACGCACGACACACACACACACACAACACACACACACACACACACACACACACACACACACACACACACACACACACACACACACACACACACACAGCAGAACGTCAAAAGTGGACAGAGGTCACCGGCCACTGACACCAGTGACCAACAACAATTAAGGCCAGGCTGGGGAAGGGGGGAGGGGGAGATGAAAGGGGGAAGGTTCAGATTGTCGTTGGATGGGTTGATGGTTTCCGCTGGTTCAGATCTGGAGTTTGTTCAAGAGGGATACATCGCACTCAAAACCATATGCGCTCCACCCAAATCTGCCAGCAATTATCTTGCAGACTCCCTTAGCCTGCACAAAACACTATTTGCTGGCAAGTCTTGAAATGGAGAGGGAGAGAAGGGACCTATGAAACACTAAGCTGACACCACCAGAATGATGGAAACATTAAGATGAGCAGCAAACAGGCCAGTTTTTAATGTTGCAAGCTGGGATTGAACTCGAGATATCGTGTCTTGAGTCCACAGTTCTACCAAAGGAGCCAACCACGTCGGCTATTTGTTTCGAGGGTTAAGTATAATCTGCTTCGGAAAGGTTGATGGAGGTTTTCATTATTCAAACGGCCTAATGTTTGTTTGTTGTTAACGGTGAAGCATTATATGAATGAGAGAGAGCGAGAGAGAGAGAAAAGAGAGAGAGAGTGTGTGTGTGTTGTGTGTGTGTGTGTTGTGTGTGTGTGTGTGTGTGTGTGTGTGTGTGTGTGTGTGTGTGTGTGTGTGTGTGCGTCCCTGATGCTTTTGTTTGGAGGAATTATGCCACGTCCAGTTTTACCAGCAGGATTTCTTATGGGGAAATAATCCCTCCTGAACCAAAGCTGTAGTCGTAGATCTGCCGGTGGTGGAAAAAGAATGACAATGTAGTGATTAAGAGACAAGCTGTTAATGACACGGAGATTGTTGGATGTTTGTACATTACCCTTCTAACATTGTTCATTCATTTGTAAATACCTTTCTAACATTGTTTGTTCATTTGTAAATACCTTTCTAACATTGTTTGTTCATTTGTAAATACCTTTCTAACATTGTTTGTTCATTTGTAAATATCCTTCTTACATTGTTTGTTCATTTGTAAATATCCTTCTAACATTGTTTGTTCATTTGTAAATATCCTTCTAACATTGTTCATTTGTAAATACCCTTCTAACATTGTTCATTTGTAGATACCTTCTAACATTGTTCATTTGTAAATACCCTTCTAACATTGTTCATTTGTAAATACCCTTCTAACATTGTTCATTTGTAAAATATCCTTCTTACATTGTTTGTTCATTTGTAAATATCCTTCTAACATTGTTCATTTGTAAATATCCTTCTTACATTGTTTGTTCATTTGTAAATATCCTTCTAACATTGTTCACTTGTAAATATCCTTCTTACATTGTTTGTTCATTTGTAAATACCCTTCTAACATTGTTCATTTGTAAATACCCTTCTAACATTGTTCATTTGTAAAATATCCTTCTTACATTTTGTTTGTTCATTTGTAAATACCCTTCTAACATTGTTCATTTGTAAAATATCCTTCTTACATTGTTTGTTCATTTGTAAATACCCTTCTAACATTGTTCATTTGTAAAATATCCTTCTTACATTGTTCATTTGTAAATACCTTCTAACATTGTTCATTTGTAAATACCCTTCTAACATTGTTCATTTGTAAATACCCTTCTAACATTGTTCATTTGTAAATACCCTTCTAACATTGTTCATTTGTAAATACCCTTCTAACATTGTTCATTTGTAAATACCCTTCTAACATTGTTCATTTGTAAATACCCTTCTAACATTGTTCATTTGTAAATACCCTTCTAACATTGTTCATTTGTAAATACTCTTCTAACATTGTTCATTTGTAAATACCCTTCTAACATTGTTCATTTGTAAAATATCCTTCTTACATTGTTTGTTCATTTGTAAATACCCTTCTAACATTGTTCATTTGTAAATATCCTTCTTACATTGTTTGTTCATTTGTAAATATCCTTCTAACATTGTTCATTTGTAAATATCCTTCTTACATTGTTTGTTCATTTGTAAATATCCTTCTAACATTGTTCATTTGTAAATACCCTTCTAACATTGTTCATTTGTAAATACCTTCTAACATTGTTCATTTGTAAATACCCTTCTAACATTGTTCATTTGTAAATACCTTCTAACATTGTTCATTTGTAAATATCCTTCTAACATTGTTCATTTGTAAATACCCTTCTAACATTGTTCATTTGTAGATACCATTCTAACATTGTTCATTTGTAAAATACCCTTCTAACATTGTTCATTTGTAAATACCTTCTAACATTGTTCATTTGTAAATTACCCTTCTAACATTGTTCATTTGTAAATACCCTTCTAACATTGTTCATTTGTAAATACCTTCTAACATTGTTCATTTGTAAATTACCCTTCTAACATTGTTCATTTGTAATACCTTCTAACATTGTTCATTTGTAAAATATCCTTCTAACATTGTTCATTTGTAAATACCCTGCTAACATTGTTTATTTGTAAATACCCTTCTAACATTGTTCATTTGTAAATACCCTGCTAACATTGTTTATTTGTAAATACCATTCTAACATTGTTCATTTGTAAATACCCTTTGTTCATTTGTAAATACCCTTCTAACATTGTTCATTTGTAAATACCCTTCTAACATTTTTTTCATTTATAACTACCCTTCTAACATTGTTTGTTCATTTGTAAATACCCTTCTAACATTGTTCATTTGTAAATACCCTTCTAACATTGTTCATTTGTAGATATCCTTCTAACATTGTTCATTTGTAAATTACCCTTCTAACATTGTTCATTTGTAGATATCCTTCTAACATTGTTCATTTGTAAATACCCTTCTAACATTGTTCATTTGTAAATACCCTTCTAACATTGTTCATTTGTAAATACCCTTCTAACATTGTTCATTTGTAAATACCCTTCTAACATTGTTCATTTGTAAAATATCCCTCTAACATTGTTCATTTATAAATACCCTTCTAACATTGTTCATTTGTAAATACCCTTCTAATATTGTTCATTTGTAAATACCCTTTGTTCATTTGTAAATACCCTTCTAACATTGTTCATTTGTAAATACCCTTCTAACATTGTTTTTTTTTCATTTATAACTACCCTTCTAACATTGTTTGTTCATTTGTAAATATCTTTCTAACATCGTTTGTTCACTTGTAAATATCCTTCTAACATTGTTCACTTGTAAATATCCTTCTAACACTGTTCATTTTATCTTTTCGATTTCACCTTTTAGTGTTCCCCTACTGAATACTTTATTCATTTTTAATTTTTTACTGTCCTCTGTTGAATATTTTTGTTTACTAACCTTTTATCGTCCTCTCTGTTGAATATTTTGTTTATTAATCTTTTCTCGTCCTCTCTGTTGAATAGTTTGTTTATCAACCTTTTCTCGTCCTCTCTGTTGAATGTTTTTGTTTATTAACCTTTTACTGCCCTCTCTGTCGAATATTTTGTTTAAACGTTTATCGTCCTTTCTGTTAAATATTTTGTTTATTAACCTTTTCTCGTTCTCTGTTGAATATTTTGTTTGCACAGTCTTTTATGGTTCTCCTATTATTCTTATCTCAATCTTTCACCGCCCTTTATTCTGTATATTTCATTTAACTTTTTACCGCCCTTCTAATGAATTGCTTGATTGTTTAACTTTTTACTGTCCCTACTGAACAATCTGTTTATATGAAACTTGTATCGTTCTCCCTAATGAATAATTTGTTCATGTCAGCCTGTAAGAGGAGGGGGGAGGGGGAGGAAAGAGATTTTAGTTAACGGTGTTCTGCTCCTATAAATAGTAAATGATTTATTTTTTGAAGGATGCCAGTTTTGAAGTTGAGACTGCCAATTGATACTACATAAAGTTTCAATCACTATGCCATCACGTTTCTAAGGACTACTACTAATTAGTCCAGCTGGAGAGAAGAGTCCTGTCGCTCAGGTCATCTCCACACTACAAAACGGAACACAAAGTACTGTGAACATTAGAAACTAAGGAGAATTCAGTTGTTGCTCGGGTACCGAAACACAAAAGTTTATGAACATTAAAAACTAAGGAGAATTAATTTGTTGCTTGGGTACCGAAACACAAAAGTTTATGAACATTAAAAACTATAAAAAAAAAAATCGAGTGGTCATTGTTTCACGAAAACGGAACACGGAAGGTTATGAACATTTAACACTTTGACTCCCGCATCCTGTCCACCAGTTTCCTGCTTGTCAACCATCCCAGCAAAGCAAAACCTTTTACTCACTCCCCCTATCCACCAGTTCCCTGCAGAAAGCTGGTGGATAGGGTGGAGGAGGGAGGGAGTCAAAGGATATATATATATATATATATATTGTATATATATATGTATGTATGTATGTATGTATGTATGTATGTATGTGTGTGTGTGTATATATATATATGTGTGTGTGTGTGTGTGTGTGTGTGTGTGTGTGTGTGTGTGTGTGTGTGTGTGTGTGTGTGTAACGTACGTAAAAAGTTTTTTCAGTTAGTGGATAGGGTGCGGGACTCAAAGCATTAAAAACTAGTAACTCAGTGGTTGTTACACGAGTGACGGAACACAGAAGTCTGAACATTTAAAAAACTAAAAATTTAGTGGTTGTTGCATGAGACACAGGAAGTCGACATTCAGTTGGCAAAAAATAGTGCGTCCTCTCTCTCTTCTCTCTACGTCTCTCTCTCTCTCTCCTCTCTCTCTCTCTCTCTCTCTCTCTCTCTCTCTCTCTCTCTCTCTCTCTCCCTCCCCATTTGCTATGCCACTTTGATGGCCACAGAAGCTGTAACAGTTTTTTTATAATGTGGTGATGATGATGAGGATGATAATCATTCTGTGGATTTCCATCTTGCATTGAGAGACTACGTGACAGGGCTGTACTCTGCGCTTGATATCATAATATAACATGGCGTCAACCTAGCCCGAGAGATATAGACACCTGCGGTGTTGGTCAGAAGAATTCAGCAACACCCTTAAGACGTATCCACGAAGTGAATGATGGCTCGACGGTTTGGTCCCAGTCTTCTCAATACTGCTTAAAGCAGGCTTAACTCTGGGTACGAGCCAGTTCGAATGAAAAAAAAAATCCCACAGTGATTGCTGAAGGTTTGGAAAGAACTTTAAAAGAGCTGCCAAAACGGCAACATGGCGAAGACAAACACACACGGATAATCACTTCGTTTGCACGTCATTTCAGAACACTCATTTGTAACGCCATATCTGGTTGTCTGTTCATGCCATGGCGTAACATCACATTTCCTGTTTAAGCATAACAACTGGAATAGGGCCATGCCACGTTGCGCAAGAGTATTATGTTATGTTTGTTATGTTGCGTTGCGTTACGTTACGTTATATTGTGTTATGTTATGGTTATGTTACATCTTATTAATAATAACTGAAATGTTTATTTCACTGTCTGTCTTGTCTGTCCCTCCACCCACCCCCTCTCTCTCTCTCTCTCTCTCTCTCTCTCTCTCTCTCTCTCTCACTCTCCCAATGTCTATACAGATGTGATTATCATGATGTCAGATGATCGTGTTGGTTATTTATTTGTACCCTTTTGTGCGGGGCACTGATTTATTACATGAATAAACCATCTGAAGTCTCCCCCACCCCCCACCCAGACATGAAGGGGTGTAATTACAAAACAAATCAACTTAATAAAAAATATATTTGTAAGCATAGAAACATTATTTGTCAAAATAAGACAAACAGTTTTGCAATAAACACATGACCTAGTGGAAAAAAAATGCAAGAATTAAACAAATACTTATCTGATAGATTGATACAGAACTTTTTTTTTTCATTTCTTATAATCTTTATTTCCTGTTGTGAGAAACTGAATCATAAAGTTTTTTTCTCAGGTCATCCAAGGTAGAACGTCCTAAAAATACACTTCATCTTCAGTGGCATAATTGCACAATTTACACGTCAAAACATCTTCATTAGATGCTACATATCTTTTGCAGAGCACAGCAATTTCTGACTCACCACATGTAAATTTTGCAAGATTGTGTTTTTTAAATTTATTTACATTTGTTGTTAAACATATAGGTTCAATGCAACTGGAAGGTTTATATATTTTGTAAAGGGCAATCTGCCACTAGTCTGAATATGATCGTCCCAGTTCTGCCATCGGTAGGCAGTCTATCAGATAAGCATTTCCAACTCCTTGATTTTTCCAGACAAAAGAAAATCCATACTGACAAATGCACATACGAACATTTGATGCCCAGGAATGTTTATCCTACAATCTAGCTCATACGACATTTTTGTAAGCTTTTAATGGCAGTCTACCACGATGCAGTTAACCAGTATCTTGTGCATTTGTACAATGGGTATTTTTCCATACCCGCCATACACCGTATCATTTGGAATGCCCCTATTAACACCGAGGAATCTTTTCAGAACAAATAAATGTATTTTTTCTACTGGCAGTCGTTTCCAAGTCCCCACTTTTTCTGCTTCCTGTTGTATTGTTTAATGATTCACAGGTACATTCAACAGTACAATATGAAGCTGAAATATGGGACTTGGAAAACGACTGCCAGTAAAAAAAACAAACATTTATTTGTTCTGAAAAGATTCCTTGGTGTTAATAGGGGTACGCCAAATGATACGTGTATGGCGGGTATGGAAGACATCCACTATACAGATGCACAAGATACTGGTTAACTTTAGCCGTGAATCAAACAGTTTCGTGAAGATTTAAACTGAATTACTTTTTATCTATACAAGTTATTTAAATCGCTCAAATATGTTTCCCTTGCTCTTGAAAACTAGATCACGACATGAGAAGCTAACCTTAATATTCTTGTAAATTCCAGGGTCTATATATTATTCATTTACCACAGACATACCAATATATCCGTAATGCCATCGTTCATGGGTCGCCACGAATCTTTCCTAGCGAAAAACCATGATTTTGTTCCACATTCACTCTCAGTTTGAGTTTGTTGGAAGCCTTATAAAGGTTCTTCAGACGAGTCTGCAATCTTATGGCGGTGTCAGACAGCTAAATAATAACATCTGCCAATACTATTATGAAAATATCTCTGTCCAGTCTATTGAAAAGCCACGTCTACCATCACTAATTATTTCTAGAGCTAAATCATTTGTGCAGAGGGAGAATAACACATGGCTGCACACATCGCCTTGCTTTGTCCCCCGGGTACAATGGATATGATCATTAAGTTTGGCTCCACATCTCACACTGGCTTTAACTACTCTATACATACAATGACACCCACCCACCACCCACCGAGGTAAAGCATCGCCTGGATTTATCAGCCGAGTACAATGAACATTATAATCATTAAGTTTGGCTCCACATCTCACAATCAGGGGTGGGATTCTTCCGCGTATGGGCGGATTTCCGCGGATCGAAATCTCAAATCCCGCGTGTTCCAATAGCCGTTTTCGCAGGAAAAAAATGGTTAATCACTGAAGTCTTGCTTTGCTAAGGATGCATGATTATGTTTAATTGCTAGACAGAATTTTTTTCTTTTCCCACATTTTTTTTTTTTTTTTTTTTTTGTCATTAAAATTATTTTTTACACTGCCTGTTGTGCATTTCTGTTTGTTTTGTTTTTTAATTTGAATACAGTTACTATTTATATTTCATGTAGTTTTAATGTGAGAAATAACAGTGAGGCAATTTTTATGTAAATTCAGACAAAATTTTAATCATTCCCAAAATGCGCCAGACTGCACAGATTTGCGTTTAGATTTCAAAATTTTCCGGGGGCGCATGCCCCCTGACCCCCCTAGATTGGGTTGATTTTTTCCTCTTTTTTTAACTTTCCTCCAATCACATCCCTGCACAATAGTTTTAATTACTTTATACATACGATGACCCACCACCCATCCCCAGCGCTTAGATTTGATTTTGTCAAGATTTTGCGCTATTAAATAAAATATATTATTATTATTATTATTATCCCCCGCCGAGGTCAAAGGTCAATGTCAAGTTTTTGAATCCATCGAATTGGTCGCGTTGACATTGTTACAGCAGTTCGGATTTACACATTTGCCACGTGCGAGAGTTCGTTATGTCTCTTGAATGTATGCAGAAATATGTGATTGGTATTATTTATTGTGTGTTTTATGAACAGCTTACTGGAGTGTTGTACTGATGTATGTTTAATTAATGTAAACCATCGTTTGTGTGCAGATGTTTGTTTTTGTATTTTATAAATATGTATTTGATTTCAAAGAAAAGAAGAACTGTCGCATGATGCAGAGGGGAAAAAAGAACACGAGAAGGGGGGGGGGACGAGAAATTCTGCGTTGGACAAGTTTTGTGAACATACAGACAGCTTGACACAAGTGTTGCGCCATAACTGTTACCGTGTTTTATTTAGCTTTTGTTTGGGAAAAACTCCCTAAGAAGAAAGATGCTCCCAATTTCTGATCTTCCTGGTCTTCGTGTTTGTAGAATAAACAGAAAAAAATCTCATGTTCGGTCTGTATAGAATTCTGCACACTGAGGGGCAATTGAATATTGCAGATTAAAAAAACAAACTACAGTTTTATTCAGTGTTCTCTTCCTCCATAAATAAATGAATAAAATAGAAGAGGCATGATTTTATTCTGATTCTTTAAACATAGTGTGACTCTCTCTCTCTCTCTCTCTCTCTCTCTCTCTCTCTCTCTCTCTCTCCACCGTCTCTCTCTCCACCTCTCTCTCTTCTCTCTCTCTCCCTCTCTCTCTCTCTCTCTCTCTCTCTCTCTCTCTCTTCCTCTCTCTCATTGCAGAGAAGTGAGTGCTAGAATAGCCAGACCATTTCTGTTTTTAATTATTATGTAGAAGAAATTGTTGCCACAGGCGACCAGCCATCGTTTTCGCCTGCAGCTGTGTGGATTCAATCCTCGTAAATTGGGCATGTCTTTATAATCAGCCGCCATTCACACACCGCTTTATTAAAACCTGTCAGTTTATGAAGGCCATGCGACAACCGTTGGCAGATAATGAAATCGCTCAACAGACAAACAAAGAAGGAGCCAATACACAATCAACGAAGGAAGGAAGGAAGGAAGGAGAAGACAGATGGACGACCAAAAAACACCGTAACAAGCAGCAAACGAGCGAGTAAGCGATGGAACGAAGGAAAGAAGCGAAAGACAGACAGGCAAACCACAGAGAGATGCCAACATCTGCGGAACATCATCGTTTTCCTCTGGCGAGAGAAATGGGGAAAAAATGTGTATTGGCTTCTTATTTGTTTATTCATTTATTTATCTTCCCATTTATTTACCAGTCATTATTTACTTTTCTTTTTACTCGATTATTTTGTTTTATTTTAGTTATTCATCTATTCATTTTTTTATTCGTTTATTCACTTATTTATCCTGTAAAAGCTGTGTTATTAATTCTTGTTGGGTTTTTTTTTAGCTGAAAGCCATGTTTTTAGATCGCCTGTTGCTGCTACCGTTGTAGATAAATAAATATAAAGACCAATGAAGAACTTGTAATAGCACCCACATACCCCTGCTCCCCACCCCCACCCCTACTTCCGACAAAAAAATGGCAAAAGCTGTGCTCTATTGATTGCATGCATGCAAGTTAAGTCCGGTCCAAGAAAACAAATTTTCGATAGATAAACATAAATGAATAAACAGACAAATCAAACAAAATGTCAATTACATAAATAGATAAATAAATTGCTACAGGAAAAAATAAATCGAAGAAAGTCAAGCCTTTCAAAGAATGTTTTTCCTAGAATCAATCTCTCTCTCCCCTCTCTCTCTCTCTCTCTCTCTCTCTCTCTCTCTCTCTCTCTCTCTCTCTCCCCTCTCTCCTCTCCTCTCTCTCCTCTCTCTCTCACTCACACACACACACACACACACGCACACTCTCTCTCTCTCTCCTCTCTTTCTCCTCTCTCTTTCTCTCTCTCCTCTCTCTCTCTTTCTCTCCTCCTCACACACACACAACACACACACCACACACACACACACACACACACACACACACACACACACACCACACACACACACTCGCTGCATTTCAAAGAACGTGATTTCTTACAATCGATCTGCATCTCACTCTCTGCACGCGGAATATTACGACATACATGACCATTTATTTTTACGTAACATATTGCTAGGCATTGAGAGTGGAGAAAATCAACCAATTTGTGAAAGGTCAGCTTCTACTGGGATGGGGTAGCGTTTAAAAACCACATTTTGTTTCCTGTGATGGTATTCCCTTAACCACAGGCCAACCCGTCCCACATCAATGGACGACACCTACTGAAGAAGAAAATGAGATCTGATTACAAATTTTTTTCAGTCTCCTTTAAATTCTCGACAATTTTTTGTTTCCCACAGTGTAATCACAAAGACGCAAGTGTTCTTGAATACCACTTACTGTCACCTTGAATACGCTTTAAATTCTTATTGTTTATTTTTATTGTTGCTTAAAGCCCAGCCGACTGCGTACGCCCCGTGAGGATGCCTGGAGCTCTTTCAGTATAAGTAGTATCCCCACCTTTTGGAAATCCTGTGCTAGAAATTCCTCTTATCTATCGCTGTCTCTGTTTCTGCCTTGTTCTTTTGCTTTCTGTTTCTGCCTTGTTCCTTTGCTTTCTGTCATTTCTACCTATCATTTCATGCCTTGCTGGTCCATTCACCTGTATGTGTCCGATAAAGTCTTACATACTTTTTCTTAGGATTGATAACTGGGTACATGTATTAAGTGCATTTTTGGCTTAGGGAATTGAAATATCCCGAAGCAGTTTTAGGTAGTTTATATCCGTTTTTATATATGTTATAGGCATGCTTAAATTTGTCTTCAGGTGTGTTTTTTAAATCCCCTGTGCGATAAATTGACGGAGTAGTCGGCGCCGGGGCCATGTCCTTAAATTATGTGCGCGAATGCATTGATATGTGTACTTAATTTTTTCTTTCTTTTTTTAACCTGTTGAAGTTTTGTATGTTTTGAAGTGGTTATAGCCCTGATATGGTTCTACGCGGTCGGCAGGGCTTTAAACAACAATAACAAGCCGACCGCGTAGAGCCATGTCAGGGCTATAACCGTTTCAACACACACACAGTACTTAAAGCAAGGGAAAAAAGGAAGCAGAAAATCAAATACACCTATCAATGCAGTCAATCACATAATCTAAGCCAATGTCCCTGGCACTGACCACTCTGTCCAATTTGTACATACGGGATTTAAAAAACATACATGAACATATATTTAAACATAACTAAGGACACTAAATTATCTAAAATTCCTTCCGCATATCTCATTTCCCTAGAGCGAAAAATGCACTTAATACATGTACCCAGTTATCAATCCTAAGAGAGAGTATGTAAGACTTTATCGAACACATACAGGTGAATGGACCAGCAATGCAGAAAATGATAGGAAGAAATAACAGAAAGTAAAGGAGCAAGGCAGAAACAAAGAGAGTGTCAGAAAAGAAGAAATTTCTAGCACAGAATTTCCAGAAGGTGGGGATATTATCAATACTGAAAAAGAGCTCCCGACATCCCATAAGGGGGTGCTTCAACTGAAATGAAACGAGCGGAGCAGCGAGGCCAATTGTAGAATATCACCACGGTGAAAACAATTTGAGAAAATATGAGAAATTTCTGGGAAAATGCTGTCCACACACCTTCCTCGAAAACTGATGATCTAAAGGATTTGTTTTGGTCCCTGTGACTTTTAAACCTTGGCGCCTTACTTTTCGACCTTGACCTTTTGGCGACTCCTTAACAGTTAAGCATTATCCAAAACGAACTGAGAAGATCGTGTCTGTTCCCTCCCCATCCCCCTTCACCCCCTTACACGCACGTACCTCACTGGTTGACTTGAAATCGTCTCGATTTTTAAATGCAAAGCAAACAAAATGACATAAAAAAGAGAGAATAGAACGAGGGCCATAGAATTATCCATACCACATGCACCGACCAGCAGAGGTTCCAGATTTATAGGGTGGGGGGGGGTGGGAGGAGAAGGGCTTGGTGAGACTGGGGAGAGAATGAGGAAGGAGAACGGGGAGGGAGAGGCTATCTAAACTCCTCCCCCCCCCCCCACTATGTTTGCAAGTTATCATTTTTGAGGGGGTTGGTTGACTGTTATAACAAAGCCGTGGGCTCAAGATCCGATAATGTGTCAATCTTAATCTCGCAGCATGCAACATAATTTTTTTGTTTAAAAAAAAACGGGTCTGTTATCTACTCATCCTAATACTCCGATCGTTCTGGTGGTGTCACCTTTAGTGCTTTTTATAGGTCCAGCCACCCCTCACCTCTTTCCCCTTCCATTTTAAGATTTTGGCAACGCGTAGGGTTTTGCACAGACTCACAGTCTACCGGTTAACCAATGGCAGACTGGGTGGAGCAACTATGGAACTGTCTGAGTGCCATGACTCCCTGTTGAATTGTCTTCATGTTTCAGACCGCCAACTGTGTGATTTACGGGCAAAGTTCAGAATGAAGAAAACGCAGAGAGACAGCAGACAGGAGGAGGGGAAGAGAATGAATACGATCAGTCAGTGAACAGTAGTGGCAAACACTCCTCTGAACGTGCTGCTGTCTCTGTCTACTTGGTGACGTATACTGACGGACGGCGGGTGAACCTTCAGTTGGACCCCTGGAGTTGGAGTTGTACCCTTGGAGTTTGTTCAAACAGAAGTCATCGCACTCAGACAATTCAAAACGTGCTTCTCACACAAGATCACATTCAGACAATTCAAAACGTGCTTCTCACACAAGATCACACTCAGACAATTCAAAACGTGCTCCACACAAAACCACACTCAGACAATTCAAAACGTGCTCCACACAAGACCATACTCAGACAGTTCAAAACGTGCTCCACACAAGACCACACTCAGACAATTCAAAACATGCTCCACACAAGACCACACTCAGACAGTTCAAAACGTGCTCACACAAGACCACACTCAGACAGTTCAAAACGTGCTCCACACAAGATCACACTCAGACAGTTCAAAACATGCTCCACACAAGACCACACTCAGACAGTTCAAAACGTGCTCCACACAAGACCATACTCAGACAATTCAAAACGTGCTCCACACAAGATCACACTCAGACAGTTCAAAACATGCTCCACACAAGACCACACTCCAGACAATTCAAAACGTGCTCCACACAAGACCACACTCAGACAGTTCAAAACATGCTCCACACAAGACCACACTCAGACAATTCAAAACGTGCTCCACACAAGACCACACTCAGACAATTCAAAACATGCTCCACACAAGACCACACTCAGACAATTCAAAACGTGCTCCACACAACACACTCAGACAATTCAAAACGTGCTCCACACAAGACCACACTCAGACAGTTCAAAACGGCTCCACACAAGACCACACTCAGACAATTCAAAACGTGCTCCACACACATCCACACTCAGACAGTTCAAAACGGGCTCCACACAAGACCACACTCAGACAATTCAAAACGTGCTCCACACATGTCCACACTCAGACATTCAAAACGTGCTCCACACAAGACCATACTCAGACAATTCAAAACGTGCTCCACACAAGACCACACTCAGACAGTTCAAAACGGGCTCCACACAAGACCACACTCAGACAATTCAAAACGTGCTCCACACATGTCCACACTCAGACAATTCAAAACGTGCTCCACACAAGACCACACTCAGACAGTTCAAAACGTGCTCCAACACATGACAATTCAAAACGTGCTCCACACAAGACCACACTCAGACAGTTCAAAACGTGCTCCACACATGACAATTCAAAACGTGCTCCACACAAGACCACACTCAGACAGTTCAAAACGTGCTCCACACAAGACCACACTCAGTTCAAAACATGCTCCACACAAGATCACACTCAGACAATTCAAAACGTGCTCCACACAAGACCACACTCAGTTCAAAACGTGCTCCACACAAGACCACACTCAGTTCAAAACGTGCTCCACACAAGACCACACTCAGACAACTTAAAACGTGCTCCACACAAATCTGCCAGCTATTTTTTTTTATCTGGCACACTCCCCAAGCTAGGTAAAACCCTAAGCGCTGGCAAAGTCTTTAAAATGGGCAGAGAGCGGGTGGAGGGACCCATGAAACACTACACTGACACCACCAGAATGATGGAGACATTAAAACTGGCACTAAACACGTCATTTGTTTTAAATGTTGCTGGATGGGATTGTACTTGAGATATCAGATCCTTAGTCCACGGCTCTATCAAAAGAACCAACCTTAAGGTTGAAGGGTTTAACTCACGACCCCTGCATTATCAGCATAGCTCCCCAACCAACTGAGCGAACCGGGATAAGAAACAAAGACAACCCGTGGCCAGCTGGAGAGTTATTCTTATTCTTAATGTTTAAAGCCCAGCCGACTGCACAGAGGGCTATGACCATTTCAAAAGTACACATCATCTGATTGCGGAAAAAAGCTGGAAAAGAAAATGAGTACACATATCAATGCATACGCACACGTGATCTAAGGATATGCCCCTGGCGTTGACCATTCCGTCCAATTGATTTCACCAGACGATTTCAAAAAAACCAATCTGAAACAAATGTGAACACAACTAAGGACACAAAAGCATACAGAAAAAGGGCCTAAATTATCTTAAATTGTTCCTGCGCAGCACATTTCCTTAAGAGCCAAACATGCAGTCAATACAAGTGCCCAATTATCAATCCTAATTGAAAGCATTCAGGCTTTATAGAACACATACAGATGAATGGAACAGTAAGGCAGAAAATGATAGGAAAAAATGACAGAAAGCAAAGGAGGAAGGCAGAAACGAGGAAATTCCTAGCACAGAATTTCCAGAAGCTGGGGATACTATTTATATTGGGGATAATATTTATATTGAAAGTCCCCGACATCCACAGTGGGGTACTGCGTGTTCAGAAATTAACCCTTTGACTCCCGTACCCTGTCCACCCGCATCCTGCACTGTCAACCAAAGCAAAGAAAAAAACTTAACCCTTTGACTTCCTCATCCCATCCACCAAGCTTCCTGCATGTAAGAAAATACGTAAGACTTTATCGAACACACACATTAAATAGACCAGCAGTGCAGAAAATAATGAGGAAATGACAGAGAGCAAAGGAGCAAGGCAGAAACCGAGTGACAGAAAAAGGGAAATTTCTAGCACAGAATTTTCAGAAGGTGGGGATAGTATTTATACTGAAAAGAGCCCCCGGCATCCCGATGGAGGTAAGGACTGTTCTCGAGACAGATGTTGAGTACACAGCTCTACCACAAGAACCTACCAGTCCGCCAGGTTCAAGTTCATACTGCTTATGGCCCAGCCGACTACTACAGCCGTATCAGGGCAAACACCACGTCAAAAACGACAACCCGGTTAAGATGAAAAACAACAGTTAAAAACCATGCTCACCATTTATTAACTTTGGAAGTCTAAAATACAATTAAAGAAAAACAGCAGTAAGATCATATTAGATGAAATCTATTGATCTCTTGTAAAAACTGGAAAACTGCATCCAGAGGGACGTCTCGGAAGAGGTTCTTTAAGGAGGAGTACGCCATGTGATGTTTATATCTCACATCAATACAAGTCCCAGCAATACCAGTCCGCCATACATAGTTCAAATCGTGTTATTTGTCATCACTACCTTCCTGTGGGTAAAATATGGAGCATGCTGCCTTCCTTCGGTGTCAGACAGGCGTTGGATAAAGGTCAAATTCAAAGTCCCAGTGCCCTTGAAACCACGGAAATTTACCACACTTGACATGTCCATATCCAGGCTTGTCTATGATCCGTGTTCTAAAGGTAGCACGTTAAACCTCAATTAACGAGTCAATCAGTTCATTAAAGAGACAGTTTGGCACCATGAGGTCAGCCCACTCCAAGTAGCAATTTACCTAAATGGGAATGGTCCTAAGTGGTAATTTACGTAATGTGAACAGTCCATTTAAAGTGGCAGTCTGGATAAATGGCATCGTCCATTTCAAATGGTAATTTGGCAAAGTGGGAATGGGTTGTGAACATTTGTTGGGGGGGAGGGGGGTGAAGAACACGCATACAGTCTGCTGGTCCAACTGACTACACTCAGCATTGTGTCAAGGAGATTCGTCGGACTCGATAAATTCCACGTATGCTGATCCGGATCATTGCTAGCAGATTGAGGTAGACTCCTAGAGGCAACGCATAAAACCTAACGCCAACGCTACAAGAATGACATCATTCTCAGGACTAGTCAGTTTAAATGTCTTCAGTTTTGTGAAGCCTCAGTGGATCCCTTGGCCCCGTGGGTTGGATGCCATGCTGATAAGGCAGGGTCGTGCGTTTGACCCTCAGGCGGGTACATCCCTTTATGTAAAACATGCTGGTGTGTGTGTGTGTGTGTGTGTGGTGTGTGTGTGTGTGTGTGTGTGTGTGTGTGTGTGTGTGTGTGTGTGTGTGTGTGTGTGTGTGTGTGTGTGTGTGTGTGTGTAATACAGCCGCGGACACGGCACGAGATCTGATGTCTCGTGTACAACAGTGAAAAAGAAAAGCCATAGAATCACAGATGTTATCATCAGGGTTGTCTAGAATCACAGCTGTTATCATCAGGGGTCACACAGAATTACAACCGTTATCATCAAGGGTCACATAGAATTACAACCGTTATCATCAAGGGTCACATAGAATTACAACCGTTATCATCAAGGGTCACACAGAATCACAGATGTTATCATCAAGGGTCACATAGAATTACAACCGTTATCATCAAGGGTCACACAGAATTACAACCGTTATCATCAAGGGTCACACAGAATTACAACCGTTATCATCAAGGGTCACACAGAATTACAACCGTTATCATCAAGGGTCACATAGAATTACAACCGTTATCATCAAGGGTCACACAGAATTACAACCGTTATCATCAAGGGTCACACAGAATCACAGATGTTATCATCAAGGGTCACATAGAACTACAACCGTTATTATCAAGGGTCACATAGGATTACAACCGTTATCATCAAGGGTCACATAGAATTACAACCGTTATCATCAAGGGTCACATAGAATTACAACCGTTATCATCAAGGGTCACACAGAATTACAACCGTTATCATCAAGGGTCACACAGAATTACAACCGTTATCATCAAGGGTCACACAGAATCACAGATGTTATCATCAAGGGTCACATAGAATTACAACCGTTATCATCAAGGGTCACACAGAATTACAACCGTTATCATCAAGGGTCACACAGAATTACAACCGTTATCATCAAGGGTCACACAGAATTACAACCGTTATCATCAAGGGTCACACAGAATTACAACCGTTATCATCAAGGGTCACACAGAATTACAACCGTTATCATCAAGGGTCACACAGAATTACAACCGTTATCATCAAGGGTCACACAGAATCACAGATGTTATCATCAAGGGTCACATAGAATTACAACCGTTATCATCAAGGGTCACATAGAATTACAACCGTTATCATCAAGGGTCACATAGAATTACAACCGTTATCATCAAGGGTCACACAGAATCACAGATGTTATCATCAAGGGTCACATAGAATTACAACCGTTATCATCAAGGGTCACATAGAATTACAACCGTTATCATCAAGGGTCACATAGAATTACAACCGTTATCATCAAGGGTCACATAGAATTACAACCGTTATCATCAAGGGTCACACAGAATCACAGATGTTATCATCAAGGGTCACATAGAATTACAACCGTTATCATCAAGGGTCACATAGAATTACAACCGTTCTCAACAGGGTCGTCTAGAATCACATGTTATCATCAGGGTCGTCTAGAATCACATGTTATCATCAGGGTCGTCTAGAATCACATGTTATCATCAGGGGACGTCTAGAATCACATGTTATCATCAGGGGTCGTCTAGAACACAGCTGTTATCATCAGGGGTCGTCTAGAATCACAGCTGTTATCATCAGGGGTCGTCTAGAATCACGTTATCATCAGGGTCACCTAGAATCACATGTTATCATCAGGGATCGTCTAGAATCACAGATGTTATCATCCAGGGTTGCCTAGAATCACAGAAGTTATCATCAGGGGTAATCTAGAATCACAGCTGTTATCATCAGGGGTCATCTAGAATCACAGCTGTTATCATCAGGGTCATCTAGAATCACAGATGTTATTATCAGGGGTCACCTAGAATCATAAACCGTTATCAGGGGGTCGTCTAGAATCACAGATGTTATCATCAGGGGTCACCTAAAATCACAGCTGTTATCACCAGGGTTCACCTAGAATCACAAATGGTATCTCAGGGGTCACCTAGAATCACAACCGTTATCATCAGGGGTCACATAGAATCACATGTTATCATCAGGGGTCACCTAGAATCACCGATGTTATCATCATGGGTCACACAGAATCACAACCGTTATCATCAGGGTCGTCTAGAATCACAACCGTTATCATCAGGGGTCACCTAAAATCACAACCGTTATCATCAGGGGTCGTCTAGAATCACAGCTGTTATCATCAGGGGTCTAGAATCACAGATGATATCATCAGGGGTCACCTAGAGTCACAGATGTTATCATCAGGGGTCACCTACAATCACAGCTGTTATCATTAGGGGTCATCTAGAATCACAGCTGTTATCATCAGGGGTCGTCTAGAATCACAGCTGTTATCATCAGGGGTCACCTAGAATCACAGCTGTTATCATCAGGGGTCACCTAGAATCACAGCTGTTATCATCAGGGGTCGTCTAGAATCACAGCTGTTATCAGGGGTCGTCTAGAATCACAGCTGTTATCATCAGGGGTCGTCTAGAATCACAGCTGTTATCAGGGGTCGTCTAGAATCACAGCTGTTATCATCAGGGGTCGTCTAGAATCACAGCTGTTATCATCAGGGGTCGTCTAGAATCACAGCTGTTATCATCAGGGGTCACCTAGAATCACAGATGTTATCATCAGGGGTCACCTAGAGTCACAGCTGTTATCATCAGGGGTCGTCTAGAATCACAGCTGTTATCATCAGGGGTCGTCTAGAATCACAGCTGTTATCATCAGGGGTCACCTAGAATCACAGATGTTATCATCAGGGGTCACCTAGAATCACAGCTGTTATCATCAGGGGTCGTCTAGAATCACAGCTGTTATCATCAGGGGTCGTCTAGAATCACAGCTGTTATCATCAGGGGTCGTCTAGAATCACAGCTGTTATCATCAGGGGTCGTCTAGAATCACAGCTGTTATCATCAGGGGTCGTCTAGAATCACAGCTGTTATCATCAGGGGTCGTCTAGAATCACAGATGTTATCATCAGGGGTCACCTAGAGTCACAGCTCTTATCATCAGGGGTCATCTAGAATCACAGCTGTTATCATCAGGGGTCGTCTAGAATCACAGCTGTTATCATCAGGGGTCGTCTAGAATCACAGCTGTTATCATCAGGGGTCGTTTAGAATCACAGCTGTTATCATCAGGGGTCGTCTAGAATCACGTTATCTTCAGGGGTCGTCTAGAATCACAGATGTTATCATCAGGGGTCACCTACAATCAGATGTTATCATCAGGGGTTGTCTAGAATCACATGTTATCATCAGGGGTCACCTAGAATCACAGATGTTATCATCAGGGGTCACCTAGAATCACAGATGTTATCTTCAGGGGTCACTAGAATCACAAATGTTATCATCAGGGGTCACCTACAATCACAGACATTAATCATCAGGGGTCGTCTAGAATCAAAGCCGTTATCATCCAGGGTCGTCTAGAACCAAAGCCGTTATCAACCGGGCTAGAATCAGTGGCTTGGCAGTGACTAACACATCATCACCATGTGCCATGCCGCATGGTGTTTGAGAAGATCGTGGCCCCGCCATACGAATCTATCCTTGTCGCTGCCAGTGCATCTACTCTTTCTGTCACCATCTACTCTGCAAAACGAATATCTTCTCTCTGGGTCTACCTGGTGCTCTTTTTCCTTCTAACTTTCCTGTTGTGACTAGGTGCTAAAATTTCTCTTGTCTCATAAAAATAATGTCCTATAAGTGTTGCTCGTCTTTCCCTAATCTTCTTCATTAATGTTCTTTTTGTGATTGCTTCTTTCAAGACTGTCTCGTTTGTTTTCCTTGCTGTCCATGGAACTCTTAATATTCTTCTTAGAAACCACATTTCAGATGCCTCGGTCTTGTTCAGACTTTGCTTGTGGATTGTCCTAGGATACTTTTGTACGGATGAGAAATGATTGACACACCATGAAAAATTAACATAAAAACACAACCCCGAAATGAAGGAAGAAAAAAATGCGAACTGAAGAATGAACCGAAAAGAAAAGATAGTCAAACCACTCCGATATTTTTTCTTTCATATTCTCTTCCCTTCTGGTTCTCTAAGCATTAAGGCAGAGGAGATTTGCACCGCCTTCATAATGCTGGCCTCGAGAATAGATACGCTCTCACTCCTCTGTGACCTCGGAATTTTAGAAAAATGAATGCCCTAGCACCATCAATCTACGCCCTAACATCATCACTCTATGCCTTGACATCATATCAATCTCTGTGCCATAACATCATTGCACTATGGCGTAATATCACTCTATACCCTAACATCATCATTCTATACCCTAACATCATACTCTATGACTCAACATCATCACTTTATGCCCTAACATTGTATGACCTAGCATCATCAGTCTGTGTCCTAGGTCATCAGTCTGTGCCCTAAGAGCATCACGCTGTGCCCTAACGTCATCACTCTGTGCCCTAACGTCATCACTGTGCCCTGACATCATCACTCTGTGCCCTGACATCATCGCTCTGCCCTAACATCATCACTCTGTGCCCTGACATCACTGCCCTGACATTATCACTGTATGTCCTAACATCATCACTGTGCCCTAACATCATTACTATCTCGTCCTCCTCCCCTTCTTTCTCAAAGAATTAAGACGACCGGTCCATACTGTATGCGTGCGTATGTGCTGGAGCCTGTGTGTATAGTATTAACAGTGTGTGTGTGTGTGTGTGTGTGTGTGTGTGTGTGTGTGTGTGTGAGCGTGCGTGCGTGCGTGCGTGCGTATGTGTGTGTGTGTGTTCAATTTTTGTGAGTAGGAAGGAGTAGATATTTCTCATGGTGTTTCATATGTCATTTATATTATTCTATGCCATTGGATATTCTATGCCATTGTACGTGTGAACCGCTAAGTTCAGTTGTCATTGATGTGTGTATCCAATGTAGTAAAGCGCTTTGGGTTTCAGAAAGCACTATTTAAATGTCCCTTTTTATTATCATCATTATCACTGTTCCTTATTTCAGAAAACTGGCAGATTACTTAATTTTAAGAAGAAAAATAAAAAAAATATCCTTTTTTGTTTGTTTGTTGTTTTTTGTTTATTTTTTTGTTTTCTTTGTTGTTGTTGTTTTTTGGGGGGTGCAAAATTAAGAAAGAAAGGGCAAATTCTTGTAAATAAAAGAGTAAAGGAACAAGCCAGTAAAACAGAGAGAGAGAGATTAGAGAGAGGGAGAGAGGAGGGGGTGAGTGGGGATTAGAGAGAGACGGAAGATTTATTAGTTCATTGACCCATGGACACGATAACAGGCCCGGTGGTTCCCATGTCATTAACACCCAGTGGGTGCAGGGCACAGATTTTCCCATCTCCCAGGTTAACAACGTTCACATCCACTACTGCCTGAACCACTTTGTGTGCCTGTGTACACACTCACACACACACACACACACACACACACACACACACACACACACACACACACACACACAACACACATACACACTTTCTCTCTCTCTCTCTTTCACACACACACACATTCTCTCTCATACACACACTCTCTCTCTCACTCTCTCTCTCTCACACACACACACTCTCTCTCTCTCTCTCTCTCACTCACAAACACACACACACATACACGCGCGCGTGCGCAAACATACACGCACGCTCACGCACACACACTCAAAAATGTACGCACGCACGCACAGAGAGAGAGAGAGAGAGAGACTGGGTCAGAATGGGTCCTGCAATGCATGGATACCCCCCCCCCCTTTTTTTTTTTTTTTTTGCTCGGTGAAATGGCTTACAAGTGGTGTCCGGAGAGTGGTGAGGAATTGGTGCTCTGGGTCCCATTTAACACCCTCGGGGTTTTTTTGTTTGTTGTTGTTGTTGTTTTCTGATAACCTGTATGCCATGCCTTTGTTGGGCGGTTAGCAAAACACGGAAACACCCCGCATGCACACCCTCACAAGACGTTGTATGCAGACTGTGTAGCGACATAACGTGTGCACAGTGCAGACCAAACAAAACATATACACACATGTGGTTATGTAAAAGGACGTGTATGAATGGACATCAATAGAAAACAACGAACAGACGGCATCAAGACACCACTGTTCTGACCAGGAAAGGACAGGTCAGTGATCTCCGACCCTTCCCTCGGGCCTACATCAGTATCAGAACTGCTCTGTGTGTGTGTGTGTGTGTGTGTGGTGTGTGTGTGTGTGTGTGTGTGTGTGTGTGTGTGTGTGTGTGTGTGTGTGTGTGTGTGTGAGTGCGTGCGTGCGCATGCGCGCTTATTTGTGTTTTTCAGTTTGTGTTTTTGAGAGTGTATGTGTGTGTGTGTACGCGTGCATGTTTTTGAGTTTGTGTCTGTGTGTGCGCGCGCGCACGCGGGTGTATATGTTTGCGCGTGCGTGTGTGTGTGTGTGCGCGTGCGTGGGGTGAGGGGCACGTGCGTGGGTGTGTATGTGTGTGTGCGCGCGCATGTGTATGTGTGCGCGTGTGTGTGTGCGCGCGCGGGACAGAGAGAGAGCATGTGAGGTGTGTGTGTGTGTGTGATAGAGTGAGAGAGAGAGGGGGAGAAGGGGTGTGACGGGAAGCAAGGGGGGTGACCTCCATTGAAATAAAGAGGACAGGAATACTAGAAAAGGATCATTAAAAACTCAATAAAAAATGTTTTTATTGTCTTCTCTCGGCTGAACCAACTACCCCTCTTTTCCCCCACACAAAACACGGTTAAGACACAGCAACACTGACACACACTTATGAAGACGAACGAGTCAGATCATTATAAGAGCACTTGCCTAACCACATCGGCGGAGATGAAGTTTGTGGTTTGTTCAGATGGTTCAGAAGGGATAGAGTGTCTTGGGATTTTGGGAGGCGAGGGTGAATATTGTCGTGCTAAAAAAAAAAACACGCACGCACGTGCTCGCGTGCGCGCATGTGCGCACCACTCTCTCTCTCTCTCTCTCTCTCTCTCTCTCTCTCTCTCTCTCTTTTAAAATACACACGTCTCTCTCTCTCTCTCTCTCTCCCTCCTTCCCTCTCTTTTACACAGACACACAGACACACAACACAAACACACACACACACACACACACACACACACACACACACACACACGGATTGTTGAGTTTCGTCGGAATACTGGAACAGTTACAAACGTGACAAACAAAAGTGTACGAGGCACAAAACTAAGCAAACCATCACGTAAACAAACACACAAACTGTCCAACCACAACAACACCAAACGAAAAGAGAGGAAGACAGAAAGGCCAGTCTGTCCACAGTAAATATCTCATGGCTCTCGGAGAAATCAACCACCCCACCACCACCACCACCACACAAGCATGCACGCGCGCGCACACACACAGTCACACACGCACAGACAGAAACGCATACACACACACACACACACATACACAGAGAAACACATACGCACGCACGCACATACATATACACACACACACACCCCACGTACGCGCGCGCACACACACACACATCTCATACACGCGCGCACACACGCACGCGCACACACACACACACACACTCGCGCGCGCCCGCACACACACACACACAGAAACACACGCGCGTGCTCACACACACACACACAGAATCACACGCCCGTGCGCGCGCACACACACACACACACAGAATCACACGCGCGCACACACACAGAAACACACATACACGCACACACAGAAACACACACACACACACACACACACACACACACACACACACACACACACACACACACACACACACACACACACACACACAGGAGTTCTATAAATTACTCTAAATAGTTTGTATTGGAACTGAAATCACTCCGAGCGCACGTGCGTCCGTCTGTGGAGCTATAGTGGATTACATATGGCGCTATGCCCCCTGTCGGCTGTTCCTGTGTATCAACATTGTTTGTTGTTACAGTCTACATACCGGCTGTTTATCGTCTGCCTGCTGCACCCAACTCCCTCCCCCCGCGGGAACAATGGGGGCTCTTTCAGTATAAACAGTATCCCCACATTCTGCAAATTCTGTGCTAGAAATTTTGCTCTTTTCTGTCACCCTCTTTGTTTCTGCCTTGTTCCTTTGCTTTCTGTCATATCTACCTGTCATTTTCTGCCTTGATGGTCCATTCACCTGTATGTGTTCGATAAAGTCTTACGTACTTTTTCTTAGGACTGATAACTGGGTACATGTATTAAGTGCATATTTGGCTCTAGGGAGGTGAGATATGCAGACGCAATTTTAGGTAATTCGGGCCTGTTTTTATACATGTCTTGGTGTCTTTAGGTATGCTTAATTTTGTATTCAGGTGTGTTTTTTAAATCCCCTGTGCGTTAAATTGGACGGAGTGGTCAACGCCAGGGGGCATGTCCTTAGATTATATGCTTGAATGCATTGATATGTGTACTTA
>JAPXFY010000020.1:43435254-43462754 GCA_030674185.1 Monoplex corrugatus | reverse complement strand
TAGAACACTGAGGTGATACCATCAAAATGATGGAAACATTAAGATGGGCAGAAAACAGGCCAGCTTTTTTCCTCTCTCTCTCTCTCTCTCTCTCTCTCTCTCTCTCTCTCTCTCTCTCTCTCTCTCTCTCTCTCTCTCTCTCTCTCTCTCAACATTGCTGGCTGGGTTTAAATTCGAGACATCAGATCTTAAATACACGGCTTCATCACAAGAACCAAACCAACCAGTGCCTGACGAACAGTCCCTGCTTCAAGCCAGGGCACAGGCCGGATCACCATCATCCTTTGGGCAACCACGCACGACCGTTTTAATCTTGGTTTTAGGGAGAGTGAGTGATATAACGGACAGGTTTTGCCGTACCCTGGAGGATAACGTGAGACAACAGTGCTGTCAAAGCAGCCACAGCGTCTGAACAAACACGTCAACTTGTAACCCTACACCACAACTGTCCGTGCTGACACACAATTTACTGCTGCATGTTGAGAAAGAATAGAAAGAGAAAAACAGAGCCAACAGAAAAAGAAAGAAGATCATCAAACTATTGTAACGATCTCCGTTTTTATACGAACATCGTAAAATCAGAACTTTCGTGTTTCTCAAGGTTACTGTGATCTGAATTTATTTCGAGTTTGTTTATAACAGATTCATTGGCTCGGACAATTCCGTATGCGCTCCACCCAAAAACCTGCAATCAGTTATCTGAGACTCCTTCAACCTGGGCAAAAACACTATGCGCTGGCAAGGTTCACTTCAGTTCAGTTCATATTGCTTATAGCCCAGCCGACTACTAGAGCCATATCAGGGCTAAAACCACGTCAAAAAACAACCCCGTCAAGATAAAAGACAACAGTTAAAAACCATGCTCACCGTTAACCTTGCAAGTCTAAAATGCACTTAAAGAAAAACACATAAAATCATATCGCTGGCAAAGTCTTGAAATGGGGAGGGTGGAGAGGGACCTATGAAACACTGAAGGTGACACCATAGGAATGATGGAAACATTCAGATGGGCAGTGAACAGGCCAGGTTTTGATGTTGCGGGCTGGGATTGAACTCGAGATATCAGATCTTGAGTCCACAGCTCTCTCACAAGAATTAACCAGCCTGTGTAAAAAACTATGGCACTCTTGAGGATCGAACCCACGACCTCTGTGTTACCAGCATGGCGTTCTAACCAACTGGACTATCAGGCCAACTATAAAAACAAAAATAGTGGCCCACTGGCCCGTCTAAGGATTGAACCCGCAGTCACTGCATTATGAGCCCAGCGCTCTAACAACTGAGCTAACGGATCACTGAAATCGTGGCGTCCCGGTGAATTGAACCTACAGCCCTTGCCTTATGAGAATGGCCATATCTAACAAATCAGCAAATGGGCCTAAAAATATACACACACAAAAACTGACAAAATCGTATGATATAAAACAGTATTTTCTTTCTTTCTTTCTTTCTTCTTTCTTTCTTTCTTTCTTTCTTTTTCTTATTGTTAGTAGTAGTAGTAGTGTTGTTGTTGTTGTTGTTGTTTTTGTTGTTGTTGCTGCTGCTGCTGCTGCTGCTGCTGCTGCTGCTGCTGCTGCTGCTGCTGCTCTTGTTGTTGTTGTAACTGTTTAAAGCCCAGGCGACTGCTCAAGGCTTGAAACACCTCAGATTTCATTTTCAATTTCAATTTCGATTTCTCAAGATGACGTCTCAGCGCTAGGAATGAATTCGATATGCACTAACGTCACAGGTGTATACAACAACTTCCTGTTAAGATAAAAGGGGGAAAGAACACTGAAAAAAACATTTCTTGAAGAGTGAGATGATATATACTTTAACTTTGTTAGCATCCTCATCACAAGCTAGATCCAGGGCGAAAATACTGGACGGACTTGCAGGGTAACTGAGGACAGAGAGGGTGGGAGATGTACATGTACTTGAAGCGACAAAGGGTAGATGCACACGGAGGGCCATGATCGCCAAGGCCATGCGGCAGGGCACATGATGATAATGATGATACGAGTAGTATCCTCGACATTACAAGGACGTACCCATCTCCTCTTCCTGGCTGCTTTACAGGTCCCAACCCTTCACAGGTGCAGGTAACCCTTCCCAGCTGGCGTCCACAAACACAAAAGCTTTTCTTGAGTCAGATTCGAACTCCACTCTTGCAGCCAGGCTGGAATGGTGTGACTTCTACCTCTGCGCCAACTGGCCAAACTCTGAGCAGGCACGTCAAGTTGTAATGCAAACCTTCCACTGTCCCCACTGACACAGGTTTAATAGCACAATGCACACACAAACCAATATCTTGAAATTAGAAAAAAAAACCTCTTGGAGATAACCTAGTTAAAACAGGACTAAACTCTTTATGGGGAGAGAAAGAGAGAGAGTGGAGTGGGGGGTCCAGTGCACAGCTGCTTTTATCTCACCTCTCTACTACTGATTCTCTCTCTGTTTTTCTGCCTTGCTCCTTTGCTTTCTGTCATTTCTTTCTGTCATTTTCTCTCTTTTCGACCAATGAAGAACTCATGGAATGATTTAAAACCATTGGCACTGTTCTTTCAGAACATGGAAGGGTTTAAAACAATGACATTTCTGTAAGGACATGAAATATTTTGTAAGGGCATGAAATATTTCAAAACCATGGACATTTTTGTAAGGACATGAAGGACTTCAAAACCGTAGACATTTTTGTAAGGACATGAAATATTTTGTAAGGACATGAAATATTTCAAAACCATGGACACTGTTCTTTCAGAACATGGAAGGGTTTAAAACAATGACATTTCTGTAAGAACATGAAATATTTTGTAAGGGCATGAAATATTTCAAAACCATGGACATTTTTGTAAGGACATGAAATATTTTGTAAGGACATGAAATATTTCAAAACCATACACATTTCTGTAAGGACATGAAATATTTCAAAACACTAATTTTTTCTAAGGACATGAAATATTTCAAAGCCACGGACTTTTTTGTAAGGACATAATAACCATTATTGTTTAAAGCCCAACTAGCTGACTGCTCAGAGCCATATCAGGGCTGTTACCACTTCAAACAAAACACACTCTCAACACACATCGATGATCCTGAAAAAAGAAAACGTAAAAAAGAAACTTATGTGCACATATGCTAGCGGTCACGCAAATAATCGGGGGGAAAAATGAATACAAGTGCATAAACGTAACTGAGTACAAGAAACATCCACAAAAATTGGCGTGTTACTTAAATTTGCCACTACGGAGTTCACATTTCCTTAGAGTAAAAGTGCAATCAGATCATGTTCCCAATTGCCAGTCCTAATAGACAAAAAAGAGTTCAGGCTTTATGAAAAACACAGGTGACTAAACAAGCAATGGGAAAAAAAAAAAAGGGGGGGGGGGGAGACGAAAGAAAGCAAAGGGGGAAGGCAGAGAGAAAAGAGACAGAAAAGAGGACATTTCCGGCAGAGAATTTCGAGAAAGTGGGGTATTATACCGTCATCCCTACAGGGATTTGTAAGGACATGGAATGTTTTAAACCACTGGTCAATGTTTCCGTCAGGACAAGGTCGCGTTATAGTTCAGAGTTAGTTGTACAGATTGTGGCTTAGTGGAAGGGGGTGTTTTTTTTTTGCCATCCCTCGTACCAGAAAACAGCATCATATCTGGTGGGCATTCTGATCATGATTGATTGTGTGGTTTGAATGGCAGTCCGTGTGTCCTATCATCTCTGGAAGCATTACGTTTCGTGCTTTCACACCCAAAGAAAAATATATATAAAAAAAATCCCAGTTTTAAGTTGGCTGGCTTTACGCAAAGAGTGGAGCACTCAGGGTCTTAGTTCTTGACTTTAATATTAATCCCATCCCACACGATAAAGCTCGGGCCGCTCTGTCCACCTTAATATTTCATGGGCCCGATATTTCTGGTTATGCCAGCTTAGAGAGTTTGATCATGTCATCTTGGTCCCATCTCTACTCCATTTAAAGGCCTCCATACCACAACAAGATTCAAGATTATAACAATAATGATAGAAGTAATCATACTCACGATGATAGTAACAATAATGATGATAATGAGAGCAAGATTGAGGCAGACGGGATGTGGTTTCTAAGAAGAATGTTGAGAGTTCCATGGACAGCAAAGAAAACAAACGAGACAGTCTTGATGGAGGCAGACACAAGAAGATCATTGATAAAGAAGATCAGGAAAAGACAAGCAACATTTATAGAACATTTTATGAGGAAAGGGGAATTAGAGCACCTGGTCATAACAGGAAAGCTGGAGGGAAAGAGAACACCAGGCAGACCTAGGGAGAAAATATTGGACGGACTTGCAGGGTGGCTGAGGACAGAGAGGGTGGAAGATGTGCTTGCGGCTACAAGGGATACATTATTATTATTATTATTATTATTATTATGAACATTTAGTACGCCTAATCAAATTAATGCCCTAGGCGTTTACAATGGCAAAACATATAACCAGAATCACAAGCATACACACACACGCCCACAGAAGCACCCACACACACACAAACACACACACACACACACAAACACACACACAGCATGACATGCAAATACAATGACACATTGACACTAAGACACTATAATGTCACCATTACATTACATGGGGGGAAGGGGGCAGAGATTACCAGTTTTGGGAAACAGGTGAGTTTTGAGGGAGCGTTTGAATGTGGACAGAGAGGGTGAGTATCTAAGAGAGCGAGGTAACTGATTCCAGATGGTTGGAGCTTGATAGGAAAAAGAACGCTGCCCAAACCTTTTAGTGCGGACTATGGGGATACTATAGAGACGGGTATCAGATGAGGACCGCAAAGCTCGAGATGGCGTGTAGAGATGTAACAGATGGGTGAGATACTCAGGACAGGAAGACTCAATAGATTTGAAGCAGAGGCAGGCAATCTTGTAGGATATTCTTTGCTGAACAGGGAGCCAGTGGAGAGAACAGAGCAATGGCGTAACATGGTTAAATTTTGAAGAGCGGAAGATGAGACGGGCAGCATGATTTTGAACTTTCTGAAGTTTGTTAATGAGATGAGAGGGGGAACCAGAAAAAAGAGCATTACAGTAATCGAGACGGGATAGAACAAATGCACAGACAAGAGCCTTTGTCGTGTCTTCTGAGAGGAGGTGGCGGATAGAAGCAATTCGGCGGAGTTCAAGAAAACAAGTCCGACAGACGTTGCTCACATGCTGGTGGAAGGACAGGTATATGGAGGGCCATGATCGCCAACGCCATGCGGCAGGACACATGATGATGATGATGATGATGATTATTATTATTTTAATTGTACATGGCAAACAGTCCTTGCTTTAAGCATGTCGCTCCACTTTACATAAAAACCGATCTTGATGTCAGTGTATGCCATGATAATAGCAGGTCTGTTATTTGAGCAAATCAATACGCATGCATACAGACATAATTGCAGCAAGCATAATCAGTCCCTCGGGAATAACAACAGACAACAATATCAAATATAACTTTGGAAACACTCGTCAAAAAAACCAAAAAAAACATGACGGAAAGAACTTCGTAACGGGGTTTGGAGTTTGTTCAAAAGGTATTCATTGCACCCGGACAATTCCATATATGCTCCACTCAATTCCATCAGCAATTATCTGATAGACCTCCTAAGCCTGCGCAAACCTATGTGCTGGCAAGTTCTTGAAATAGGGAGGTGGAGAGTGACCTATGAAACAGTCAGCTGACAGAATCCAGAATGATTGGGAGGGGTGGAGGGGGGCAGCAAACAGGCCAATTTTTAATGTTGTGGGCTGAAATTAAAAACACTCAAGATATGGGATCTTGAATGCGAGGCTCTTGAAGTAAAATGCACGCCAACAAAATCCCTTGGGGCAAAAATGTCTAACATTCAATGTTCTCTTCATATCACACACACGCGCGCGCGCGCGCACACACACACACACACACACACACACACACACACACACACACACACACACACACACACACACACACACACACACACACACACACAACACAACACAACTTGGGGCTGGAACAAACTATACGTAACGGAGTTCATGGGAAGAAGGGGGAGAGAGAGTGTGTGTGTGTGTGTGTGTGTGTGTGTGTGTGTGTGTGTGTGTGTGTGTGTGTGTGTGTGTGTGTGTGTGTGTGTGTGTGCGGGCGCACCACCCGACAAGCGTGCAAATGACGCAAACAAAGCTCTGTGTACCATTGCACTGTGGTGTTAATCGGGATTTGAACTCGGTCCTTTAGGACAGTGTCCTGTATATAAACTCGGTGGCACTGGGTTCCCATACTGTCGTGTCTTCAAGTACACTCAGTTCTATCCAAAATAGCGTTGGCTTCCTCCTTTTTATTTTTAAACGATACTGCCGGCTAACCGTAATCCGTTGAGTTCATCACCCGATTAAACTGCTCTCGCATAGAATTGATCTTTTGTTAGATTTAATAGGTAAGCTACCTCACTGTGCCCCTGTCTCCCTCTATATCTGTCTAAATACTTTTGGTATTAGTTGAAATATTGTTTTAGGAATTTGCTTTGGGGCTTTGTTTCGTGCTTTAACCCTTTGATTCCCGCACCCTTTCCACCAGCATCCTGCATTGTCACCCATGTTAGCAAAGGAAAATTGTAACCATCTGACTCCTCGCCCTATCCACCAGCTTCCTGTAGGAAGCTGGTGGATAGGGTGAGGGAGTTAAATGGTTAAATTTTTGCAGTTACTAGTCGCCGTGGTGAAGTGGTTAACGCAACGGATTACTGACTGGAAGGTTGTGGGTTCGAATCCTCCCATCAGTCCCTTCAAAAATCATTGTGGGATTTTGGGCTCTAACCGGCTCCTATTCAGAGTTGGGCGTGCTATGGGTTCATTAAGAAGAAGACAGGGACCACACAGTCGAGTCTCATCTACTTCACGGATGCGTCACTGAGGGTGTTGCTCAAATCTTCTGACGAGCACCTCAGATGTCTGTATCTCTCGGGCCTGGTTGATACCAGATTATACTAAGATAGTAGGCGTAGAGTATAGCCCTGTCACACAGTCTCAATCCTAGATGGAAATCCAGAGTATCATGATTATCATCACTGTCGTCGTCAACATCATCACTGTAAGAAAACTGCCCCAGCCTCTGTGGCCATTAAAGTGTCGTAGACAATGGAGAAAAAGGTGAGCACAAAGGTAACCTCCCTGAGTGCGATGATCCTAAGTTTTTGCAGTTGGTGGATGGGGTGCGGGAGTCAAAGGGTTAAGCGCTCAGATTATGTCCGATACAGTGTATGCATGTTATTTATTGCCCACACTGTGCAGGCCGTGTATTGCTTGAACAGCCTGCGTACTCCGCGCATGCTGGGTGTTTTAATATTCCGTATTCATATTCATATTATCTTTTTAGCCACAGTAGATTTACCACATGAAACTCAGGCTGCTCTCCCCTTAGAGAGCATGTCGCCGCAGTGCAGCGCCACCCAATTTTTTTATCAAGACTTCAACAACAACAAAACAAGAAGGCTAATCGATTTTCAAGGGGAGGGACCTGGTAAAACAACATATCTCTAATGTTTTATACCAGGGTAGCCGGGCGAATGTCCCGTTCTTCACGATTTTCAATCGCCGTGGGGTCTTTAGCTAGCGCGGGCAAGAAGACACACGGGTCCGACTAATTTTTCGTCCTTTTCCTAAGGACCGGACGTTCAGTTCGGTTTTCCGATCACACTGAGGAGAAAAGTCGAGGCCTCAAAATGGAACGAACCCGGAAACTCGCGTTTACTAGTTATACTGGCAGGCGAACATCTGAACCGTTCTGCCGCTCTTCTCCTTTATTAATTTTTCTTCTTTTTGTGCCCATGTATACAATTCAGTTGAAGGTTTTGAAGGTCACAATGACCTTGAGAAGTACCGGACCTGCGTTTCCTGTAAACAGTTTTGTATAAAATGTAAACAGTTTTGTATAAAATGTAAACAGTTTTGTATAAAATGTAAACAGTTTTGTATAAAATGTAAACAGTTTTGTATAAAATGTAAACAGTTTTGTATAAAATGTAAACAGTTTTGTATAAAATGTAAACAGTTTTGTATAAAATGTAAACAGTTTTGTATAAAATGTAAACAGTTTTGTATAAAATGTAAACAGTTTTGTATAAAATGTAAACAGTTTTGTATAAAATGTAAACAGTTTTGTATAAAATGTAAACAGTTTTGTATAATAAATGTAAAACAGTTTTGTATAAAATGTAAATAGTTTTGTATAAAAATGAAGACTGTAAGAATAGCATGACCATCTTGTTTATTTTGTTCGTTGTTTGTTTGTTGCAGATGAGGATTCAACTGAAGATACCAGAGGACTGAACACATGATACCAGACACGGCAATGGCAGTAGGAACCGAAACCACGGTCAGTCAGTTACTGGGGTTGAACGTGCCATGACCTGACCAACCTGTGACCTCAGTGACGAAAAGAGACATGTAGCCAACGGGCCGGTCAAAGGAAACGGAGTCCACTGTCAGACAGTATAGGACACAAAGATCCACAGACACTTCAGCCTGATATGGCTCTACGCAGTCGGCTGGGCTTTTAACCCTTTGACTCCTACACCCTGTCCACCAGCATTCTGCATTGTCAACCATGCCAGCAAAGCAAAAAGAAAAAGAAAAAATAAACGAGTTTTTTTTCAGTTGGTGGATAGGGTGAGGGAATCAAAGTGTTAACTTTTTACAGTTGGTGGACAGGGTGTGAGAGTTAAAGTGTTAACTTTTTACAGTTGGTGGACAGGGTGTGGGAGTCAAAGTGTTAACTTTTTACAGTTGGTGGACAGGGTGTGGGAGTCAAAGTGTTAACTTTTTACAGTTGGTGGACAGGGTGTGGGAGTCAAGGTGTTAACTTTTTACAGTTGGTGGATAGGGAGTGGGAGTCAAGGTGTTAACTTTTTACAGTTGGTGGACAGGGTGTGGGAGTCAAAGTGTTAACTTTTTACAGTTGGTGGATAGGGAATGGGAGTCAAAGTGTTAACTTTTTACAGTTGGTGGATAGGGAGTGGGAGTCAAAGGGTTAACTTTTTACAGTTGGTGGATAGGGAGTGGGAGTCAAAGTGTTAACTTTTTACAGTTGGTGGATAGGGAGTGGAGTCAAAGGGTTAACTTTTTACAGTTGGTGAACAGGATGTGGGGGTCAAAGTGTTAACTTTTTACAGTTGGTGAACAGGGTGAGGGAGTCAAAGGGTTAAGTTTTTACAATTGGTGAACAGGGTGTGAGAGTCAAAGGGTTAAGTTTTTGCAGTTGGTGAACAGGGTGAGGGAGTCAAAGTGTTAACTTTTTACAGTTGGTGAACAGGGTGTGAGAGTCAAAGGGTTAAGTTTTTGCAGTTGGTGGACAGGATGTGAGAGTCAAAGGGTTAAGTTTTTACAGTTGGTGGACAGAGTGTGGGAAGCCAAAGTGTTAAACAACAATGACAATAATAGCCAAATTTCCATTCCAAATCTAGCCCACCCGATACAAACCCACCGTTTAAGAGAAAACATTATAAAACCTGAAAATACCCTAGGGAAAAACCCTGAAGACTAGACCTGACCTTCTCCCATGAATGCTGGTTAGTTAATGTCTCCAGGCGACAGCACAAAAAGGTAATCACAGAAATTGAACAATAGAAAGATTCAGTGACTGACTAGATACAGTCTCAGCCCCATGATCCCAGGACAGAAGATGAAGTGCGTGAGAAAACAGAAAACGTAAAAGTGGAAATGAATTAAAATGGAAGAGAGAGGGATTGAATGAGGAAAGAAGAGGTACTTAGGGCGTGGGGGAGGGAGGAGGTCAAGGGAGAGTGGAGACTGAAGAATGGGCCCAGACAGACCTTAGAGGGGAGAGAAAAGACAAGAGGGTGGAGAGAAGGAAAACTGGCAAGAGGGCGGAAAGATGGGAGACTGCATTGGCGGGAAAGGGGGAGACTGAGGGTAGGAGAAAAGAGATCGGAGACTAGAGAACAGTAGAAGGGAGATTGAAGGATGGGAAAAGGAAGATTGAGGATAGGGGAAGAGAGATTAGGGATAGGAGAAGAGAGGTTGAAGGATAGGAGAAGAGAGACTGGAATATAGGAGAAGAGATTGGAGGATAGGAGAAGGGAGATTGGAGAATAGGAGAAGAGACTGGAGGATAGGACTGGAGAAGTGAGACTGGAAGATAGGAGACAGGAGAGTTAAAGCTAAAGGATGGGAGAAGGGAACTTGAACTGAGATACCGGGACAGTGGAGGATAAGAGACGAGGCAGAGAAGGATAGGAGACGAGACAGAGAAGGATAGGAGAAGAGACAGAGAAGGATAGGAGAAGAGACAGGGAAGGATATGAGAAGAGAGAGTAGGATAGGAGAAGAGAGAATGAGGATAGAAGATTGATGGATAGCAGAAGGGAGATTGGAGGATAGGAGAAGATAGATTGAAGGATAGTAGCGAGATTGGAGGATAGGAAAAGAAACACTGGAGGATAAAGGAGAGATTGAAGGATAGCAGAAGAGAGGTTGGAGGTAGCAGAAGGGAGATTGGAGGATAAGAGAAGAGAGACTGGAGGATAGGAGAAGAGACTGGAGGATAAGAGAAGGGAGATCGGAAGATACGAGTTCAGGATGTGCATGTGGGAAAATGGAATTTGAAGAATAGGAGAAGGGAGACTGATGGATAAGAGAAGAGACTAATGGATAGGAGAAGAGAGACTAATGGCTGAAGGTTGACTGAAGGGTAGAAGAAAGGAGATTAAAGGATATGCGATAATAGTTTGAAAGATGGGAGAAGGAAGACTGAAGGATGGAAGAAGGGATATTGAAAGGTTGGAGAAGGAAGGCTGAAGGATGGAAGAAGGGATATTGAAAGATGGGAGAAAGAAGGCTGAAGGATGGAAGAAGGGATATTGAAAGATGGGAGAAAGAAGGCTGAAGGATGGAAGAATGGATATTGAAAGATGGGAGAAAGAAGGCTGAAGGATGGAAGAAGGATATTGAAAGATGGAGAAAGAAGGCTGAAGGATGGAAGAAGGGATATTGAAAGATGGGAGAAAGAAGGCTGAAGGATGGAAGAATGGATATTGAAAGATGGGAGAAAGAAGGCTGAAAGATGGAAGAATGGATATTGAAAGATGGGAGAAAGGAGGCTGAAGGATGGAAGAATGGATACTGAAAGATGGGAGAGAGAAGGCTGAAAGATGGAAGAAGGGATATTGAAAGATGAGAGAAGGAAGGCTGAAGGATGGAAGAAGGGATATTGAAAGATGGGAGAGAAGGCTGAAAGATGGAAGAATGGATATTGAAAGATGAGAGAAGGAAGGCTGAAGGGTGGAAGAAGGGATATTGAAAGGTGGGAGAAGGGAGACTGAAGAATCGAAGGAAGATGGAAGGATAGACGAAGAGACAGTAAAAGATGGAAGAAGGGATATTGAAAGATGGAAGAAGGGATATTGAAAGATGGGAGATTGAAGGATAACAGAAGGAAGAGTGGGTGGGGGATGGGAGATGGAAGAGTGGAAAAAGAGGGGAGACTGAAAGGGAGGAGAGGAGAAATTAAAGGACTGGGAAAAACTGAGAATGAAGGTTGGGGAAAAGGGAGAGTGAAAGATGGGCGAAAAGACGTTGAGGAGAAACTGAAAGAAGGTGAAGGGAGATGAGAAATCAAAAGCTGGAAAAGGGAAAGTGAAGGTTGGGTTAATAATGGGTGGGATTAGGGATATTAAGAGAAGACATCCATCTTTGCCAAACTTTCGTTCCAGAGAACTCTGCACACTCTTCAACAGATGCCAGTTGGAGTCTTTTTCATACTTGAATGTCAGGCGCCCATAGCTGACATGGTTCAGGTTCTTCACCCGCTCAAAGTAGGACACCGTCACACACCCCCTACATTGATGAACAGGTCAGGGATGACCAGGATGTTTTTTTAATCACGATTTCATCAGCTCCAAGAGTTGTTGGTCCGTTGGCCCCTTCAGCGATGATCTTGGCCTGTATTCTGCTTGGTTATCTAGTTCTCTCCTGCTGCAGACACTAAGATGTCGCACTGCTCAAACAGCAGATTGTTGCCTTCACAGGGCGTGGCGCCAGGGAAACCCGCTATTGTCCCTTTGTCAATCATGTAGTCTTCCAGCTGGCGAGGGTGAATTCCTTGAGGGTTGTAGATGCTCCCATCTTTCTCCAGTACTCCAATGCACATTGCTCCAGCCCGGTGCAGGTAGCGCACGCTGTGTAGGTCCACAATGCCAAAACCCCGCAAAATGAAGCCCACCAAAGCGTGGTGTGAGGCCTGCCATACTCATATAGCTGGCTTTGTTGATGAAATTCTGTAGTCCATGATGCACCTGCCTGTAGCAGATGTCCGGCCATGAATACCTCCTTGTGCTATGGGTTTGCCTGTCACAGAAGCCCTGGTATTGATGTCAAGGTGACCCACACAGTTGGCGTATGTGTCAGCAATCCAGCTCATCTCACGTTATGAAAAAGTATGAAAAAGACATAATGGCCAACGCCATGCAGCAAGACACCTGATGATGATGATGAAGGGAAGACGGAAAGGAAGAAGGTGGAGTGAAGAATTAGGAAAAGAAAGAACAAACGGTGTGAGAAGGGAAATTACTAGGACTGAGGGTTAAAAGGGAGAGTAAAGGTTGGGAGAAGGGAGAAGATAAGATGGGGCATCGATTGGAGACTGAAGGAGAAAAGGGAGAGGAGAAATGGGAAGAAGGGAGCCTGAACAGTTTCAGTTTGAATTTTCTCAAGTCTGCATCACATATGTTTCCAAACGCACGGACATAAGCTACGAACCTACGCATAAACTCTATACGCTGAAGAGATCTTGACGTTCTACCTAACTAGAGAGTTCTTTCCCTTTCACAAAGATTATTTAGCATTTTCTTTGCACATCCCCTTGAGCAATACGTGAAAACCAACAGCATCGCCACTGCGGAAATGAAGGCAGAAGATTGCGATACAGAGTTACGTATTAGCAACCAGTCATCGATCCCACCCCTACTCAACACCTACATACAGTTTGTTGGGAGCATTCGGGTCGAGAACTGGAGACACCCTGAGCGAGGTATACAGTCTGGAGATAATCTTCAATGCGAAATGAAGATCTTCCCCACCCCCTCCCCCACCCCTGCTCCATCTCCTCCACCGCCTCTGTGTCACTAACCCCCCCTCCCCTTCTCCCCGCCGCTCGTTTCCGCTCTCCAACCCACTGAAGCCAGTGTCACATGAAAGCAGGGCATGAAGGGCCACAGAAGTTAGAACCAGAAAAAAAAACTCGAAAAAAGAATAAGGACGCGTATTTCATACAACAAGACAAAGAAGCTGGGACAAAGTTTTTAACAGTGATGAGATTGGGGATGATAGTGACGATGCTATGGAGTTTCCGTTTAGAACTGAGACTGCATGGCAGGGCTGCACGCTACTTTCATTGTATAGCTTAGTTTTATTCAACCAGACCCGAAAGATACAGACACCTGCGGTGTTGGTAAAACCCAAAAATCAAAAATCCTCAACACCCTCGATGACACATCCTTAAAATGGATGACTTGACTCACACGTCCCCGTCTTCCCAATCAGCAAGTAAGACGCTCAACTCTTGGTAGGAAACAGTCCAGCGCAAAGAAATCACACAACGATTTTTTCTACTGAGGGTTCGACCCCCATGACCTCCCAGCCATGTTGAGGACACGAGCACCGTTGTGCTGACCACTTCGCCATGTTGAGGACACGAGCACCGTTGTGCTGACCACTTCGCTATGTTGAGGACATGAGCACCGTTGCGCTGACCACTTCGCCATGATGAGGACACGAGCACCGTTGTGCTGACCACTTCGCCATGTTTAGGACACGAGCACCGTTGTGCTGACCACTTCACCATGTTGAGGACATGAGCACCGTTGTGCTAACCACTTCGCCATGTTGAGGACATGACCACCGTTGTGCTGACCACTTCACCATGTTGAGGACATGAGCACCGTTGTGCTGACCACTTCACCATGTTGAGGACATGACCACCGTTGTGCTGACCACTTCGCCATGTTGAGGACATGAGCAACCGTTGTGCTGACCACTTCGCCATGTTGAGGACATGAGCACCGTTGCGCTGACCACTACGCTATGTTGAGGACACGAGCACCGTTGTGCTGATCACTATGCCACGTTGAGGACACGAGCATCGTTGTGCTGACCACTTCGCCATGTTGAGGACACGAGCACCGTTGTGCTGACCACGTCGCCATGTTGAGGACATGAGCTACCATTGTGCTGACCACTCGCCATGTTGAGGACAGAGCACTTGTGCTGACCACTTCGCCATGTTGAGGACACGAGCACGGTTGTGCTGACCACTTCGCCATGTTGAGAACACGAGCACTGTTGTGCTGACTACTTCGCCATGTGAGGACAAGAGCACCTTTGACTTTCTGACATGCAGAGGATTTTTCCGCCTTCGCGAATGGACAAGAATTGATCGCAAAGCACCACACAAACGTTCTCCGCCCGTCTTAATGTGTCTATCATTCTGATGGTGTCAGCTTAATGTTTCACAGGTCCCTCCCCCGCCTCCTCCCTATTTCCAGACCTTTCCAGTGCATAAGAGTTTGCGCAGGCTCAGGGATTCTGCCGGATAATTACTGGCAGTTTTTGGGTGGAGCGCATATGGAATTGTCCGAGTGCAATGAATTCCTTTTGAACTCTCTGTCAACTCCAGTTCTCACTGCATGAGTTGATTAAGTGCCCGCTAGTGAAAGAGGGAAAGTGGGTGGGAGGAACGAGATGGAAGTGTGGAAGGATGGGGGTCGACATGGTGAGGAATGGAGTGGGCAAGGTAAGGTGAAGGTTGTCCCCATGATCCTGTTGGGGTCGTAGGGGAGTGGGGTGGTAAACACCGCAACTTTTGTGGAGGCGAACATGATTAGGGTGGTGTCTATCGCTTCTCACAGTCCCATAATCCTGGTGTCGTGTGAGCGAGCGAGCGAGAGAGACAGACAGACAGAGAGACAGACAGAGAAAGAGACAGACAGACAGACAAAGAGAGAGAGACACAGAGAGAGAGAGAGACAGACAGACACAGCGAGAGAGAGACATTGTTATTTTTCGTTATTTTTATTTAAAGCCCTACGTAGAGCCATATCAGGGCTATAACAGTTTCAAAACACACAGACAGACACAGAGACAGACAGAGACAGACAGACAGACAAAGAGCTCAACTTTTCTGGAAGGCATCAGATCAAGGCCAGAGCCTGTCTCTTTTCTCTCGCTGCTTTTTTACGTTCCCAACGCCACACATTGCCAGAGATTGCTCAAGTGAGTTTGTACTTAGTGTTTCAGATCTGTGTAAGAAATGAAGGATTTAAACATTGTAATTTTTCGCTATTTTTGTTTAAAGCTCTGCCGACTGCGTAGAGCCATATCAGGGCTATAACAGTTTCAGAACACACAATATTTCAACAGGAGGAAAAAAGGAAAAGAAAATTAAGTACACATATCAATGCATTTGCACACGTAATCTGAGGAGATGCCCCTGGCGTTGAGCACTCTGTCCAATTTATCAATAGGGGATTTAAAAAATGTATCTGAATACAAATTTAAATATAACTAACAACACGAAAACATATAATTAAAAAAGGGCCTGAATTACCTAAAAGTGCATCCGCATATCACATTTCCCTAGAGCCAAGACTGCATTTAACCCATGTACCTACTTATCACTCCTAAAAGAAAGTACGTAAGACTTTATCGAACACATACAGGTGAATGGACCAGCAAGGCAGAAAACGATAGAAATCCAAAACAACTGTGACTGCCAGCGTTTAAGCAAACAGGAACCAGAAGAGAAAAAAAAAACACGAAAATAAAGCAGAACGCATATTTAATACAACCAGAGAAGACAGGCGCAAAAAAAGAAGAAATGCACCACACTTGGCGCAAGAAATAAGTAGTTATCTCCACAACGTGGAGTTGAATAGAAGAAAATGGCAGATGGGTACATCAATATAACGAATAAAGTTTTGTTTTGTTCTGTTTTGTTTGTTCTGTTTTGTTTTGTTAGAGGAAAATGGCAGATGGGTATATCAAGATAACCAATAAAGTTTTGTTTTGTTTTGTTTTGGTGTCCCATTTTCTACGCCACATCGATACCCACACAATCTGGAACAAAATGTTTACAACACTATGATGATCCATGACGATGGCGGGAGATGATAATCTTCTTGATGCTACGGAGTTCATTTTGGACTGAGACTGCGGCGAGACAGACCTGCACTCTATACTTCTTCCTGCTACTTTTGCGTTGTTTGCACAGTTTTCACGTCACTATTTTCCGCTGAGTGAAATTCCAACTGTTTCAATAATTTGAGTGTGGGTAATTCATCAGGTCTGTTTGTCTGTCAGTGTGACGAGTGACGTCGATCATCGCTGACAGAAACGCGTCATGCTCACTTGTCTTTGTAGCCGAAATGATACGGAACGGTCTACTTTTTTGCAGGTTATTTCTCCCTCAGTTTTGTAGTTGTGTTTCAGGTTCTTTTTATGACAAACATGTATCTATAACGTCTTATCTCTGTCAGTAATACTACTGTTATTCCACTTTTCTGTTATTATGTCTTTATGGTTACAGAAGTGGATTTGTAATAACGTAGGTCCTCTGTGAGTACTATAGTGTACTTATGTTAGTGTAGATCTTCCATACGCGAGGGCAGGACGTAAAAAGTGATTAATGTGCTTATGTCATTATCCTCGAAAATAAACATTTTTCCTAAAAATATAACTTAGTTCGTTCTTTTTCTCCTCTGTCTCTCTCTCTCTCTCTCTCTCTTCTCTCTCTCTCTCTCTCTCTCTCTGTCTCCTCTCTCTCCTCCTCTCTCTCTCTCTCTCTCTCTCTCCACAGAGAGAGAGACAGATAAGCACATGCACACACAAACACATGTATAAACACCCGCAGACGCACACTCACACATGCATACACACACACACATATCTCTACACATACGCAGACGCGTGAGTACACACACACGAGCGTGCGTGCATACACACACATGCATACACACATGCAGACATGCACACGCGCACACACACACATACACACACGTACTTGTTTATTATATGTTTTCTTAACCGATACATGTACTAGGATTTCACCAAGCATCGCCTCACTTGGCCAAACTCCAGACTGATGAAAGAGAAAGGAAACGTCCGGAGAGAGAGACAGACAGACAGACAGACAGACAGAGACAGACAGAGAGAGACAGAAAGAGAGAGACAGAGAGAGACAGAAACACACACACACACAGAAGACAGACAGACAGACAGATAAATATAGATGAACACTCGGAGACACACACAGACATACAGAGAGAAACAGACAGACAGACAGACTTAGACACACACACACACACACACACACACACACACACACACACACACACACACACACACACACACACACACACACACACACAAACTCACAGACAAATATAGATGAACACTCGGAGACACACAGACACACAGACACACACACACACACACACACACACACACACACACACACACACACACACACACACACAAATATAGATGAACACTCGGAGACACAAACACACAGACACACACACACACACACACACACACACATACACACACACACAGAGACAAACACACAGACACATACACACAGACACACACACAGCACACACACAACACACACACACACACACACACACACACACACACACAAATACAGATGCACACTCGAAGACAAATCAAGACAGACAGACTATACACATCACAAGACCAAACTCAAAACATCATTTGGCAAGGAGCTGTAAACTGTATTTGAAACTCTAAAAAAAAAAAAAAATTAAATAAATAAATTAAAAAAAAGATCAGTTGGCAAGGAAACTGTTAAACTGTATATCATGTGTTGTAATTCAGTGCACATCATGCGTCACGTGCAGTTTGTCTGGCGCATACCGGAAGCCACACCCACTTAAAAAAAGTAAAAAAACCAGAGCTGTTAAAATACAAGTAAACTGTTTACTGCTTCCTGCAAATCTTGGTAACACTTTCACCCAGTGTTCCCACGCCCATTTGAAACTTTGTTTTGTTCTGTTCTGTGTTGTTTCCTCTGTGTGTGTGTGTGTGTGTGTGTGTGTGTGGTGTGTGTGTGTGTGTGTGTGTGTGTGTGTGTGTGTGTGTGTGTGTGTGTGTGTGTGTGTGTGTGTGTGTGTGTGTGTGTTTTGTAGTTTGAGTCTTTCATGCAATCCCAATTTCCCCGGATGCGTATACGCACTTTGGGTTGTTTTTTTCCCACACTGTGCAGACGGTATGTTGATGCACAGTCTGCATTCTCCGACTTTGGTGGGTGTGCTTGCTGGATGTCTTCACGTTTCCATAAAGCACCAGACACTGTCATGACTTTTAGGATCTCTCACCTACATTCATGACGTCTAAGCACTAACTGCACACACGCTGGCACGGAGAAAATCTCCATTCTTCAATAACTCTTCACGGAATTAAATGAGAAGACGAAGAAGAAAACAGAACTGAAGACAAAGTGCACCGGATGCAAACTTTCACGATATATTATCAGAAAAAAATAAGACTCCAAAAAATCAGTAAATCAAAAGACATGTTTCAAAAATCCAGACTGTCAGACAGTCTGTGACTAAAGTATGGGACCATTCCAGCCTCTACAACCTATCTCCAATCTAACAGACTTTCAGCGTCTACAAGTTCAGTGTGTACGCTCACAGAATGGGGACCACCACACTGTCTATTACCTGGCTGTCTAATCTCACTATCTATAACCTCATTCTCTAGGCGTCAGACTCAAAGGGGTTAATCAAACACTTCCGTGACGGCATAGAAAGCTAAAGGGTTAATGTGTTAATCAAGAGAGGCGACTGTATTGCGGACAGGAGACAGCAGGAATATTGAAGATTGCGCTGAACGGTCAAGCCTTTGCAACGGTCTCCCGTTTTATGCTAAATTCGTTACTCAAAATCTGAGTTTTGTACTTCTCAAGGTCACTGTGACTTTCAAAAAACTTCTGATGAAATGAAACTTGGTGTGCATCGAGGACAATGTTTGAAAAATTGTCAGATGTGCTAGAGAATGTGATCTTAACACCTTTCCTGACAAATGCTAATACCGGTTTTTGGTACGGTCCTTGTGATCTTGACCTTGAGGCCATGACTTCCACTGTTATGCAATCATGAATCTTCAACAGCCCATACCTTGGACTATTCCACACTCACTGAGCAGCTCATCCTCACACTAAAAGAACTAGTCACCAAGTCTTTACAGAGTACAAATTCAATTTCATTTGTCTGTACAGATGAGAAATTTGAACAAAACAGACTGTTTACCACGGAGGAGATGGAGAATTTGAACAAACATCAAAGCTTTTCAGTTTTATCAGTTGTTATTCTTGGTCTCTGATGTAAATGGATTTCTTCTGTAACGCGTTTTAAGCGCCCCTTTGCTAAGGGATTATGACTTTTTCGAATAACATACCTAAGTCGGAAGTATGATCTCTTCTCTCTCTCTCTCTCTCTCTCTCTCTCTCTCTCTTCCTCTCTTCTCTCTCTCTCTCTCACTCACTCACTCACTACACACTCACTCACTCACTCACTCACTCTCTCTCCTCTCTCTCTCTCTCTCTCTCACACACACACACACACACACACACACACACACACACACACACACACACACACACACACACACATATGACTGATAGGAGACAACCAGCTTTTTTGTTTTTTCAAAGTGAGTTTGTAAAAGCCACAGCCAAAGGCAGCAAGCAATCTTGACACAGAAATCAACGATTCCAAGTATTCTGTTTTTTTTACGTTCATATCAAAATATTCCATTTCTTAAGTCCTGACGTGCAAACACTCGCGTTTATGCAAAAGCATCCCCACTGCCCTGTGTATATTGACCAAGCAGATTAGCCCGTCACGCGACACCCAATTCTACGGCCCCTCAACATTTTATGTCCCTCAAGTCAACAGCACAGCTGCACTGCTGATAAAAAAAAAATTGTCAAGCTATATTAACTATTCTACTGTTCCGATAAAACGTCAGCAACAAACACCCAAGGCTTAAATTGATCCTTTGACTCTCACACCCTGTCCACCAGCTTCCTACATTGTCAACCACGCTAGCAAAGCAAACATTTAATCCTATGACTCCCTCACCCTATTTACCAGCTTCTGTTTCCCTCACCCTATCCACTAGCTTCCAGAAAGCTGATGGATAGGGCGAAGGTGTCAAAGGATCAAGTTTTTGCAGTTGGTGGATAGGGTCAGGGAGTGAAAGGGTTAAACGAAAGAAAGTTATAACGAATCAGTCGACTTTCGTCCTTGTCTGTAATTGGCGTTTCTGGACTTTCTGATTGTGGCCAATGACCTTGCTAGGTCAATCTTCCAGGGAACTTTTTAGGAAGGGGGTAGGGGGGAGACAGAAGAAAAAAACAGACTTTAAAAAACTTTGAGGGGTGGACAGAGAAACCATTTGCAGAGAGCCAGGCTTTGGCACACAACCGGAAGAGCCGGACTGATCTGGTGAACTGTTCAGTTCTAGACCCTCAGACTCCTCAGTGTTAACCCTTTGACTCCCACACCCTCTCCACCAGCATCCTGCACTGCCGACCATGTTAGCAAAGCAAATATTTAACCCGTTGATCCCCCCCCCCCTCCTTTCCACCAGCTTCCTACAAGAGGCTGGTGGATAGGGTGGGGGAATCAAGGGGTTTTCGCAGTTGGTGGATAGGGTGCGTGAGTGAAAGGGTTAAGGGGGAAGGAGAAGGAGATCGTGACCAGCAGACATTTGCGTGCGTCATAACATTCACACCATTCTTTGTCCTCTGTGAGATTTGAATTACAGATGTTTCAAAGCTGGAATTACAGATGTCAATAGGTGTGTTTATTAAATAGTTAAACTATGTGCTTTTTGGTTCTGTTTATGCCTGTTTGTATAATGTACATACGTTTACGCGACCTTGTTTATGTGTCTTTCTGTACATGTATGCGTGTGTGTGCGTGTACATGTTTGTGCGTATGTGAATTTATGCGTGCGCGCGCTCGTGCGTGCGTGCGTGCGTGTGTGTGTGCGTGTGTGTGTGTGTGCGCGCGTGCGTGCGTGCGTGCGTGCGTGTGTGTGTGTGTGTGTGTGTGTGTGTGTGTGTGTGTGTGTGTGTGTGTGTGTGTGTATGTGCGTGTGTGTGTTTGATTTTCATCACCCTCATACTGTCTATTGTACATCTGATGTTGTTTCAATATTGTGTATCAATGTCCAGTAAAACAAATGTCATTGAGAAAGGACAACAAACTCTTGTGGTATCTTTAGGCCGATGATTTACATATACCCCGACAATGGTCTACGCGTTATCAATGAATATTTCAATAATAACTAGATCTAAACAAACAAATAACTGAAACATTGTATTCTGGAGACTTCTGGGCCAAAATGTTGTTGACCTTAACCATTCAGAGTTTCGTACTGGTGACCATCTGCTGACATGGCTCTTTGCCTCAAATTTGCATTAAAACAGTTCCATTTACAAGCTATCTGAAATATCAAATCTCTGTGCGTGTGTGTGTGTCTCTCTCTCTGTCTGTCTGAGAGAGAGACAGAGAGAGTGAGTGAGTGAGTGAGTGTGTGTGTGTGTGTGTGTGTGTGTGTGTGTGTGTGTGTGTGTGTGTGTGTGTGTGTGTGTGTGTGTGTGTGTAGCCAAGCATAGGCATAATTATATGCTCCTAAATATTCATTACCACACAAAAATACTTCCAAATATATACAACCAAACCAGAGGAAAGAAACACCGCGTATTATTCCACAAAAGTACTTCGAGACATGGACAAAACTGACGCGAGAGCGAGAAATACAACATCACACAAATATATCATTATTATTATTATTATATTATTATTATTATTATTATTATTATTTTTATTGTTGTTGTTGTTGTTTATTATTATTGTTGTTGTTATTATTATTATTATTGTTGTTGTTGTTGTCGTCGTTGTTGTTATCATTATTATTATTATTATTATTATTATTACAAATCGTTCTTGTTTGCCGCTATTTTCAAAAACCTGGACAGACAGCGCATCCTGAAAATAGTCTGAACTATACACAAGACAAAACCATACTTCAGAACACTTTATTACCCAAGGACAGTAGCATTAGGTCCCACTGGACCTGTCTTACAGCTAGTCCTTGCTGCTGTACACACTGAATATCAGATCAGAGAAGAAAAGAAACATCACACTTAGTTTCAGGCGTCATGCAAGTAAAAGGATCACAGCCATGAGACCACCAACACAGCTTGTCTGTCTGAAGTATCTGTATTCACCATTGTCACTGTAAAGCAACGACTGCGGGTTCATTGGTCGATGCTATGTGTTTTGGGGAGGTATATTTAATTGTGCTTATGATGATGAGAACTGTGGACCCATTCATAATCAGGCTGCAGGACGTACAGCAACCCTACAATGAAATGTACGTTTTGTGGATTAACCTTAAAACGAATGGTGGCCATCTACGAGTTCTGGGTTTGGAGTTTGAACCAGAAGCACACGAAAATTGAAAAACTGTATTCACCGCAAAAAAAACAGGACAAGACAAGACAGGACGGGTGCTTTTTGTGGTACATACACCTTCCCAGTCCACTTTCCTGTGTTTCTGGTTCCTTTTTGTTTGAAGGCTGGCAGTCGTTTCAGGGTAGGTCCGCTGTTTGTCAAAGAGGAATCATCACACTCAGACAATTCCATATGTGCTCCATCCAAGTCTGTCTCTTCTGTTTGTTTGGTTGGTTTCTTTGATGGTCTGGGTGTGTTTGTTTGTTTGTTTTTGCTTCTCTGTTTCTTTGCTGTTGTTGGGTTTGGTATTTTGTTTGTTTGTTTGTTTTTAACCTTTTTTAATCCTGCCATCGAGGGAGTCACACCACGTTTTCCAGGTTTGCCAGCAATTTCACATCACGTTTTCTAGGTCTGCCAGCAATTTCACATCACGTTTTCCAGGTTGCCAGCAATTTCACACCACGTTTTCTAGGTCTGCCAGCAATTTCACATCACGTTTTCCAGGTTTGCCAGCAATTTCACACCACGTTTTCTAGGTCTGCCAGCAATTTCACACCACGCTTTCTAGGTTTGCCAGCAATTATCTGGGAGACTCCTTGAGCCTGCACAAAACCCTGTACACTGGCAAGGTTTTGAACTGGCGACGAGAGGATATAGAAGGGACATATGAAACACTAAGCTGATACCACCAGAACGATAAAAACATCAAGATGAACAGTGAACGGGTTAGTTTTTAATGTTGCGGGCTGGGATTGAACTCGAGATAACGGATCTCTTATCAAAAGAAACAACCAGACCGCTTTGGCATGGATGTCTTCTTCATTAAAACTTAAACTGTCTATGTAGCAATGTATATAATACCAAAGTTTCTGGTGATGCCATGTGTGTGTGATCGTACTGTGCGCCTGTATCAGATGATGCAGACCAAATGATCACGACTTGTAATATATCATCAATATTTGTTAAACTCTGCTATATCTTCAGTTGACGTTGTTTTTGTTATTGTTGTTTAAAGCCCAGCCGACTGCGTAGAGCCATATCAGGACTATAATCAGTTCAAAACATACACTTTACATCCACAGGACAAAAAAGGAAAAGAAAATTAAGTACGCATATCAACAGCAGTCGCCGTGGTGTAGTCGTTAACATAACGGACTACCGACTGGAAGGTTGTGGGTTCGAATCCCCACCAGTAACTTCAAAAATCATTGTGGGATTTTTTTGCATCTAACCGGCTCCTACCCAAAGTTGGGCGTGCAGTGGGCTCATTGGGAAGACTGGGACAACACAGTCGACTCTCATCCACTTCACGGATGCGTCATTGAGGGTGTTGCTTAAATCTTCTGAACAACACCGCAGATGTCTGTTTCTCTCGAGCCTGGTTGACGCCAGGACATATTATGATAGTGAGCGCAGAGAACAGCCCTGTCACGCAGTCTCAATCCTAGATTGAACTCCATATCATCACGATTATTATCCTCATCGACATCATCATCATCACATTGTAAAATCTGTGCCAAAAAGTGAGCACAAAGGTAACCTCCCTGAGTGAGCTGAACCTAAAAAAGATATACACATATCAATGCATTCGCGCACATAAGCTAAGGAGATGCACCTGGCGTTGACCACTCCGTCCAATTTATCAGACTTGGAGCTTTAAAACAAAAACCTGAATACAAATTTACACATAACTAAGGACACCAAAAACATATATAAAAACAGACCTACATTACCTAAAATTGCTTCCGTGTATCTCGTATCCCTACAGCCAAAAATGCACTTAACACATGTACCCAATCATAACAGAAAGTACGTAAGACTTTATCACACATACAGGTGAATGGACCAACAAGGCAGAAAATGATAGAAAGAAATGACGGAAATCAAAGGAGGAAGAAAGAAACAAAGAGAGTGACAGAGAAGTGGAAATTTCTAACACAGAATTTCCAGAAGGTGGGGATACTATCTATACTGAAAGAGACCCCCCAGCATTCCACGGGGGAATCAGTTGACGTGTAGATATACTCTTGCACCCCCCTCTGCTCCCACCCTCACCAACTACCACCACATTTCTGTACAACTTTATTTTGTTAAGGACTTTGACGAAATAACCTCGATACTGGTCAGCTGATTTTCTACATCAGAACAAGACAAGGGGAGTAATTGTGGCAAGGAAGGGAGACAACACGGTCCCGTCATCCTACTGAAAGATATTACCTCTTTTGCCCACTTCTAGCTTTTTCTTCCGTTGAGAGAAAATTAAAAGAAAACGAAACAAAAAGAAAACAACGAAAATCTTAACCGAGCTCCAGGCACAATCTTCTGCTTCAGATCAATGGTATCAGAATCTCATTTGGCTTTGGAAAACAACCCACCCCGTGTGTGTGCGTGTGTGTGGGGGGTCGTCAGTGTGTGTGGGTGGGTGGTGGGGGCTCGTGAGTGTGTGTGTGTGTGTGTGTGTGTGTGTGTGTGTGTGTGTGTGTGTGTGTGTGTGTGTGTGTGTGTGTGTGTGTGTGTGTGTGTGTGTGTCCTCGGTAATTTAGCTTAGATATTGCAGTCCCCTACCAAGCAAAGGTCAAAGAGGAAAAAAAGCTCATATATCACGCTTCTGTACCACCCTTAGAAATAAAGGTTTATTGTATCTCTCTCTCTCTCTCTCTCTCCTCTCTCTCTCTCTCTCTCTCTCTCTCTCTCTCTCTCTCTCTCTCTCTCTCTCTCTCGCTCACTCGCTCGCTCGCTCGCACACATTTTTGACAGCTGAACAAAAGAACAAGCAAATGTCAACTACAACAAAAACAACAACAGCAACAAACTTAAAAAAAGAAAAAAACACATACACACACGAAGACATCTCGTGCCTGCTATTTCTTCCACATCATATTAGCCTGCCGTGTATATGGTAATACAATTGTTTTCGTATCCGACTTCTTCCAGACAGAGTCAGGTGTGTGTGTGTGGTGTGTGTGTGTGTGTCTGTGTCTGTGTGTCTGTGTGTCTGTGTGTTCGTTGCTTGATTTAACGTCTTTTCACTATAAGTGATATTAGACGGGGAAAAATGGCATGGAGGATGAAATAAGGGGGAGGGGGGTGTGGAGGGGAGAGGGGAACAGAGTAAGGGACGTAAAAAAAATTTAAAAGGAAGCGGCAAGGTCTTAAGAAAAAGGATATGGATGAACAGAGAAATGAAACTAGAACAACGCTAACATCAATAATGTAAAAGAAAAATCGTCATAAAAACAAAACAAAACAAAAATAATCATAATTATAATAATAATCTTAAAGTAACGCATTAACAGGACTGTGAACCAATGATTCTGAAATTTTAACTAACAAAACTTGATCCGATACTACTTCTTTAAAATGTCTGTGTGTGTGTCTTTGTGTGTGTGTCTTTGTGTATGTGTCTGTGTCTGTCTGTGTCTGTGTGTCTGTCTGTGTGTGTCTGTATGTCTGTGTGTGCGTGTGTCTCTGTGTGTGTGAGAGAGAGAGAAAGAGAGAGACTGAGAGAGTGAGAGAGAGACAGACAGGCAGACAGATAGTGAGAGAGACAGAGAGAAAATGTATTATGGTTGTGCGTACATCTGTACCTATTCATCACGTGTTCTCTACTTAGCTACAGATCTACGTGTGTGTGTGTGTGTGTGTGTGTGTGTGTGTGTGTGTGTGTGTGTGTGTGTGTGTGTGTGTGTGTGTGTGTGTGTGTGTGTGTGTGTGTGTGACAGAGAGAGAGAGAGAGATGGACAGAGTGATCACGTGTGCATGCACGCGCCATTTGGAAAGAGAGAGAGAGAGAGAGAGAGAGAGAGAGAGAGAGAGAGAGAGAGAGAGAGAGAAGAGAGAATGTATCATGGCTGTGCGCACATTTGTACCTATCAATGAAGTGTTCTTCACGTATTTCAGCTGCGCATATGTCGTGTGTGTGCGTGTGAAGAAAACTACACCGGCAACTGTCCGCTCCAAGGCTGACTGACGGAACTCTCATGTACCTCATGTTCTGTTACAATTGGAGACCGAATCACCTTTCCTCCCGTCTGTGTCTCTCCCTCCACCCCCACCCACCCCCCTCCGTACAAAAACAGATATTGGATAGATAGATAGATAGACAACACACACACACACACACACACACACACACACACACACACACACACACACACAAGATAGAAGATAGATAGATAGATAGATAGATAGATAGATAGATAGATAGAAAGACAGATAGACAACAGACAGACAGACAGACAGATAGATAGATAGATGACAGACAACAGATAGATAGAATGAGCGACTGACAGACAAGACAGAACAGATAAAGATAGATAGATGGGATAGAAGATAGATAGATAGATAGATAGATAGATAGATATAAGATAGATAGATAGATAACAGACAGACAGACAATCGGACAGACAGTCGGACATACAGACTGATTCTAGATAAAAGAAAAGATAGACAGACAGACTGATAGATTGGATAATGGATACATAGACAATGTACGCAAACAGCAAATCAACACGACACGACACGAAACAACACATCACAACACAACCAAATCCACTTTTACAACAAAAGTAATTCTCAACAGGATTGGAGAGTCTGTCGAAGAATACAGATGAATGAACCATACACAGATACAACAAGTAAACAATTAGCTGAAGATGAAAGCCGTATCAATGACAACACTTATCTAATGCTGATGAAGACTGGTAATCATTTTGAGCCAACCAACCAGCCACCCACCCAACCAACCAACCAACCAGCCAGCCAACCAACCAAAGCATTAACCAAACTGACAAGCCAAAACACGTCCCACAGCCACCAAAAAAAACGTTCAAGCATTTCTTATAATTTCCCCTTTCATACAAACATAATTCCAGACAAATCCATATTTTGTACTTGTCAAAGTCACTGTGACTTGGAAGAAACTTGAGATGAATAAAACA
>JAPXFY010000020.1:43402754-43430254 GCA_030674185.1 Monoplex corrugatus | reverse complement strand
TGAGACAGGGAAGTCGTTTCATTGGTAAGCAAGCAAGCAAGCGCGTGTATGTGTATGTGTGCGCGCACGCGTGCGTGCATGTGTGTGTGTGTGTGTGTGTGTGTGTGTGTGTGTGTGTGTGTGTGTGTGTGTGTGTGTGTGTGTGTGTGTGTGTGTGTCTGTGTCTGTTTGTGTTGTCTGTGTGTGATGTGTTTTGTGTATGTTTTGCACCTGTTCGTATCTGTTTCAGAGAAGTCACCAAAGTAGGGGTATGGTGAATCTTCTGTGATAAACAATACATATCTATTTCTATAAAAATTCATTTCTGTTAAAAGAAAGATGAAGTTTTAAATCAACGTGCTCGAGTGTTGGTGCCCATCCTCACGTGCATAACTGACAGACCAGGTGAATCAGATGCTCTTTGTGTTTTTCTGTGTCTCTAGATTTCCAGAGAATGAAAGCAGACGAAAATAGTTGGCTGCAGCTCAAAAGACAGAGAGACGGGTTTCAAGTCAATGGATACCCTAGGACATGTGGCAGATCATTCTGGAGAATCTTGTTTGGATCACACAGGCCAAACCACCTGCCTGAAAGACACTGCTGTTCCTATCATTTTTAACTTCCCTGCACACTTATCATCATCATCATCATCATCATCATCATCATCATCATCATCATCATCATCATCATCATCATGTGCCCTGCCGCATGGCGTTGGCGATCATGGCCCTCCATATGTATCTATCTTTTGTCGCTGCAAGTAACTCTTCCACCCTGTCTTCAACCACTTCGTATGTCCGTCCAATGTTTTCTCCCTGGGTCTACCTGGTGCTCTTTTACCCTCCAGTATTCCTGTTGTGACTAGTGCTCTAATTTGTCTTGACTCATAAAATGTCTTGTATATGTTGCTTGTCTTTTCCTAATCTTCTTCATTGATGTTCTTTTTGTGTCTGCTTCCTTCAAAACTGTCGTGCGTTTTCTTTGCTGTCCATGGAACTCTTTTTAACATTCTTCTTAGAAACCACATCTCAGCTGCCTCAATCTTGTTGTGACTTTGCGTGTTGCCTGTCCACGCTTCACATCCGTACAACAATATCGGGGTTATGTGACACTCAAGAACTCTTTTCCTGATTTAATAGATAGGCATTTGTTGGTAGAACGGTTTTCATTTTCACGAATGCTGTTTTAGCCTGGCTGATTCTGTTGGCTATTTCTAATGTGCACCTGTCGTCCAATGACCAATCAGATGACTATTCCCAGATATTTTAACTTACCAATTTGTCTCAGTATGGTGCCATTTGCCGTTATTCTGCCTGAGGGGATTTCTTGTTCTTGTTTTGTTTTTTTGTTTTTGTTTTTTGTTTTTTGTTTTTACTGATTACTATGACTTTAGTTTTCTTGCTATTTAGCTCCAGAACTTTATTTCTCTGCTTTCTATTTCTATTATATTCACAACATTTTGTAGCTCTTTTTCATTTTCTACAATTAGAACGGTGTCATCTGCATAAAGAAGATTGTTTATCAGTTTTCCTCCAACCTTTATACACACAGGACAAGAGGAACCAGAGCACCTAGTCACAACAGTAAAGCTAGAGGAGAAAAGAGCACCAGGTAGAACCAGAGAAAATATCAGTTTTGCAGAGTGGATGAGGACAGAAAGGTTAGGAGACATATCTGCAGCGACAAAGGACAGATAGATTCGTATGGAGAGTCATGATCGCCAACGCCATGCTGTATGACACATGATGATGATGATGATAGTGACGATGATAGTGTGATGATGATGATGATGATGATGATGATGATGATGATGATGATGATGTGATGATGATGATGATGATGATGATGGTGATGATGAACGTTCTGCTTATCATCCGCCCCCGCCCCCACTCCAAAAAAAAAGCCGCTTTTTATCTGCAAATAAACTCCCCGTGATAAAACACACAACCAACACTACACAAGACAATACAGCCACAACGCACAAAAAAAAACATATGATAAAAAAAAAAAAAAAAATGGAATATAATTAAAAACAACATAAAACATAGCAACATACCACAACAAGATACATGGATACAAGAGAACACGAAACGATCTAACACAATACATGTAAACATCAATGTTCACAGAGACAAACAAACAGACACCAGAAAAAAATGTTGATGAAACTGCATGGTCAAGACATGCTGACAACCTCCCTTTTTATACAAAAATCATTACAATAAATCCAGTTTTTTTTTATACTTATTATGGTCATTGTGACCTTGAAGACGCACCCAAAGAAACAAAAGTTGTCACGAAGTGAAGACAATGGTAGACTATTACAACAGTGAAAACATTTGTAAGTATTGTCGGAAGTTTTTGAGACAGGGATATTCACACACCGTCCTCAAAAACTGCTTCTTTTACAAACATTTTATGTCTGGTTACCTTGAGCTTGATTTTGGCGTTTTATGATTTAAACTTGGGTTTTTGCGATTCCTCACGAACCCACAGCTCCGATCAAAGTTTGATAAAGACCCGCGTATCAAGAGTTCTTCACAAATTCTTCTTCTTCTTCTTCTTCTTCTTCTTCTTCTTCTTCTTCTTCTTCTTCTTCTCTCTCTCTCTCTCTCTCTCTCTCTCTCTCTCTCACACACACACACACACATACACACAAGCACACATAGACATAAACGCTCGCGCGCACGTAGGCAGTCACAGACACACTCACACGCACACACTTCTATGGACACGCGCACGCGCAGTCACAAATCACAGACTTATGCGCGAGTGTACACACAGACACGCACCACACACAACACAGACACCACACACACAGACACACACACACACACACACACACACACACACACACACACACAACACACACACACACACACACACACACACACACACACACACACACACACACACACACACACACACACCACACACACACCGTATCCATCAACCCACACAGACACCAGGACAAAACTCAAACCTGACAGTAAGCAGACTACATGTAGTCCAACAACAAGAACACACCACTCACCTGTTTCACGCTGTGTCCTGTACAACACTGCCACACCCACACCAGGCAATCTTTCTCCAGTAAAGGGGGATAATCACTGCATGGCAATCCTTTCACAAGTTACTTCCCCTGTTGTCCCTGTAACACAGTGACGTCATGTTAGGAAGACTGGAAGAGCCGAGGGTAGAAAGTTGTTTTGGACAAAACAGGACATAAAACATTGTTATTGTTGTCCAATTTATTCTACAGGGGATTTAAAAAAACACACCTGAATACAAATTTAAGCACACCTAACGACACCAAAGCATATACAAAAACAGGCAAAAATTACTTAAAACTGCTTCCGCATATTTCACCTCCTTTGAGCCAAAAATGCACTTAATACATGTACCCAATTATCAATCCTAAGAAAAAGTACATAAGACTCTATCGAACACATTCCAGTGAATGGACCATTGAGGCAGAAAATGATAGGAAGAAATGACAGAAAGCAAAGGAACAAGACAGAAACCAAGAGAGTGACAGAAAAAAAAAGGAAATTTCTAGCACAGAATTTCCAGAAGGTGGGGATACTATTTATACTGAAGGAGTCTAAAACATACACAATGACGTCATGTTAGGAAAGTGACCGAGGTACAGAAGACAGGAACTAACATACACAATGACGTCATGTTAGGAAGACTGGAAGAGCCGAGGGTACAGAAAGACAGGAACTAAAACATACACAATGACGTCATGTTAGGAAGACTGGAAGAGCCGAGGGTACAGAAAGACAGGAACTAAAACATACACAATGACGTCATGTTAAGTTCAAGTTCATGTTGCTTATAACCCAGCCGACTATTAGAGCCTTATCAGGGGTAACATCACATAAAAAATGACAACCCCGTTAAGATAAAAGACAACAGTTAAAAACCATGATCACCGTTAACCTTGCAAGTCTAAAACACAATTAAAGAAAACCATACTCGGACGTAAAATCACATCAGGTCAAATCTATTGATCTCTTGTAAAAAGACGTCATGTTAGGAAGACTGGAAGGGCCAAGGGAACAGAAAGTTCTTCTGAAAAAACAGGGAACTAAATCATATCAAATTCACACTAAGAAAATGATCCATGTATGAATGAGCATTTTTCACACTCTAACCAGTAAAACAGCATGTACTAAAAACAAGGAGTTGTGAAAATAAAAACATATTCAAAGTTTCCATCTTTCTTTGGCACCCCTTACAAAAGAAAAAAAACAAAGGAAAAATGAGACTGTTCATATCGAACAGAGAGAAAAAAACTCTCTCTCTCTCTCTCTCTCTTCTCTCTCTCTCTCTCTCTCTCTCTCTCTCTCTCTCTCTCTCTCTCTCTCTCTCTCTCTCTCTCTCTCCTCTCTCTCTCTCTGAGAAAAGTGTGTTGGCAAAGTTGTCCTGTTTCAGGGTGGACCTTTTACCAAATTTCGATCAAACATGTAGACCACGGAGTTGTCGCAAATGCGTAAGTTTGGATGATAACGGTTAGAGTCAATATAACAAGGACTTAATTCAATTTAAAAGTTTTTAAGACCAGCATTTTTTTAGGAACGAGTGTGAATAATACTTTCTCCATAACTACTGACAATATTTGTATTTTGTTGATTTCTGTGATTAGTCTACAATTGTTCTCACTGCACCTTCTTGTTTGATTTTAAGTCAAGCTTCTTCCTGGTCACAGTGACCTTGAAACGCACCAAATCTTCGTATAAAAAAGGAGACCGTCACAATGGCATGACCATATCCTTATGCTTATTCTTTAATTTCTTCTTTTTTTCCTCCCCATCTTCCTCCTTAACCCTCTTTTTCTTTCTCTTCTTCTTGTTCGTGTTCAAATTGCATTAAATCTGGACGTGTGTGTGTGTGTGCATGCGTGCGTGCGTGGTGTGTGTGTGTGTGTGTGTGTGTGTGTGTGTGTGTGTGTGTGTGTGTGTGTGTGGTGTGTGTGTGTGTGCGCGCGCGCGCGTGTGTGTATGTTTAAATTGTTGTTGTTATTGCTACTGTTTATAAAATGCAAGACGTATGCTTTCAGATAAATGGAAAGGGCATGCTTTAACACGAACTGTTTGTTCAATAAAAACAAAAAAATGGAACTGTTATGAAACTGAAGGTTGCACTTACTCCAGGGGTGAAGGTGCGTTTGGGGATGGAGTGGGATTTTGATGTTCGTGCAAGGGAAGGTGCTTGTGGGACTGGGATGGGTGGAGTGAAAGTCAGGGTGGGCGTGGGATTGTAGGTTAGTTATGGAATGTGGGTGGAAGTGCAGCGGGGTGGGATGGAGTGTCAGGTTTGGGGTAGGGCGGGGGAATGGAGCTCTGGGGCTGGGAGACTGGTCCTGGGTGAGGTATGAGGAATATATCTGATTTCGTTTGATTCCATTTCACCCTCTGCTGCACACGTCAAGTCAACGTCCACCAACACTTAACCCAGTATCGCCAGACCACATTTATTAACCCCTTATCGGCGTGAAGACACACCAGTGACACAAGCTGCCATCATCGTGGCCGAAAATGTCACACATCACAAAACTTCCCAACACTGCCAATATGGCGTCCCCATACATCAAGCAACATATGTTACTCCCTGCAAATGCCAATATGGCGTAACCATACATCAACCATCATATGATACTCCTCACAATGCCAGTATGGCGTCCTTATATATCAACCATCATTTGATACTCCCCACACTGCCAATATGGCGTCTTTATACATCAACCAGCATATGATACTCCCCACACTGCCAATATGGGTCCTTATACATCAACCATCATATGATACTCCCCATAATACCAATATGGCGTCCTTATACATCAACCAGCATATGATACTCCCCAACAGCCAATATGGTGTCCTTATACATCAACCATCAATGATATTCCCCATACAGCCAATATGGCGTCCGTTATACACAACCATGATTTGATACTCCCCACACTAGCCAATATGGCGTCCCTATACATCAACCATATTGATACTCCCCACACTGCCAATATGGTGTCCTTATACATCAACCATATATGATATTCCCCACACTGCCAATATGGCGTCGTTATGCATCAACCATCATTGATACTCCCCACACAGCCAATATGGCGTCCTTATACATCAACCAGCATATGATACTCCCCACACAGCCAATATGGCGTCCCTATACATCAACCATCATTGATATCCCCACACAGCCAATATGGCGTCTTTATACATCAACCAGCATATGTTACTCCCAACAGCATATGGCTCTTATACATCAACACATGACACTCCACATGCCAATATGGCGTCCCTATACACCAACCATAATTTGATACTCCCCACACTGCCAATATGGCGTCCTATACACAACCATCATTTGATACTCCCCACACTGCCAATATGGCGTCCTTATACATCAACCATATTTGATACTCCTCACAATGCCAATATGGCGTCCCTATACATCAACCATAATTTGATACTCCTCACAATGCCAATATGGCATCCTATACATCAACCATATTTGATACTCCCACATGCCAATATGGCGTCCTATACACCAACCATAATTTGATACTCCTCACAATGCCAATATGGCATCTATACATCAACCATCATTTGATACTCCTCACAATGCCAATATGGCGTCCCTATACGTCAACCTTCATACGATATCCCCGTGCACGCGCACGTAATGAGATTTGACTGACAACACAGACTTGCGTGCAGCCGCATCCTCAAACTGTAATATTCTTATCTGGCGTGTGAAGTTTTCAGCCTGCAGGCTTCAGTCTCTACCAGAAGGGATGATGGGAGGAAAACAGGACAGCCGATCGATCTGTGTTGTGTTGTTTAGTGTCCTGTAAAATAATGTCGCTGCTTGTGCGTTTTTTCTTTACTTCTTGGCTTTCTTTCGTTTTAACTTTTTCACATCGTAACGCTAGCCCGTAGCGTTCTCGCGGAGAACCGCAGGCCCGGAACCTAGGGGAATGGCGTTCAGCAAGTTCGCCGCTGACAACGCAACGCTAGGATTCTAGCGTCTTGCGTTAGAAAATTCCTACGTGAAGCCAGTTACGGTCTAAGGGAAACAACCTCTATTATAGTATCAGAATCATTCAAAACACGTAACCTCTATTATAGTATCAAGTAACTTTCTAAATATGTGAGAGTGATTTCCCGTGTAAAAGTCTATTTTAAGAATTTTTCGGGGCGAGAACAACGTCACCCGAACCGCGTGCTTCACTGAAACAAAGGCAAAATGGAGCGCCCTGCGAATGCGCGATGTCGCCGTCTTTTTGACGTTCAGAGAGCGGCTGAACTTGTATTTGATGAAAATTTTACAACTGATCAGATGATACAAGTCATGGAGAATTGGTGAGTCTCTTTTTCTGTTTTGTTTACATCTGCTGAATGGATGAAATGCTTGTCTGAAATGCTCCTCAACCATGATATTTCATTGCACAAATAACCTCAAAGCATGTCTGAACAAACCTTATACTGTAGATATCCTAAAAGAAAATTAAATTACCTTTCTAACCATACCCTACATGTTGATGTTAGTCATTTGGGGCGCCTGTGAAAATTAATTCAAAGTGGCCTAAAAATGCACGTTTCCAGGGAAAGTAGTCAGTGGCAGCTGGCACGTCTGCAGGGAAGTAGGTCAAATAGCCAGCTGACGATGCCAATTAAAACAGTGTATTTTCATATCCATGAAACACATCAGGCTTTTACATGCACTGGTATATTCCATCATCTTGTATGCCTGTCTGACATGAACCTTCACAGCAGATTAACCAGTCGACGTGATATGGTAGTTAACGCAACGGACTACTGAATCGAAGGTTGAGTTCGAATCAGGCCCTTCAAAAATCATTGTGGGAATTTTCGGCTCTAACCGGCTCCTATCCAGAGTTGGGCGTGCTATGGGTTCATTGGGAAGACTGGGACCACACAGTCGAGTCTCATCCACTTCACGGATGCGTCACTGAGGGTGTCGCTCAAATCTTCTGACCAGCACCGCAGGTGACTCTATCTCTCGGGCCTGGTTGACGCCAGGATATATTATGATAGTAAGCATAGAGTATAGCCCTGTCACGCAGTCTCAATCCTAGATGGAACACCATAGCATCGTGTTTATCATCCTCATCGACATCATCATCATTGCATTGTAAAAAAAAAAGTGTGCCAGCTTCTGTGGCAGTTAAAGTAGCGTAGAAAATGGGACGGGAAAAAAATAAAAGTGAGCTTAAAGGTAACCTCCATCAGTGCATTGATCCTAAAAAAAAAATACAAACAAACAAAACAAAACAAAAACAAAAAACTTCAGAGCAGATTTAAAAAGACGAACCTTATTATTATTTTTGTTTAAAGTCCAGCCGACTGCATAGAGCCATATCAGGAGGACAACCGTTTCAAAATATAATAATAATAATAATAATAGTGAACATTTATGGCGCTTAATCTAAAAAAAGCCCTAAGCGCTTACAGTAAACACACACACACACGCACACACAACACACGCACACGCACACACACACACACACACACACACACACACACACACACACACACACACACACACACCCGCACACACACACACACACACACACACACACACACACACCCGCACACACACACACACACACACACACACACACACACCCGCACACACACACACACGTGCGCGGGCACAGATTTCAAGGTGGCAGCTGAAGTAAGAGTACAGAACTACAGGCTAGGATTTAAAAAGAGTGGTTTTTAGACTGGACTTAAACGAAGAAAGGGTACAGGTAGAGCGGAGAGGAAAGGTAAGTTTGTTCCAAATAGAGGGGGCCTGAAAAGAAAAAGCACGTTCACCAAGAGTTTTGTTGCGGAAGCGTGGGATTCTAAGTAGGTGGGCATCAGTAGAAGAGCGTAGCTCTCTGGAGGGAATGTAAACAGTCAGGAGATCAGAAAGATAGGGGGGAGCTAGACCAGCCAGAGACTTATGGCATAGGAGGGAAAGTTTATAGTCAATACGCTTTCGAACAGGAAGCCAGTGTAGAGTTCGAAGCAGAGGGGAAACATGAGTTGACCTTGGGCATTTCCGTACAAGGCGAGCAGCGTTATTTTGAACTTTTTGCAATTTGGATAAGAGTGTTTGGGGGCAGCCAGCAAGAAGCGAGTTACAGTAGTCGAGTCTGGAAAGAATGAGTGCAGAAATGAGAGTTATAGTGCTTTCTTCAGATAGAAGATGACGCACAGAACTGATCCGTCGAAGTTCTAAGTAACAAGCACGACAGACAGAGGATACCTGGCTGTGGAAGGAAAGAGTTTGGTCCAGTACAACTCCAAGATTACGCACGGATGTGGAAGTGTGGATTACCGAGTCTTCAAGCTGGATAGAAACAGGGATAGGCACAGTAGACAGAAGTCGCAATACGCAATACTTAAACACTAAGAAGGGGAAAAACGCATTTGCGCACATAATCTAAGGACATGGCCCTGGCGTTGACCACTCTGTCCAATTTATCACACAGGGAATTTTAAAAAAACACAAATTACCTGAAATTGCTTCTGCACCTAATACATCTACCCAGTTATCAATCCTAAGAAAAAGTACGTAAAACTTTATCGAGCACATACACAGGTGAATGGACCAGCAAGGCAGAAAACGATAGGAAGAAATGACAGAAAACAAAGGAACAAGGCAAAAACAAATAGAGTGACAGAAAAGAAGAAAATTCTAGCACAGAAGTTCGTCGATTTATACTGAAAAACTCCCCTGTATCCCCACGGGGGTGGAGGGAGGGCGAATCTAAGCCATGGCAATGGGGTGTTATCGCAAGGTACTAAACATTAAACACACTGATCATATCATATCATTGATGAACAAGTGTACCAAACAATTAAGCAGCACACTGGACTACATGAAGATCTGCTGACTTCAGTTAAGAGAAAAAAAATACGTTGGTATGGTCATGTAACAATCCAATGCATTTGCTAAATCAGCTCTCCAGCGAGCTGTTGAGGGAGAGAGACGGAGAGGAAGACAGAAAAGCCCATGGACTGACAACATTCTGGACTGAAAAGAGAAACCATTCGCAAAGACCCAGGCTTTGGCACAGAACCGACGGAGCTGAAAGAATCTGATGAACATATCTTTAGTGTAAGGCCTTAATGACTCTTCCACAGAGTTGAGGAAGAAGAAGAAGAGCAGCGCGGATATGTATTCGTACTCTCTCTCTCTCTCTCTCTCTCTCTCTCTCTCTCTCTCTCTCTCTCTCTCTCTCTCTCTCTCTCTCTCTCTCTCTCTCTCTCTCTCTCTCCCTCCCTCCCTCTTGTAACTATGAATGTAGCATGTAAAGTTCGGGCAGCTTTCCCAGAGGACAGCGCATCGCCATCGTACAGCGCCACCCTTTTGATTTCTTTATTTTTCTTTAAGTGTGTGTTTCTGCTTATTACGGACATGAATTTTTCTACAGATGTTTCCCAGGGACAATCCTTTTCCTGCCGTGGGATCTTTAATGCGCGCAAAATGTGTGCTGCACATGGGGGCTAGACAAATCGTCTCCTACGAAAGACTAGCACCTGGACCACTACTGAAGACCTGGTAAAGGGGAGACAACACTCCCTGTTTGGACTTTGATGGCAACGTGGGTTTTTTTCATCCCTGGCAGGGGTTTTAACTGTTAGGACAACACACACACACACACACACACACACACACACACACACACACACACACACACCCAATACACACACGCGCGCGCGCACACACACACATGCACACACACTCATACGCACGCACACGCACGCGCGCGCACACACACACATACATGTACACACAAACACACACATGCACAAACACACATACACACAAACACACACACACACAAAACCACACACAAACGCACACACACGTACACATACCACACATACACATAATACACACCATATACATACACACACATATATACACAAACACACGCACGCAAGCGCACACACATACATCCACGCACGCGCAAACACACAAACATACACACAATACCCATTTATGCAAGCACATACCTCGATATCTATCAGTGTGTTTATGTGTGTGCGCACGCGCGTACATGCGTGTGTGTCATGTGTGTGTGCACGCCCGTACATGCATGTGGTGTGTGTGTGTGTGTTGTGTGTGTGTGTGTGTGTGTGTGTGTGTGTGTGGTGTGTGTGAGTGTGAGAGTGTGTGTGTGTGTGTGTGTGTGTGTGTGTGTGTGTGTGTGTGTGTGTGTGTGTGTGTGTGTGTGTGTGTGTGTGTGTCTGTGTGTGAAAGCTAACCGGGTTTCAAGGGGCGGGACCTTGGAAATAAACTTTCTCCAATATTTTTATGCCTGGGCAGCCGGACAAATGCTCTGCTCTTCACGATTTTTGACTGCCATGGGAATGTTAACGTGCACAGGCCAAAAAGCTCGCGAGTCCGACTCATTTTTTTCGTCCCCTTCCAAAGGATAAGACGTTCAGTTTGATTTTCCATTCGAACTGAGGAGAAAAGGCGAGACTTGAACGGGAAACGAACCCTGGAACCTCGACTTCAGTTTTGGCAGGCGAACGTTTGAACCATTCTACCAACTTCCTCAGAAGAAGAAACCACGGCAAGACATGTTTTCCCTAACAAAATTGTGCAGAAGTATCCTCTTTTGCAGCAAAAAGAAACACATAGATTACACACACAAAACACACACACACACACAAAAGTGCCATTCCATGGCTTGCAACATAATATTTTTCAACAAGGAGGGGGCAAGCTGATCATCACGTGAACACATCAGTCAGTGACGGAATATACAGGGACACACAGACAGACACAGACAGACGGACAGTCAGAGATAGACTGACAAACTTCATTGTGACAAGAGACACAGACAGACGGACGAGATAGATAGATAGATAGATATAGATATAGATAGATAGATAGATAGATAGATAGATAGATAGATAGATAGATAGATAGATATAGATATAGATATAGATAGATAGATAGATAGATAGACAGATAGACAGACAGACAGACAGACAAATAGATAGATAATAGATAGACAGATAGACAGACAGATAGATAGATAGATAGATAGATAGAGGCAAACAGACAGACAAGAGACAGACAGACAGACCGAGACACTGAGAAAGAGAGCCGCCAACACATACGAATAAACAAATATGCTGTCAAGAAACATGCGCTGCTCTCCCTAAGTAAACATAATATTTTATCACAATTTCTTTTCCTGTATACTGAGTATCTACTTTCAGGAAGTTTATTTTTCTGCAAACTTTCGCTAGGGATAGCAACCATCTTTATTGTCGTGATTTCTTTCCACGAAGCTGAGTGTTTGCTGCAAGAGGGGCCCAGGTTTGTGATCTGACCGTATTATAGCCTGCCGTCTACAACGGAATGAGTCAGATTTCTCTGATACGAAAGGAATAACATTTGCTGTTTCTAGAAGGGTTTTTTTCTCGTCTTTTCTATGGTGCAAACCATTTTAAAATCTGACGGTAGATGCTTGCCTTACAAGAATTAATATACATTAGGGCACTGTTTTGAGAAAATCGAGTGAAAAAAAATAGAATTTCAGTGCTAAAGTTTTCTAATAAACCATATATCAATTTTAATTTTAAACACAAGTAGCAATACACCTCAACTGTAAGATGTTATGTATTTGTGATTGTACACTAAGTAGTCTCTGCTTTATGGCTGTTTATATTCTTGTTCTTGGTTGTCGTTGCGGCAGTCTGTCTTCAATATGACTGGAAAAATATCATCCAAACCGCTCAGATCTAAGAACAAAACACTGCCAAAATTATGTTCTGCCAACAGTTAATAATAACTGATTTATTGTAAAAGAAAAGATAATAAATAAAATGATTTTTTTTTTTTTTATAAAAAAACTTACTTTCTTGATATATTTAACGTATGAAATTACTCGTTCAACTGATCTGATCTGTATCTTTTAATTTTAGCCAATCCTAATCAGCACAGTTTAACCCTTTGACTCCTGCACCCTGTCCATCAGCATCCTGCATTGTAAATCATGATAATAAAGCAAAAACTTAACCTTTGATTCTCTCACCCTGTCCACCCGTTTCCTGCAGGAAGCTGGTGGATAGGTTGAAGGAGTCAAAAGGTTAAGTTTTTACAGTTGGGGGATAAGGTACGGGAGTCAAAGGGTTAACTTCGCGGTGAATTAGATTTCTAAGTTTGTAGTTTTGAGTTTGTTCAAGAGGGAATCATCACACTCAGACAATTCTATATGTGCTCCACCCAAATCTGCCAACACTTGACTGGCAGACTCCCTAAGCCTGCGCAAAACCCTATACGCTGTGCAAGGTCTTGAAATTGGAGAAGGGGGGAGGGTGACTTTTGAAACACTAAACTGACACAACCAGAATGATGGCAGCATTAAGATCGGCAGCGAACAGGCCAGTTTCTGGACTAGGGTTCAACTCTTGTTATCAGACCGTGAGTCCACGGTTCTATCATAAGAATCAACCAGTATATGTATATATATGTACGAGCGTATATGTGTGTGTGTGTATGTGTAATTATGTGTATATATATATATGTATACATATATGTACGTATGTACGTACATATGTATGTATGTATGTATGTATGTATGTATGTATGTATGTATGTATGTATGTATGTATGTATGAATGTATGTATGTATGTGTGTGTGTGTCTGTGTGTGTGTGTGTATGTGTGTGTGTCTATGTGTGTGTGTGTGTGTGTATGTGTGTGTGTGTGTGTACACTGTCCAACAGACCTATCCCAAGTGTATACGGGGATAAGGAAGTTAAAAATCAGCAATATCGGCTATTGATTTCCCTCAAAATTGACTGTTTCAGTTTCAATTTTTCAAGAATGACGTCTCCGCGCTCGGAATGAATTCCATATGCACTAACGTCACAGGTGCCATGTGATGGAGAAGATCCAGAATGATCACGGCACAAGCCTTAAGCCTGCACATAAATCCACGAGCTGGCCAGGTCCTGAGGTCCTACCTAGATAGTTCCATAACCCTAGGGTCATGGGGAAGTGAGGTGGCAGAGACCTCAACTTTACCCGGGGCCAGCACCACGAGGGCGGCGCCCATCCCCTCTCCGTCGATTCAAATTCTTATTCATATTAATTTTTTTCAACCAAGACTTCAGAAAGACAAGATAGCTAATTGGTCTTCAAGGGGTGGGACCCGGGAAATCAAGCTATCTCTCCAACTTTTTATACCAAGGAAGCCGGGAAAGCCCTGCTCCTCACAATTTTCAACTGCCGTGGGATCTTTACCGTGCGCAGCCATAAGGCACACGGGTTCGACTCGTTTTACGTCCCCTTCCGAAGGACTAGACGGTCAGTTCGATTTTCTGGTCAAACTGAGGAGAAAAGTCGAGGCCTGTACGGGGAGCGAACCCTGGAACCTCGAGTTTAGTTACTGGCAGGCGAACATGTGAACCATTCTGCCACTCTTCTCTCTAAAATTGATAGGTTTGATTAAAAGCAAATCTGGCCATTTTACCGATGCAGTAATGCAATTTCCGTTATGAAACAAGCAGAAGAGTGATACAGGAATAATTTTCAATCAAAACCCCAAATCAACACTCGCACAAAAATAAACAAACCCACCTCCCCACTGATTCATGTCTGCTAACGTTGAACAGCACCAGCAAACTTACGACTCATTTCGCGCTCAGAGGAAGGGAGAGAATGTTCACACACTGGTTTGTTTGTTTTTTTTTTGTTTTGTTTTTTTTCAGCGTTATTTTTATCAGTTTACGTATAGAACACGTTTGATTTCATTAAACCGCATTTCGCGTGATACGACCCGTAACTCCAGGCAAAACATGAATGGAATGGAACCCGATCCCTCCACCCTGGCTGATAGATAACGGCGGCTGGAAATTGAATGTCAACGTGACTCGTGCGCACACCGATACAAATCTATTTCTGTAATGAACACCTTCCGTGTTGAAAACCTCTCCATTCAGCCCAACAAGCAACAGATTGACAATCACACCGCATCTATAGCAAGCCGCTGTCGTAATGTACACCTGTGTATTCACCAGACAACATTCACCTGTCCTCTGATAGGGCGTCAGTCGTATAGGCCTTCAGGTGATGGACTGGCGATACATACTGTGGTAAACGTTTGCAAGCAAAAACACACACACACACACACACACACACACACACACACACACATATATATATATATATATAGAGAGAGAGAGAGAGAGAGATATATATATATATATATATATATATATATATATATATATATATATATATATATATATATATATATAAGCTACGCACAAAAAGTTAAGGATCACTTGCACAAAAATTCATAACTTTCAAAATAAGAAAGCCAATGCGTTGAAGTTTGGCAAACATGTAATTCCATGCTTTAGTGATAATGATACACAATTGCCTTCAATTTCGAGCAATCGTTTGGTGTGTACATTTGATCAAAGTGGGTACGTATCGAAATTTGATTTCCCAAAGTCATTGAAATCACAAGACAGGGCATTCTGATGCTCCCAAAAGTTCAGTAATGCGTGTAACCGCCATGGCTGTTCTGGCACTCGACGCAGCGAGTCCTCATCGAGTTGACCAGGTTTGTGAAGATCCTCTGTGGAAGCGCCTGCCACTCAGCCTGCAGCATCTGGTAGAGGTGTTGGGCATCCCTGGGAGGGGGGTGGTTGCTCCTCACTTTGCGATCCAGCTCATCCCAGAGGTTCTCAATCGGGTTGAGATCGGGACTGCATGCTGGCCACTCCATTCTGTTGACTCCAGACTGCTGCAGGAAGTCGTTGACCACCCTTGCCCTGTGGGGGCGAGCGTTGTCATCCTGGTAGACAGCCGTCGGTCCCATCTGCTGCAGTGTAGGCACAGCCAGCAGTCGAAGGATCTCATCCCGGTATCGGAGGCCAGTCAGGTTACCCTGTACTTGATACAAGGGTGTTCTGTGGTGAAGGCTGAAGGCCCCCCAGACCATTACAGAACCTCCACCAAAGGCCACCTTTTCTTGGACAGTGGTGTCAATAAAGCGTTGCCCTGGGCGCCTCCAGACCCTCAGTCGGCCGTCGTTGTGGTTCATGGTGAAGCGTGATTCATCACTGAACAGGACCTGGGACCATTGCTGACGTGTCCACCTCACGTGACGTCTGCAGAAGGCGCGGCGTGCTGCCCTATGGGCTTGAGTTATGCGTGGCCGTACAGCTGGACGACGAGAACGGAGGTTAAACCCATGAAGGCGGTTCCGTACGGTCTGCTGGCTGATGTTGATGTTAGTAGCCACCCTCAGCTGCCTTCGAATGATGTTGGAAGAGGCTGTTCTTGTCTGCAGGGCTTGTCGTTCAATGAGACGATCTTCACGTGGGTTTGTCTTCTTCGGTCGACCAGATCTGCGTCTTTCATGGACCCTCCAGTGGCTGTGAAGCGTTGAATCAGTCTGACAATGACCGAGATGGACACCTGAAGTCGCCTGGCCACTTCTCGCTTGGGAACACCATCTTGGAACCATGCAACAGCTCGTCCCCTCTCAAACTCGCTCAATTTTCGTCGTGGAGGCATTGTCAGATCAGGCCTACTACTGGTGGAATGTCTTCTTATAAAGCCAAGCAAGAGACAGCATCTCACACATAAACAGCAGTGCTTGCACGTGCATAATGGTTTTTCCATCTGGCTTGTGCAATGTGTTCAGGCAGAACGGTCCAAAACAAGGTCCTTTTTCGCAAGTTTCCGCTTTTCCGTTTGCGGCCAAGCTCAGTAGTAGAGAATCCCGTGCAATTTTCGCACTAACACAACATCGCCCACTTACAGCTGAACGAGAATTCATAACAATTTGGCTGGACTGAGAAATAAATAACAGTAGCGAACTGAGTTTATTACGCACCTGTTTTCTCATAGTGATCCTTAACTTTTTGTGCGTAGCTTATATATATATAAACAAATCAATCATGGGCTGCAACCAGACGTTCCACAGGCATTTCACAGTCATGTTGTTCTGGGTCCACTGTACGTGGTGAAGAACGCGATGTGACCTGCTGAGAGAGAGAGAGCCAGCAGGGATGTTTAGCTTTCTCTGCTGTGGACCCTTGGGTTTTGGTCATTGTGACTGAATGTCTTCCTGAATGATGAGACTGCGCGTTTTGATTTGATTTTTGCATCAAGATTTGGTGTCTTAGGAATGTCGTTATTTATTTCTAATTATCATTATCGTTATTATTATTAGTAGTAGTAGTAGTAGTAGTATAATTATTGAGAAGACTCAATGGAGATACAATCAAACAAGTTCAAGACATTAAATACCTGGGCAGCTACACTGACTCCACAGAACAAGACGTCAACACCAGACTCGGAAATGCCTGGGGCGCTCTAAATCAACTGGACAAAATCTGGAAATCCAATCTACCAGACAACCTGAAAAGGAACTTCTTCCGAGCAGCAGTAGAGTCTGTTCTTACATATGGCTCAATCTCTCGGAATCTAACAACGACATTGGAGAAGAAGATTGATGGAGCATATACACGAATGCTGCGTGCAGCCCTGAACAAATCCTGGAGAGAACATCCAACTAACAAAGAGTTATATGGTAAGATCCCACCAATCACTAAATCAATACGTCAACAAAGACTGCGCTTTGCGGGACACTGCTGGCGGAACAAAGAAAAAATGGTGGGGGATGTTCTACTATGGAGACCCAGCCATGGCAAACAAAGACCAGGACGTCCAAAGAAGACCTTAATCGACCAATTGATGGATGATACGGGCTGTCAGTATGATAAACTACCTACTGCAATGTCTGACAGAGAGGGATGACCAACTGATGGATGATACGGGCTGTCAGTATGATGAACTACCTACTGCAATGTCTGACAGAGAGGGATGACCAACTGATGGATGATACGGGCTGTCAGTATGATAAACTACCTACTGCAATGTCTGACAGAGAGGGATGACCAACTGATGGATGATACGGGCTGTCAGTATGATGAACTACCTACTGCAATGTCTGACAGAGAGGGATGACCAATTGATGAATGATACGGGCTGTCAGTATGATGAACTACCTACTGCAATGTCTGACAGAGAAGGATGACCAACTGATGGATGATACGGGCTGTCAGTATGATGAACTACCTACTGCAATGTCTGACAGAGAAGGATGACCAACTGATGGATGATACGGGCTGTCAGTATGATGAACTACCTACTGCAATGTCTGACAGAGAGGGATGACCAACTGATGGATGATACGGGCTGTCAGTATGATGAACTACCTACTGCAATGTCTGACAGAGAGGGATGACCAACTGATGGATGATACAGGCTGTCAGTATGATAAACTACCTACTGCAATGTCTGACAGAGAGGGATGACCAACTGATGGATGATACAGGCTGTCAGTATGATGAACTACCTACTGCAATGTCTGACAGAGAGGGATGACCAACTGATGGATGATACGGGCTGTCAGTATGATAAACTACCTACTGCAATGTCTGACAGAGAGGGATGACCAACTGATGGATGATACGGGCTGTCAGTATGATGAACTACCTACTGCAATGTCTGACAGAGAGGGATGACCAACTGATGGATGATACGGGCTGTCACTATGATAAACTACCTACTGCAATGCCTGACAGAGAAGGATGACCAACTGATCGATAACACGGGCTGTCAGTATGATAAACTACCTACTGCAATGTCTGACAGAGAGGGATGACCAACTGATGGATGATACGGGCTGTCAGTATGATAAACTACCTACTGCAATGTCTGACAGAGAGGGATGACCAACTGATGGATGATACGGGCTGTCAGTATGATAAACTACCTACTGCAATGTCTGACAGAGAGGGATGACCAACTGATGGATGATACGGCTGTCAGTATGATGAACTACCTACTGCAATGTCTGACAGAGAAGGATGGATGATACAGGCTGTCAGTATGATGAACTACCTACTGCAATGTGTGACAGAGAGGGATGGATGATACAGGCTGTCAGTATGATGAACTACCTACTGCAATGTCTGACAGAGAAGGATGGATGATACGGGCTGTCAGTATGATGAACTACCTACTGCAATGTCTGACAGAGAAGGATGGATGATAAAGGCTGTCAGTATGATGAACTACCTACTGCAATGTCTGACAGAGAAGGATGGATGATACAGGCTGTCAGTATGATGAACTACCTACTGCAATGTCTGACAGAGAAGGATGGATGATAAAGGCTGTCAGTATGATGAACTACTTACTGCAATGTCTGACAGAGAAGGATGGATGATAAAGGCTGTCAGTATGATGAACTACCTACTGCAATGTCTGACAGAGAAGGATGGATGATACGGGCTGTCAGTATGATGAATTACCTACTGCAATGTCTGACAGAGAAGGATGGATGATACAGGCTGTCAGTATGATGAACTACCTACTGCAATGTCTGACAGAGAAGGATGGATGATACAGGCTGTCAGTATGATGAACTACCTACTGCAATGTCTGACAGAGAAGGATGGATGATACAGGCTGTCAGTATGATGAACTACCTACTGCAATGTCTGACAGAGAAGGATGGATGATACAGGCTGTCAGTATGATGAACTACCTACTGCAATGTCTGACAGAGAAGGATGGATGATACAGGCTGTCAGTATGATGAACTACCTACTGTAATGTCTGACAGAGAAGGATGGATGATAAAGGCTGTCAGTATGATGAACTACCTACTGCAATGTCTGACAGACAAGGATGGATGATACAGGCTGTCAGTATGATGAACTACCTACTGCAATGTCTGACAGAGAAGGATGACCAACTGATGGATGATACAGGCTGTCAGTATGATGAACTACCTACTGCAATGTCTGACAGACAAGGATGGATGATACAGGCTGTCAGTATGATGAACTACCTACTGCAATGTCTGACAGAGAAGGATGACCAACTGATGGATGATACAGGCTGTCAGTATGATGAACTACCTACTGCAATGTCTGACAGAGAAGATGGATGATACAGCTGTCAGTATGATGAACTACCTACTGCAATGTCTGACAGAGAAGGATGGATGATACAGGCTGTCAGTATGATGAACTACCTACTGCAATGTCTGACAGAGAAGGATGGATGATACAGGCTGTCAGTATGATGAACTACCTACTGCAATGTCTGACAGAGAGGGATGACCAACTGATCGATGATACGGGCTGTCAGTATGATGAACTACCTACTGCAATGTCTGACAGAGAAGGATGGATGATACAGGCTGTCAGTATGATGAACTACCTACTGCAATGTCTGACAGAGAAGGATGGATGATACGGGCTGTCAGTATGATGAACTACCTACTGCAATGTCTGACAGAGAAGGATGACCAACTGATGGATGATACAGGCTGTCAGTATGATGAACTACCTACTGCAATGTCTGACAGAGAAGGATGGATGATACAGGCTGTCAGTATGATGAACTACCTACTGCAATGTCTGACAGAGAAGGATGACCAACTGATGGATGATACGGGCTGTCAGTATGATGAACTACCTACTGCAATGTCTGACAGAGAAGGACGGATGATACAGGCTGTCAGTATGATGAACTACCTACTGCAATGTCTGACAGAGAAGGATGGATGATACGGGCTGTCAGTATGATGAACTACCTACTGCAATGTCTGACAGAGAAGGATGACCAACTGATGGATGATACAGGCTGTCAGTATGATGAACTACCTACTGCAATGTCTGACAGAGAAGGATGGATGATACAGGCTGTCAGTATGATGAACTACCTACTGCAATGTCTGACAGAGAAGGATGGATGATACAGGCTGTCAGTATGATGAACTACCTACTGCAATGTCTGACAGAGATGGATGGATGATAAAGGCTGTCAGTATGATGAACTACCTACTGCAATATCTGACAGAGAAGGATGGATGATAAAGGCTGTCAGTATGATGAACTACCTACTGCAATGTCTGACAGAGAAGGATGGATGATAAAGGCTGTCAGTATGATGAACTACCTACTGCAATGTCTGACAGAGAAGGATGGATGATAAAGGCTGTCAGTATGATGAACTACCTACTGCAATGTCTGACAGAGAAGGATGGATGATAAAGGCTGCCAGTATGATGAACTACCTACTGCAATGTCTGACAGAGAAGGATGGATGATAAAGGCTGTCAGTATGATGAACTACCTACTGCAATGTCTGACAGAGAAGGATGGATGATAAGGCTGTCAGTATGATGAACTACTACTGCAATGTCTGACAGAGAAGGATGGATGATAAAGGCTGTCGTATGATGAACTACCTACTGCAATGTCTGACAGAGAAGGATGGATGATACAGGCTGTCAGTATGATGAACTACCTACTGCAATGTCTGACAGAGAAGGATGGATGATAAAGGCTGTCAGTATGATGAACAATCTATTGCAATGTCTGACAGAGAAGGATGGGTGATAAGGGCTGTCAGTATGATGAACTATCTATTGCAATGTCTGACACAGAAGGATGGGTGATAAAAGGCTGTCAGTATGATGAACTACCTACTGCAATGTCTGACAGAGAAGGATGGATGATAAAGGCTGTCAGTATCATGAACTATCTATTGCAATGTCTGACAGAGAAGGATGGATGATAAAGACATCAGTATGATGAACTACCTACTGCAATGTCTGACAGAGAAGGATGGATGATAAAGGCTGTCAGTATGATGAACTACCTACTGCAATGTCTGACAGAGAAGGATGGATGATAAAGGCTGTCAGTATGATGAACTACCTACTGCAATGTCTGACAGAGAAGGATGGATGATAAAGGCTGTCAGTATGATGAACTATCATTGCAATGTCTGACAGAGAAGGATGGATGATAAAGGCTGTCAGTATGATGAACTACCTACTGCAATGTCTGACAGAGAAGGATGGATGATAAAGGCTGTCAGCATGATGAACTACCTACTGCAATGTCTGACAGAGAAGGATGGATGATAAAGGCTGTCAGTATGATGAACTACCTACTGCAATGTCTGACAGAGAAGGATGGATGATAAAGGCTGTCAGTATGATGAACTACCTACTGCAATGTCTGACAGAGAGGGATGGATGATAAAGGCTGTCAGCATGATGAACTACCTACTGCAATGTCTGACAGAGAGGATGGATGATAAAGGCTGTCAGTATGATGAACTATCTACTGCAATGTCTGACAGAGAAGGATGGATGATAAAGGCTGTCAGTATGATGAACTACTACTGCAATGTCTGACAGAGAAGGATGGATGATAAAGGCTGTCAGTATGATGAACTACCTACTGCAATGTCTGACAGAGAAGGATGGATGATACAGGCTGTCATATGATGAACTACCTACTGCAATGTCTGACAGAGAAGGATGGATGATACAGGCTGTCAGTATGATGAACTACCTACTGCAATGTCTGACAGAGAAGGATGGATGATACAGGCTGTCAGTATGATGAACTACCTACTGCAATGTCTGACAGAGAAGGATGACAATGATGGATGATACAGGCTGTCAGTATGATGAACTACCTACTGCAATGTCTGACAGAGAAGGATGGATGATACAGGCTGTCAGTATGATGAACTACCTACTGCAATGTCTGACAGAGAGGGATGACCAACTGATGGATGATACAGGCTGTCAGTATGATGAACTACCTACTGCAATGTCTGACAGAGAAGGATGGATGATACAGGCTGTCAGTATGATGAACTACCTACTGCAATGTCTGACAGAGAAGGATGGATGATACAGGCTGTCAGTATGATGAACTACCTACTGCAATGTCTGACAGAGAAGGATGGATGATACAGGCTGTCAGTATGATGAACTACCTACTGCAATGTCTGACAGAGAAGGATGGATGATACAGGCTGTCAGTATGATGAACTACCTACTGCAATGTCTGACAGAGAAGGATGGATGATACATGCTGTCAGTATGATGAACTACCTACTGCAATGTCTGACAGAGAAGGATGGATGATACAGGCTGTCAGTTTGATGAACTACCTACTGCAATGTCTGACAGAGAAGGATGGATGATACAGGCTATCAGTATGATGAACTACCTACTGCAATGTCTGACAGAGAAGGATGACAATGATGGATGATACAGGCTGTCAGTATGATGAACTACCTACTGCAATGTCTGACAGACAAGGATGGATGATACAGGCTGTCAGTATGATGAACTACCTACTGCAATGTCTGACAGAGAAGGATGGATGATACAGGCTGTCAGTATGATGAACTACCTACTGCAATGTCTGACAGAGAGGGAGACCAAATGATGGATGATACAGGCTGTCAGTATGATGAACTACCTACTGCAATGTCTGACAGACGAGAAGGATGGATGATACAGGCTGTCAGTATGATGAACTACCTACTGCAATGTCTGACAGAGAAGGATGGATGATACAGGCTGTCAGTATGATGAACTACCTACTGCAATGTCTGACAGAGAAGGGATGAAACTGATGATGATACGGCATGTCAGTATGATGAACTACCTACTGCAATGTCTGACAGAGAGGATGGAGATGATACAGGCTGTCAGTATGATGAACTACCTACTGCAATGTCTGACAGAGAAGGATGGATGATACAGGTGTCAGTATGATGAACTACCTACTGCAATGTCTGACAGAGAAGGATGGAAGAAACGTGTCATGGGTAGCGAGCAAGCTGGACATGATGATGATGAGATGATGATTACTACTATCATTAGTATTATTTTATCATCATCATCATCATCATCATCATCATCATATATTATTATTATTATTATTATTATTATTATTATTATATTATTATTATTATTATCATACTAATATCACTCAATAGTGAAAAGACGTTAAATAAAGGAACGAACGAACGATTACTATTATCATTATTATTATTATTATTATTATTATTATATATTTATTATTATTATATTATACTATTATTATTATTATTCTCATTATTATTATTGTTATTATTATTATCTCATTATTATTATTATTATTATCATCATTATTATTAGCAGTAGTATGTAGTAGCAGTAGTAGTGGAAGTAGCAGTGTGTCTCGCACACAGGAAGATTCTCGTGAAGCAATTGGAGGAAGGTTCATAGAAAGAAGATTGCCGAGCGTGCCTCCCTCCATCCCCATCCTACCCCCTCCCCCTTTTTATGCCAGTTGGTTGTTTCGTTTGATAGAACAATGGCCTCAACATCTGATATGTCGAGTTCAATTCCAACCCCTAGCACTGAAAACTGGCCTGTTCGCTGCCCATCTTACCATTTCCATCTTTTTCTGGTGTTGACATCTCAGTGTTTTATACGTCCTTCTCCTCTTATCACCCATGTCAAGATCTTGCAAGCCCGTTGAGTTTCATGAAGGCCCGAGTTCAACTTCATATTGCTTATGGCCCAGCCGACTACTAAAGCCATATCAGGGCTAAAAACCACGTCAAAAACGACAACCCAGTTAAGATAAAAGACAACAGTTATTATAAACCATGCTCACCGTTAATCTTGCAAGTCTAAAGTGCAATTCAAGAAAAACAGCCATAAAATCAATTGATCTCTATAAAAATTGGAAAACTACATCAGGAAAAACAGCCATAAAATCAATTGATCTCTATAAAAATTGGAAAACTACATCAGGTTATTTAAGGAGTGTAGTGCTTTTGTCTCGCATCGTATAAGTCCCAGCAATCAAGGAGGAGGTGTCGGATGCTCAACGGCTGGGTCAAATGGTATACACCACGGTGCTTCTTCATTTTTTAAAAGGTACGTATGAGTGTAGGATTTGTGACCCATGTGCAACCCACATAACACTGTATCTTTCTCGTGAAAGCTCAAGTTGCCTGCCAGAGAATTGCCAGTAGATTGGGTTGGACCTTATGGTATTGTCTCAGTGCGAAGAATCCCTTTTGAACAAACTCCAACCTCCCCTGTGAGAAAATAACGAACACATTTCAAAATATACATTCCTGTGTTTAGCATTTATCTTTCCTGTAAGATAAGGCTGTTTCTGTAATGAACACCTTTCGTAATCATCACCGGTGTATTCAACAGACGGCATTCACCGTTCTCATAAAAGCTGGATTGCTTTTGATTGTTCTGAAACGCTCGCTTTTCTTCTCAACTCCAAATTAAACAGTTTTTCGAATTAACAAAAAGGATACAAAGACAACGATCAGGGCAAGGATAATAAAATATCAAATCTCACAGAAGAAATATGAATAAATAAAACAAAAACTATTGTAGAAATATGAATACATAAAAACAAAAACTATGTCCTTTCAATCTAATTTTTCAATTCAGATTAAGTGTGTCTATGTTTCTTCAGATTACAATGTTGATTAATTTTGCATCCAGTTTTCAATACACTTTGATTTAATTTGTAAGATGACACGGCTCTAGTTTCAAGGTAAATTGATAAAAACGAACGAATAAGTAAATAAGTGTGCCTCAAAGAAGATGAATTCATTAATTCAACGATTAGATAGAAACAATTCTACAAAGAATGTTGAGAGTTCTATGGACCACAAAGAAAACAAACGAGACAGTCTTGATGGAGGCAGACACTAGAAGATCATTCATGAGGAAGATTAGGAAAAGACAGGCAACATCTATAGGCCATTTTATGAGGAAAGGGGAATTGAAACACCTGGTCACAAGAGGAAAGCTGGAGGGATAGAAAATACCTGATAGAAAATATTGGACGGACTTGCAGGGTGGCTGAGGACAGAGAGGGTGGAAGATGTAGGCCTACTTGCAGCAACAAGGATAGATACACATGGAGGACCATGATCGCCAACGCCATGCGGCAGGGCACTTGATGGTGATGATGAAATCAAAAATCCAAGCATCCTTGGCTCTACCAGGCTGTAACACCACTCCATGACTCTCTACAAGGTCAGCGAAGGTAATGCGCCGTGAGGGTGGAAAAGGATTAGCAGTACTGGGATTTGGAGTTTATCGTCTGTACAAGGTGGATTCATCGCAGACGAGCCATTCCATCTGCTGTCCTATGCAAATCGGCCAGCAGTAATTTGGCAGACTCTTAACCCTTTGACTCCCGCATCCTGTCTACCGGCATCCTGCATTGTCAACCATGCTAGCAAAGCAAAAACGTAACCCTTTGATTCCCTCACCCTATCCACCAGCTTCCTGCATTGTCAACCATGCTAGCAAAGCAAAAACATAACCCTTTGACTCCCTCACCCTATCCATCAGCTTTCTGCATTGTTAACCATGCTAGCTGAGAAAACTTAACCCTTTGACTCCCTCACCCTATCCACCAGCTTCCTGCATTGTCAACCATGTCAGCAAAGCAAAACTTAACCCTTTGACTCCCTCACCCTATCCATCAGCCTCCTGCATTGTTAACCATGCTAGCAAAGCAAAAACTTAACCCTTTGACTCCCTCACCCTATCCACCACTTCCTGCATTGTCAACCATGTTAGCAAAGCAAAAACTTAACCCTTTGACTCCCTCACCCTATCCATCAGCTTCCTGCATTGTTAACCATGCTAGCAAAGCAAAAATTTAACCCTTTCACTCTCTCACCCTATCCACCAGCTTCCTGCATCGTCAACCATGCTAGCGAAGCAAACACTTAACCCTTTGATTCTCTCACCCTATCCATCAGCTTCCTGCATTGATAACCATGCTAGCAAAGCAAAACTTATAACCCTTTGACTCCCTCACCCTATCCACCAGCTTCCTGCATTGATAACCATGCTAGCAAAGCAAAAATTTAACCCTTTGACTCCCTCACCCTATCCACCAGCTTCCTGCATTGATAACCATGCTAGCAAAGCAAAAACTTAACCCTTTGACTCCCTCACCCTATCCACCAGCTTCCTGCATTGTTAACCATGCTAGCAAAGCAAAAACTTAACCCTTTGACTCCCTCACCCTATCCACCAGTTCCTGCGTTGATAACCATGCTAGCAAAGCAAAACTTAACCCTTTGACTCCCTCATCCTATCCACCAGCTTCCTGCATTATCAACCATGCTAGCAAAGCAAAAACTTAACCCTTTGACTCCCTCACCCTATCCACCAGCTTCCTGCTGGATAGAGTGCAGGATTCAAAAGGTTAAGCCAGTGTGAAATCCTACGGGCTGGTAAGGCCTTGAAAGGGGGAAGGCAAAGTGTCCTATGGTACACTGACACCACCAGTATGATCAGAGCATTAAGATGAACAGCGAGCAGGCCAACTTTGGTGTTGTAGGGTTGGAATGAACTCATGACATTAGATCTGTGAGTCCAGACCTCTGTCAGGCCTTATTCTTGTTGTTTAAAGCCCAGCCGACTGTAGTTAACCCTGTCAGGACTATCACATTTCAAAACACACACAACATTTGGCTGGAAAAAGAACCGGAAAAGAAAATTGAATACACATATCATTGCATGCGCGCATATAATCTAAGGATATGCCCCTGGCGTT
>JAPXFY010000020.1:43392754-43397754 GCA_030674185.1 Monoplex corrugatus | reverse complement strand
CACGCACACATACACTTAAGGAGAGACCTTCATACACACACACATACACACACGCGCGCACACACACACACACACACATACACACACACGCACGCACACGCACGCACGCTCGCATAACCACACATGCACGCATAACCACACACACGGACAACCACACCCACGCATTCACGCACGCGCGCACACAGACACACACAGACAGACAGACAGACAGACAAACACACACACACGTACACACACACACGTACACACACACACGTACACACACACACACACACACACACACACACACATACACACACACTTAAGAACAGGCACTCATACACACACGCACATACACGCGCGCGCGCATACACACACATACACAAACACACACACACACACGTACACACACACACATACACATACACATACACATACACATACACATACACATACACATACACATACACACACACACAAAGAATACACAGACGTACACACAGACTGGCACACAACCGACAGAACTAAGAAATCTGGTGACTATTAGCCACGCGCCCCAATGGCTTTTCGCGGAGTTCAGAGAGAAGAAGGAGGAGACAATTACGACACCAAGGGTTACACATCCAAGGAAGCTCATTATTTATTCAGCTGTCCATAAGTTTTGTGTGTGTGTGTGTGTGTGTGTGTGTGTGTGTGTGTGTGTGTGTGTGTGTGTGTGTGTGTGTGTGTGTGTGTGTGTGTATGTGTGTGTGTGTGTATTGTGTGTGTGGTGTGTGGTGGTGTGTGTGTGTGTGTGTGTGGGGGTGTGTGTGGTGTGGTGTGTGTGTGTGTGTGGTGTGTTGTGTGTGTGGTGTGTGTGTGTGTGTGTGTGTGTGTGTGTGTGTATTGGGGGTGTGGGGGTATGGAGTGATATCAGTCATTTTCTATTGCAGTTTGCAAGTATAGACAGATGTACAAGCCGTAAAACTTCTGCTTGCTTTTCTAGTGTTAAAACATCCGTTGTTTGCTCTTACACAATGTTAAAACGTCTCTTAGTTGCTCTTATACTGTTAAAACATGTTATCTGCCTTGTAGAGGGTTAAAACATGTTATCTGCCTTGTAGAGGGTTAAAACGTTTGTTATTTGCTCTTACATAGTGTTAAAAATGTTATTTGTTCTTATAGAGTGCTAAAACGTCTGTTATTTACTCTTACATAGTGTTAACATAAGTTATTTGTTCTTATAGAGTGTTAAAACGTCTGTTGTTTACTCTTACATAGTGTTAACATAAGTTATTTGTTCTTATAGAGTGTTAAAACGTCTGTTATTCGCTCTTACAGATGGTAAATCTTCTGTTGTTTGCTTTTATAGAGTACTAAAACATTTTTTTTATTTTTTTATTTTAGAGTGTTGCCTTCATAGTGAAGTTCATTGTCCTGATATCAGTGATATTGTCACCAAAACGAAAATCGCTTGTCCAGCTTGATTTCTTTCCTTTTGTCCCTTTGATTGAAGGTATTAGATATGGGCCCTCACAACGAAACACATACTCTAACAATGAGAAACAGACCCTCACAGCGACATATGGACTCTCATAGCGAGATCTGGACCCTCACAACGAGACACAGACCCTCACAGCGAGACAGACCTCCACAGCAAGACACAGACCCTCACAGCAAGACAGACCCTCACAGTAAGACACAGACCCTCACAGCCAGACATGGACCCTCACAGCAAGACACAGACCCTCACAGTAAGACACAAACCCTCACAACGAGACACTGACCCTCACAGCAAGACAGACCCTCACAGCAAGACACAGACCCTCACAGGAAGACACAGACCCTCACAGGAAGACACAGACCCTCACAGGAAGACACAGACCCTCACAGGAAGACACAGATCCTCACAAGAAGACACATACCCTCACAACAAGACACAGACTCTCACAGCGAGGCATGGGTCATCACAGCGAGACATGGACCCTCACAGCAAGACACAGACCCTCACAGCGAGGCATGGGTCATCACAGCGAGACATGGCCCTCACAGCAAGACACAGACCCTCACAGCAAGACACAGACCCTCACAGCAAGACACAGACCCTCACAGCAAGACACAGACCCTCACAGTAAGACACAGACCCTCACAGCGAGACACAGACCCTCACAGCGAGACACAGACCCTCACAGCTAGACACAGACCCTCACAGCAAGACACAGACCCTCACAGGAAGACACAGACCCTCACAGCAAGACACAGACCCTCACAGTAAGACACAGATCCGCACAATGAGACACAGACCCTCAAGTAATACAGACCCTCACAGCGAGAAACAGACCCTCACAGCAAGACACAGACCCTCACAGCAAGACACAGACCCTCACAACGAGATACAGACCCTCACAACAAGACACAGACCCTCACAGTAAGACACAGACCCTCACAGCAAGACACAGACCCTCACAGCAAGTCACAGACCCTCACAACAAGACACAGACCCTCACAGCAAGACACAGACCTTTACAGTAAGACACAGACCCTCACAGCAAGACACAGACCCTCAAGCAAGACACAGACCCTCACGAGACACAGACCCTCACAGCAAGACACAGACCCTCACGAGACACAGACCCTCACGAGACACAGACCCTCACAGCAAGACACAGACCCTCACAGTAAGACACAGACCCTCACGAGACACAGACCCTCACAGTAAGACACAGACCCTCACAGTAAGACACAGACCCTCACAGTAAGACACAGACCCTCACAGTAAGACACAGACCCTCACACTAAGACACAGACCCTCACAGTAAGACACAGACCTTCACAACAAGACACAGACCCTCACAGCAAGACACAGACCCTCACAACAAGGCATGGACCGTCACAGCGAGACATGGACCCTCACAACGAGACATGGACTATCACAGCGAGACATGGACCCTCACAGCGAGACATGGACCCTCACAGCGAGACATGGACCATCACAGCGAGACATGGACCATCACAGCGAGACATGGACCCTCACAGCGAGACAGAGACCCTCACAACGAGACATGGACCCTAAAAGAGGAGTTAGAAAGATAAGACTAAGCCATGGACATATGTTATCGCAAGATACTAAACATCAGATACGCTGATCATGTCACTGATAAAAAAAAAAGTGCGCCAAACCATCACGCCACCACACAGGACCATATGAAGATCTCCTGACACCAGTGGATAAAAACTACGTTGGTATCGCCATGTAACAAGATCCAGTGGCCTTGCTAAATCAGTCCTCCAGGGAACTGTTGAGGGTTGGAGACAGAGGGGAAGACAGGAAAGGGGGGAAAAGCCCCAACGGATTGACAACATCGTGGAATGGACAGAGAAATCATCTGCAAGGACCCAGGCTTTGGCACACAACCGACAGAGCTGGAGGAATCTGGTGAATAGTTGTTTAGTGTGGTGCCCTAACGACTCTTCACAGAGCATAAGGGATCAGGAGGAAGAAGAGGAGAAGAAGACGACGAATGACGCAGGAAAACAGGCAAGCTCGGATTGTTATTATTGTTATTGTTATTGTCGTTTAAAGCCCAGCCGACTGCGTAGAGCCATATCAGGGCTATAACAGCTTCAAAACATACAAAACTTTAACAGGAAAAAAAAGAAAAGAAAAATAAGTACACATATCAATGCATTCACGTACATAATCTAAGGACATGCCCCTGGCATTGACCACTTCGTCCAATTTATCGCACAGGAGATTTAAAAGACACACCTGAGTACAAATATAAGCATACCTAACGACACCAAAACATATATAAAAACAGGCATAAATTACCTAAAATTGCTTCCGCATATCTCAACTCCCTAGACACAAAAATGCACTTAATACATGTACCCAATTATCAATCCTAAGAAAAAGTACGTAAGACTTTGTCGAATCCATACAGGTGAATGGACCATTAAGACAGAAAATGATAGGTAGAAATGACAGAAAGCAAAAGAACAAGGCAGAAACAAAGAGAGTGACAGAAAAGAGGACATTTCTCGCACAGAATTTCCAGAAGGTGGGGATACTATTTATACTGAAAGAACCCACGGGGAAGGCAAGCTGGGATGGGGACGACACAAAATGATAGTGTGTGCAGGGGGCCAGATGACAGGTCACTCTATTGCACGTGATAAACGACGTCTGTAGTCTACACAGTCATTTGGGGGCTGCCAAAACCCACACGATTTATGCAGTATTGGTGGCGGACCGGTTCAGACCTCAACACAATGATGGTGTGTGTGTGGTGGTCTTTGATTTAATGTCTATTCACTAAAGTGATTTTAGACAACAACAACAACAACAACAACAACAACAACAACAAAAAAGGGGGGGGGGAGAGGGGAGTGATAGAGGAGGAGTGAAGAAGATATTTGAAAATTGTCAATTTTGAATTTGAGAAAAGATGATCCAGAAAACAACTGTTTTGAAGAGGGGAAGGTAAAACTAACAAATAATGTTACCATAATTATCGATTTAAACAAACAAACTGACAAACAAAATTAGTAAATATCCGGAAGAAATGGATAAAAAGTAAAACTAATAATTGACTAACCACAACAATGAACAAGTCAAATAACATTTTAAAGGTAATTCGCTATAGGACTTTTTGACAGGCTAACAAAAAATTCATACAGTAATGATGATGAGGCAAATATGTCAGAAACTGTACTCACAGATAGTGTTGGAATATGTCGTTTTACCCTAACGCAAGAAAGAATATGACTATGTGTTATCTTCTTTCCACACAGACACACTATGTTATTGGTATATTTTGTTTTGAATGCATCAAGTTTCCATCTGTACATAAGGGACTGTATAGTTCTGCTGGCATGAAGCTGCTTAAGTATTTTGCTAACTTCAAAGTTCATGTGACATTTATCATTTTTTTTCTGTTTTAATTGGAACTGCTTCCAGACGTAGTTGTCCACTAAAGTGTAATTCTCGTGCAACGAGAGAGAAAGCTGGATATTGTTTGAATCTGGTGAGTTATTAGCTC
>JAPXFY010000020.1:43387754-43390254 GCA_030674185.1 Monoplex corrugatus | reverse complement strand
ATGCTCTCCACCCACATCTGCCAGCAAAATTGTCTGGCAGACTTCTTGAACTTGGCGCAAAATCCTTAAACCCTATGCACTGGCAAAGTCTTGAAATGGGATTGGGGACCTATGAAAACTGGCACCAGCAGAATGACTGGAGTAACCTGGAGCCTAAAGATGGGCACAGCAAACAGGCGGACTTTGATGTTGAGGGGTGGCACTGAATTGGAGACATGTGTTTTTTGAGTCCATGGCAGCTCTATCGAAAGTGTCGTCCGGCCTGCGGAAAGGATAAACAAACTGTGACACGCCTGAGGATGGAACCCCAGGCCCCTCTGATCTGCCTTATCAGCATATGGCACGCTGACCCACTGACCTTACGAGGCATATTTTTAGTAGTGGCGTGATGGTGGTGGTGGTGGTGATGGTAGTGGTCGTGGTCGTAGTAGTAGTAGTATAGTAGTAGTAGTAGTTATACAAGGGTGACACTTTGAAAATCTGAAAAAACGGAAAATCAGGCTAACTGGAAAACTTTTTCGCTTGAAGGCACTAGCAGCACAATGGCGCGACGTAAGTGATGTCTGTAGCCTAACAAAGATCGCTTGACATAAGTTGTCTTCAACGATAGAGAGCGCTTCCTCATTTCCGGTCGTCTGCTATAGTGCTGCTTCGGTCATAATACCATCGATTCAACTGGTTTTTTCCCCCAAAACATTTTTTGTTGGAATAACGAAAATGAAAAAACGGAATTTCCGTCTGGGGCCTTGCCGAGAAAACGGATTTCCGTCACCCAGACGGAAGAGTGGCACACATGGTTATAGTAGTAGAATTGGTAGTAGTAGTAGGTAGTGGTAGTAGTAGTAGCAGCAGCAGCAGCAGTAACAATAGTAACAGCAGCAGCTGTTGTATCATCATCATTATTATTATTGTTGTTGTGTTGTTGTTGTCGTCGTCGTCTATACAAACTATGCAGCAATACAGTGTCTACGCAGTGTAGATCACTCGTCCAAACAGACTACACAAACTATGCAGCAATAGTGTCTACTGGTGTACGATATGATCCAGCTGGCTCTTGAAATGTATCACATCCCAGAAAACATCCGAACAATGCTGAGGAAGTATTTCCAAGGGTTCTCAATGCGGTTCTCTACCAAAGAATACACCACGGACTGGATAGACCTTGAGGTGGGCATTGCAATGGGCTGTGCAATCTCTCCCATACTGTTCGTGTTGGCAATGGAAGTCATCTTGAAAGCTGCAATGAAGAGTTCAGGTCCAGTGAATCTGGGAGATGGATACCAGATGCCTCCTCTGAAAGCTTTCATGGATCACACAACAGTCTTGTCCACGGATGAGGAAGAGACACACCAAATCTTAAAGCAGCTGGATGAGCTGGTGGCCTCTTCAAGAATGAGGTTCAAACCAAAGAAATCCCGAAGTCTCTCACTGCGAAAAGGAAAAGTGGCAGATTCAGTCAAATTCATGGTAGCCAACCAAGCCATCCCCACTGTCACAGAAGAGCCAGTAAAAAGTCTCGGAAGATGGTATGATGACTCCCTGAAAGACACACAAAGGGGATGTGAAACCAAGCAAACAGCAGAAGAAGGTCTGAAGAAAATAGATAACTGCGGACTGCCAGGCAAATACAAAGTCTGGTGTCTACAGTTCATGCTGATACCAAAGCTGCTGTGGCCACTGCTAATCTATGACATTTGCACCAGCACAGTGGAAGCAATGGAAGCCAAAATCAACAAATACACAAGAAAATGGCTCGGTGTCCCACCTGGTCTCACTGATGTTGCATTCTACTGTCGTCAAGCAATGCTGAAGCTACCTCTCAAATCCATAGTGGAGGAATACAAAGTTGGAAAAGCAAGACTGTTGAGCATGCTGGAGGAATCGAAAGACAATATCGTGAGATCAGTTCAGCCAAAGCTGAGAACTGGCAAAAAATGGAAAGTCCAAGAGGCTGTAAACAATGCCAAGAGAAACCTCAGCATCAAAGAAATAATTGGACACACGCAAACCAACAGACAGGGACTGGGAGCAACAAAAATGCAGTGGTGGTCCAAAGCCAAAGGGAAGGAAAAAAGAGACATGATCATACAGGAGTTGAAGAAAGAAGATGTCAAAAGAGTGCAGAAGGCAGTCCAGCAAGGTCAACAGGGGCAATGGACAACATGGGACAGTGCACTCCAAAGAAGTCTCAGCTGGAACGATATGTGGCACATGGCTCCTCTAAGGATAAGCTTCCTCCTCAGATCTGTATAAGACCTGCTCCCCTCGAATGCAAACTTAGTGAAATGGGGGAAATCAGAGGACCCAGCATGTCCGCTCTGTCAGAAGAAACAAACAGTGGAACATGTCCTAAGCTCTTGCAAAGTAGCGCTAGCCCAAGGAAGGTATACATGGAGGCACAACCAAGTTCTGAAAGTGATCACAGACGTGGTTAGCGAAAATACCATGACCCCAAACGCACCAATTGCTATGACAACGTTCTACAAAGCAGGAGGGAAAC
>JAPXFY010000020.1:43367754-43377754 GCA_030674185.1 Monoplex corrugatus | reverse complement strand
CACACACACACACACACAAGAAGCACACACACACACACACACACAAGACAAAGACACACACACACACAACACACAAACACACACAAACACACACACACACACACACACACACACACACACACACACACACCCACTCTCTCTCTCTCTCTCTCTCTCTCTCTCTCCTGTATGTGTGTGGGTGTTGGTGGGTGTGCACGCGCTTGTGTGTGTGTGTGTGTGTGTGTGTGTGTGTGTGTGTGTGTGTGTGTGTGTTGTGTGTGCGTGTGTGTATGTGTGTGTGTTTGTTTGTGTGTGTGACAGACAGACAGACAGACAGACAGACAGACAGGAGGCAGGCAGAGACAGAGAATGACAACTGGGGTCAAAGGTCACGTATCAAACGGGCTGAGTGTACACTGGCTGAGCATCTTTACGTACGTGTGTGTTTGTGTATGTGTTGTTGAATTGTGTGCAAATTTGTGTGTGTGTGTTGTGTGTGTGTTGTGCGTGTGTACGTGTGTGTACGTGTGTACGTGTGTGTACGTGTGTACGTGTGTGTGTGTGTGTGTGTGCGGTGTGCGTGTGTGCGGCGCGCGTGGTGCGGTGCGTGTGTGTGCAACATGTATTCGTTTTAAATTATTTCGCTCTTCTTTATGCTTTATTACTTGTGGTTGTTAATACTTATTTCCCGTTCGTGTCTGTGAGTGTCTGCTTTTACTTGATTCAAAGTTTAATAATGTTCTGTTCCTGTAAAGGGCCACGAGCATACTTCTGACATGAACTATTCTGTGCCCTATAATTGAATCAATGTTAAGAGTTCCATAGACAACAAAGAAAACAAACGAGACAATCTTGAAGGAGGCAGACACAAGAAGATCATTAATAAAGGAGATTAGGAAAAGACAGGCAACATTTATACGCCATTTTATGAGGAAAGCTAAAGGGGAATTAGAGCACCTGGTTACAACAGGAAGGCTGGACGGGAAAATGAGCACCAGGTAGACCCAGGAGAAAACATTGGACGGACTTGCGCAGTGGATGAGGACATATAGGGTGAGAGAGGTACTTGCAGCGACAAAGAATAGATTCATATGGAGGGCCATGATCGCCAACGCTATGCGGCAGGGCACATGATGACGATGAACTGAATTATCATCTTATACCTTCAAAACAGCCCCGCCTTCAACCTGAACACTGGCCATATTGGCTGGCCGGTCCTAGTGCTTTTAATCTTTCCCGTGGTGTCAGTCTTCCACGTGTGCCTTCACTCCCCACATCACCCCGTTTCAAGACCTTGCCGGCGCTTAATATGTGTGCAGACCTGTCAGTGTCTGAGTACCCTTCAAGTCTGTACGTACACACAACACGTACGTTTTAAAGATCCTGTATGCTATGGCAGTGTTTTGTGGCTAATGGAAACGAAATAATATAATATAATGATGATGATGATGATGATGATGATGATGATGATGATGATGATGATGATGATGATGATGATGATGATGATGATGATGGTGATTCCATTTCAATGGCGCAAACAGTCCATATCAAAATATACACTTTGCACTTTTCATAAAAAAAGCGAACAAAAAATGGTTTTTAAAAAAAAAGGAGGTGGGAGCGTTTACCATGTCCATACATTAATGCCGCATAAACACAAACCGGACACATACATTACTGCAGTATAAACACAACCGGAACATATACATTACTGCATATAAACATAATCGGACTGATACATTAATGCAATATAAACATAATCGGACACATATTTAACGCAATATAAACATAATCGACTGATACATTATGTAATATAAAACATATCCAGTTCATCAACAATAACAAAGCAACACCCACCACACACCACACTCTCTTCTCTCTCTCTCACACACACACACACACACACACACACACACACACACACACACACACACACACATCACACACACACACACACACACACACACACACACACACACACACACACACCACACAACACACACACACACAAACCCCAACACCGCCGAGTCATACACTTTTCCTTATGGTGCTAAAGTTCATCACCCACCCACACCCCACCTTCGTTTCTATGGCTGCATAAAATGAATCGAACGTTCAAAAACATAGGATGGTCATACCTTTCTAATTTCGTCCCTTTTCCTGAACTGTCAGTTCTAATTTTCCACTTCATGTCAGATCCTTAAAAGCATTATTTTTCATCATTAGCCTCCATTGTCTGCGATTCCGTTGTGAGAGACAACATAACAAAAAAGAAAGCAAGCCAGCAAACAAGAAACACACACACACATATATACATATTATACATATATATATATATATATATATATATATATATATATATATGTGTGTGTGTGTGTGTGTGTGTGGTGTGGTGGTGTGTTGTGTGTGTGTGTTTTGGTGTGTGTGTGTGTGTGTTGTGTGTGTTGTGTGTGTGTGTGTGTTGTGTGTGTGTGTATGTGTGTGTGGTTGTGTGTGTGTATGTGTGTTGTGTGATGTGTGTGTGTATGTGTGTGTGTGTTGTGTGTGTGTGTATGTGTGTGATGTGTGTGTGTGTTGTGTGTGTGTGTGTGTGTGTGTGTGTGTGTGTGTGTGTGTGTGTGTGTGTGGTGTGTGTGTGTGTGTGTGTGTGTGTGTGTGTGGTGTGGGTGTTGGGTGTGTTGTGTGTGTGTTGTTGTTGTGTGTGTGTGGGTGTGTGTGTGTGTGTTGTGTGTGTTGTGTGTGTGTGTGTGTGTGTGTGTGTGTGTGTGTGTGTGTGTGTGTGTGTGTGTGTGTGTGTGTGTGTTGTGTGTGTAAACATAAACACGAAAAAGGAGTATAAGAAAGAAAAACGAATGTAAACATGACAGGGAAAAAATGACATTAAGAAAAGGAAAAAAGGAAGGAGCCAGACAAGACAGGAAACACAGAGACAGACAGACAGACAGATAGAGACAAAGATAAAGACAGAGAGACAGAAAGAGAGACAGACAGACAAACAGAGACAGACAGACAGAGATAGAGACAGAGAGACAGAAAGAGAGACAGAGAGAGAATGACAGATAGACAGACACAGAGACAGTGAGACAGACGGACTGAGACAGACAAACAGAGACAAAGACAGACAGACAGATGCAAAGAGAAATAGAGACAGAGAGAAAAATAGAGAAGACAGAGAGAAAAGAAACAAAGAAAGGGAAACAGACTAAATGAAACACAATGAAAGAAAGAGGAAAAGAAAAGGTAAAAAAGACAAGAAAAAGAAACGGAAGAAAGAGGACAGGACAGAGAAAGACAAACAAAAACAAAACAAAGAAAGAGAAGAAGAAAACAAAGAGACAAATGAAGGAGACAGACTGACTGAGAAAAGAAGTAACATGCAATCAAGCAATTTTCACATTCTTCATTTTTGTTTAATACAACTACCTCATCTCATCTCATTTTTCTCTTTAGAATTCGGAATTACTTCAAGAAGAATTCATCGCGCTCAGACAATTCCATATGCGTTCCATCCAAAGAGAAGAGTGGCAGAACGGTTCAGACTTTCGCCTGCAAATAATTAAACTCGAGGTTCCAGGGTTCGTTTCCCGTTCAGGCCTCAACTTTTCTCCGCAGTTTAACCGGAAAATCAAACTGAACGTCTAGTCCTTCGGAAGAGGACGAAAAACGAGTGGGACCCATGCGTCTTCTGGTCCGCGCATGGTAAAGATCCCATAGCAGTTGAAAATCGTAGAGAGCAGGTCTTTCGTCTAGCTGCCCTGGTATAAAACATTGGAGAGATAGATTGATTTCCCGGATCCCTCCCCTTGAAGGTCAATTAACCTTCTCGCCTTTCTAAAGTCTTAGTCAAGAAAATTGTGTGGCGCAGCACTGCGGCGACGCGCTCTCAAAGGGAAGAGCAGCCCCAGTTTCACATGGCAAATCCGCCATGAAAAAAGAAATATATTTGAATATGAAAATCGGTCAGTAATTATCCGGTGATGAAATTCCGTCAGTAATTATCCGGTGATGAAAATCGGTCAGTAATTATCCGGTGATGAAAATCGGTCAGTATTATCTGGCACTGAAAATCGGTCAGTAATTATCCGGTGATGAAAATCGGTCAGTAATTATCTGGCAATGAAGATCGGTTAGTCATTATGTGGCAATGAAAATCGGTCAATAATTATCCGGTGATGAAAAATCGACCAGTAATTATCTTGGCAATGAAAATCGGTCAGTAACTGGCAATGAAAAATCTGTCACTAATTATTTGGCAATAAAATCCGGTAAATAATTATCTGGCAATGAAATCAGGTCAATAATCATCTGGCAATGAAATCAGGTCAATAATCATCTGGCAATGAAATCAGGTCAATAATCATCTGGCAATGAAATCAGGTCAATAATCATCTGGCAATGAAATCAGGTCAATAATCATCTGGCAATGAAATCAGGTCAATAATCATCTGGCAATGAAATCAGGTCAATAATCATCTGGCAATGAAATCAGGTCAATAATCATCTGGCAATGAAATCAGGTCAATAATCATCTGGCAATGAAATCAGGTCAATAATCATCTGGCAATGAAATCAGGTCAATAATCATCTGGCAATGAAATCAGGTCAATAATATCCGGCAATGAAAATCGGTCAATAATTATCCGGCAAAGAAAATCAGTCATAATTATCTTGGCAATAAAAATCGGTCAGTAAAAAAATTATCTTGGCAATGAAAATCGGTCAGTCATTATCTTGGCAATGAAAATCGGTCAGTAATTATCCGGCAGTATCCTTGAGCCAGCAAAAACACCTGTGCGTTGAAAAGATCATGAAATGGAAAGGAGAACCTTGACCTATAAAACTGACACCACCAGAATGGTTGGAACGTTAAGATGGGCAGCCAACAGGCCAGTTTTTATGTTGGGAGCTGGTATTGAACTCGAGACAACAGATCTTGAGCCCATGGCTCTGGTGACACGGCCAGTCACCCCGCAATGATTAAACCAAGACTGTAAATATTTTATCATCATTAGTTTGAATTGTTCGTTCCCACTTTCTTGTGATGCGGGGCTTACTCGACAAACTGAAAGAAAGAAATATTAACTCAATCCACAATTCCACGTAATTGAGAAATGCAAATCAAATTATATTCTGTTACAAATGTTCTCACCAGATCTAAACAAGTCGTATCATGTTTGGCTCTTGTTCGTTTGTTTGTTTGTTTGTTTGTTTGTTTGTTTGTTTGTTTGTTTGTTATTTGTTTGTTTGTTTGTATTTGTAAAATTCATATTGCTGAAACGAGAGGATCGGCCAAACAAGACGAAGTTACCAGATGCTAGAAGGGACATAACTCTTTTAATTTCCGCCTCTGCGCACATAAACCAAATCTGGCGTGAAATGACGAATTGATTTCCCCAAAATAAACCAACACCCCCCTCCCCACGCATTTTTTTTTCTTTAATGGTTTCTTTTTTTTTCTTTCTTTCTTTCTTTCTTTCTTTCCGAGTTCGTTCGTTCGGTTGTAGGCCTACATTCTCTTGTTTGTTCGTTTGTTATTATGCCCGCTCTCATACTGACTTCAGAGACGGCAAAGTTGGAGGCGTGTTGTTGAGCCAAAATGAATGGCGTGAGGGTAGTGACACAGAGTGAGTACACAAAAATGGGACATCAAACTGTTATTGTTATTTCTGTTTAAAGCCCAGCCGACTGCGTAGAGCCACATCAGGGCTAGAACCGTTTCAAAACAAAGCATAACTTCAACAGGAAAAGAAAAAGAAAGAAAATGAAGTACACATGTCAATGCATTCGCGCACATAATCTAAGGAGATGCCCCTAGCGTTGACCACTCCATCCAATTTATCGCAAAGGGGATTTAAAAAACACACCTGAATATAAATTTAAACATAACTTAGGACACTAAAACATATATACAAGCGGACCTAAATTATCTATAACTGATTCCGCATAACTCTTTCCCTAGAGCCAAAAAATGCACTTAATACATGTACCCATTTATTAATCCTACGAGATAGTTCGAAAGACTTTATCGAAGACATACAGGTGAATGGACCAGCAAGGCAGAAATTAAAGAAAGAAATGACAGAAAGCAAAGAGAAGGAAAGAAACAAAGAGGATGACAGAAAAGAGGAAATTTCTAGCACAAAATTTCCAGAAGGTGGGGATACGATTTATACTGAAGAGCCCCCGGCATCCCCACGGGGATAGGGCATCAAATCCACAACAACACAACCAACAACTACTACTACTAACTACTACTACTACTACTACTACTACCACTACTACTACTACTACTACTACTACTACTACTACTACTACTACTACTACTACTACTACTTACATCTAATTTTCTTTTCATTTTCTCTTTCTCTAGCTCAAAATCTTTGAACTCCTCAGAAACCGTAAGATTTTTTTAATTTTTGCTGTTGTTATGATCAGCGATCAGTGTCACTATAGAACAATCATGTAAGTAATGTAAGTCTTATACAATCTAGGCCATACTCAAAACCCAGATGTATGTACTGTAAAATATTAACGACAATCTGAATTGTTCATATCATACAGCAGACAGATACCCAGTCACCAAATGCTATGTATACATTGCTATTTTATTATTGGGGAAAAAAAGAACGCTTATGAAGAAAGAGGTATACAGTACTTCAAAAAGGAAACAAAACAGAAGACATACAGACAACCTTCAGAGTACTCTATGGCATGCATACAACTGAGGTCAAAATAGAAAAAATAGGGGTGGGGCGACTTTTTCAAAATTTCATTTGTCAACTTAAGACAGACAGACAGACAGACAGACAGACAGACAGAGACAGAGAGAGAGAGAGAGAGAGAGAGAGAGAGAGAGAGAGAGAAAGGCAGAGACAGAGAGAGAAAGGCAGAGACAGAGAGAGTGTGTGTGTGTGTGTGTGTGTGTGTGTGTTTCGTTTCGTTCTTTGATTTAACGTCTTTTCACTATAAGCGATATTAGACGGGGGAGGGGGGGGGAGGAATAAATATAATAAAATGTAAAACGATAGTTAAGCGGGTTGGATTGGGGCAGAGGGGAGATAGAGTAAAAAGACATAAATAGGTGGGAGAACAGGAAAATGGAACGAAAACTTAACTCTAACAATTAACTTCAACAATATGAAGGGAAATTGTAACACTAATACACAAACCGCATAAAGTTAAAGTAATGCGTTAACAGGACTGTGAACTAATGATTCTGAAATTTTAACTGATAAAGACTGATCTGATGTAACTTTTAGGAAATCAGTTTCAGAATACTTTTCTTGAGTAAACATTTTTGGTAAAAAGGAACGTAACATTTTGCAGTAGAATAAGCAGTCAAACAGTGTGAACTGTTCGCCGCAAATACACTTGACATTTTTACAATATTTTGTTTTCAACGCGTTTAGCTGAATACGAAAACGAACAGCAACAATCGATCTCAAATGATAATGGAAGAAGACTGCAATTTTTTACATACGTTTTGAACGGTAGTTTTATCATTTGTTGTGACACAAACTGTTCATTTAAATGTTCATAAAATCGAGACCATGAGGCTGATTCGAGCAAGTTACAAGCTTCTTTTACGGAAGTACGAACATGTAATTCTATAGAATTATCAGAATTCTGGGCTCCTTGCTTAGCTGCTCTGTCAACTACTTCGTTGCCGTGAAGACCAATGTGAGAAGGCACCCAGCATAAACTGATATCTGTAGCCTTTGACCCTTAAACGATGTATAAGATGATTTGCCTCAGTAATTAAATCATGTCTTGCATCGGTACCAAAAGAACGTAAAGCATATGAAACAGATTTTGAGTCAACAAAGAGAACTACTTTGAAAGGCACGGGTTTAAGATTTACTAGATAATGTAATGCTTGTATAATAGCGACTAATTCCGCTGTAAAGATAGATATGTTTGCCCCAACGAAAAATGACTTTTTTGCTTTAAATTTTGGAACATAAAATGCTGCTCCAGCACATTTATTTTTCATCGATTGTGTTTCTCATTGCTGCTGTGGATATCGAAATGTTGACGTTTTCAGATTTCTTAGCGTCTGTATAATCAATATCAAAAGAGGCTTTTAGCATTTCCCATGTAGGGATAGGCGTTGTTGATGGTGTCTCAGCTATTTCATCCATATTTATGTTAGATTGTTTGACCAAGTCAGATATGTAAGTTGCAACAGTCATTTGTGATGAAATGCTTTTTGCTCGCTTTGGAAAGTCAACATCAGATCTGATTTCAATTTCCTTACTCACAAAATTATCCATTTGTGAAGTAGTTCTAACTGCAAATTTTGCTGTCGCTAGCTCACGATAGTTGTTCAGAGGCAGAATTCCAACAACTTTGTACGTTTCCAAATTAGAAGCATGAGTAGGGACACCTAGAGCAATTTTAATACTTTTGCAGTCTAAGCTTTGTATCTTCTTTAATAGATATTTTGGTGCACTGAAGAACACTTCTTGTGCATAGGATAATTTAGATCGTACAAGTGCTGTTGATAGATGAAGTAGTATGTTTGTATCCATTCCCCAAGGTAATCTGCTTATTATCTTTATAAAATTTAAGGCTTTTCTTGCTTTTGTTGAAATATAATTCAAAATGGACATCCAGTTTAATTTCGATGTCATAAAGACTCCCAGAAATTTTACAACCTGTTTGTAATGTAACACTTCACCAAGCCATCTGAAAGTAGGTAAATTACTTAAAGTATCACCAGGATTAAATAGCATCATGTTAGTTTTTTCCGCTGACAAAGACAGACCATTTTCTAACATATAGTTTCCAAGATTATCAAGATCAGATTGATACAACTTCCTAATGTAATTCTGCGCTCTCTGTGGAGTTGTTTTTGTTAAAGTAATATTCATTCATGTGTGTGTGTGTGTGTGTGTGTGTGTGTGTGTGTGTGTGTGTGTGCGCGCGCGCGCGCGGCGTGCATGTGTGCGTGCGTGCGTGCATGCGTGTTGTTTATAATTTTCAAACGTTCAGAACTTGTCTGGCTACTCCTCGTTCAGTGACCAGTCCTGTGGTGTGGATATGCAGGATGTGGTTATCATCAAACCCTCTGTGTTGCCCTAAACCTGGTTTTCTACACCTGTCCTGTCTAGTGCAGACAGTTCCCATTTCCCAGGTCAACACATCAGTAAAACTGCAAATACTTGAACTCTCTTCGTGTTCGTTCGTTCTTTGATTTAACGTCTTTTTACTATGAGTGATATTAGACGGGGAGAAAAAAAAAAGGGATGAGAGATGGGCGGTTGGATTTAGGGCAGAGGGGAGACAGAGTAAGAGACATAAGTAGGTGGGAAAATAGAAAAATGGAGCAAGAACTTAACACTAACAATTAACATCAACAATGTGTATGGAAAATTTAACTCTAAAGTACAAACTTCATAAACTTAAAGTAATGCATGAACAGGACTGTGAATCAACGATTCTGAAATTTTAACTGACAAAAATTGATCGGAAGTTACTTCTTTAAAATGAGTTTCAGAATAATTTTCTTGTGTAAACATTTTTGTAAAAAAAAAAAAAAAGAACGTAGCATTTTGCAGTAAAATAGACAATGAAACAGTGTGAATTGTTCGCCGCAAATACACTTGACATTTTTACAGAATTTTGTTTTCAATGCGTTTAGCTGAATACGAAAATAAACAATAACAATCGATCTCAAATGATATATGGAAGAATACTGCAATTTTTTACATACATTTTGAAATGAAAGTTTTATCATTTGTTGCGACACAAACTTTTCATGGAAATGTTCATGAAAACGAACCCATGAGGCTGATTCTAGCAAGTTGCAAGCTTCTTTTACGGAAGTATTAATACTAATTCTATAGTATTATCAGAGTTGTGTGCACCTTGCTTAGCTGTTCTCTTCGTGTGTTCACGCACGCAGAACATCAAATACGCAGGTTAAAGACCGGGTAAGCCTGTCAGTGTTCGGTGCTTTCTTTCACGAAACACGAAAACACCCAAAGATGGAGTGTGCAGACTGTGCAGCAATATGACG
>JAPXFY010000020.1:43360254-43362754 GCA_030674185.1 Monoplex corrugatus | reverse complement strand
CTGGTATGTCAGCGTTGGTAGAAAAATGGTGTTGATGAGTTTCGCCTTAGTGCTGGTGCGAATGCTGGGGTGTTTCAGGATAGGGGCAAGTTGGTAGCTGACTGCGTTGGCTTTCTGGCATCTGGTCTCGATTTCTCTGTCTAGTTTGCCATTTTCAGTGAAGATGCTGCCCAGGTATTTAAATTCACTGGCTTGCTTCAACTGGGTTCCTTTGATGTTGATATCCAGTTTGTTTGGTCTCTTACTGACAATCATGACCTCGGTCTTGCTGACGCTGATCTTCATGCCGTATATCTCGCAGCTTTCACTGAGCTGGTCTGTGTGCTCCTGTAGCTGTATCTTGTCATTGTTCACCATTGCCTGGTCGTCCGCAAACATGAGTTCATTGAGTGCCTCAGGGTCTGGGTTTGCCTCCTTCGTAATCTGATCCATATAGATCACGAAGAGAAGAGGGGAGAGATTACACCCTGCCTTACTCCCGATGTCACTGGGAACCAGTCAGATGTTCCACTGGCGGTGCGGACTGCACTCCTGCTGTTGGCGTAGATGGCCCGAATGTTGTCTAGCAGCTGGCCCTTGACGTCGTACTGCTCGAGGACCTTCCATAGCTTGTCTCTGTTGACTCGATCAAAGGCCTTTTCTTGATCAACGAATACAAGATGGAGATCTCGGTCGAATTCGATCGCCCTCTCGCACAGTTGTCGTAGTGCAAAGATTGCATCGGTGCACATCTTCCTTTTCTGAAGCCAAATTGGGCGTCACTGAGGAGATGTTCTGTTTTCGCTCGAGTGCGCTGCTCCAGGATCTTTGCGTACATTTTCTCTACATGACTGAGTAGTGATATGCCTCTGTAGGTACTGCAGTCTTTCTTGCTGCCCTTCTTCTTCCATATTGGCACCACTATTGCATTTTGCCAGTCTTCTGGTACTTTTCTCTCCTCCCAAGCTTTCTGAAAGATGGTGGTGAGCCACTGAATTCCGGTTTCACCGCACACATGGATGGCTTCAGTTGTTATGCCGTCGTCTCCAGCTGCCTTTCCTTTAGGACTGGTCTTCACTGCTTTTCTTACTTCACTCTCTAGATGGTAGGTTCTGAGTGGTCTGGGTGGCTGGGGGTGAACCGAGACTGTGTGTCTTGTTCCCATACTCCTGATGGATTGAGTAGGTCTTTGAAATAGTTTTCCCATCTCTTCACTATTTTTTCCTCTCCATGCAATGCTTCCCCGTTTGCATCATTGATGATAGTGGTTGGATCGAAAGGTTCATCTCGCACTCTCATCGCTTTCACACTCTTGTAAAACTCTCTTGGTGAAGCTTTGCATGTTTCACAGAGTTTTTCACCATACTGGGTCCATGACTTTTCCTTTGCTGTTCTCACAACTTTCTTGCTGTGTCTTCTTGCAAGTCTGTACTTGATGCAGTCCTCTTCATCCTTTGTCTTGATTTGCTTGACTGGCTTACCAGACCGGCAGTGGATAAACGAATTGCTCAAAAAAAATAAATATAAGGTCTTATGATGTTTGCTTAAAAATCTGGTCTTTTAGTTCTTGTTTTTCAGCCTTATATGATGCATGCATTATTCTCTCTCTCTCTCTCTCTCTCTCTCTCTCTCTCTCTCTCTCTCTCTCTCTCTCTCTCTCTCTCTCTCTCTCTCTTTCTCGGCGCTGTTTGGAGCAACTTCTTCACCTTGTTTCCTTGGGTTTTCTATTTTTCCATTAGAGTGTTTTGGCTATCTGATCTTAGAACATGAAGAATTGATCAACCAACTGGAGAGACTCAATAACGATGGAAAAGATCTACGAATAATCAGGAATATGTATTGGGAACAAACAAGCTGCAATGAGAATAGAAAACAATATAAGCTCTTTTCAAAACATCAAAAGAGGAGTCAGACAGGGTTGTGTTTTGTCACCAGATCTGTTTTCACTATATAGCGAAAACATCATGAGAAACCTAGAAGAAGACCCTGGATTAAAGGTTGGAGGGAAAATGATAAACAACATTCGGTACGTAGATGACACCGTGCTAATTGCAGAAAATGAAAGGGACCTACAAAACCTTGTGAATATACTAGAAACAGAAAGCAAAGGTAAGGGATTGGAACTAAACAGCAGGAAGACTGAAGTCATGGTGATCAGTAAAAAACATGAAATCCCCTCATGCAAAATAACAGCAAATGGCACAACCTTGACACAGGTTAATAGGTTCAAATACCTGGGAACGGTCATTTCATCAGACGGCAGATGCACATCGGAAATAGCTGGCAGAATCGGCCAAGCCAAAACAGCATTCAAGAAGATGACAAGCATTCTTACCAACAAATGCCTATCAATTAACATCAGAAAGAGAGTCCTTGAGTGTTATATAGAACCAATACTGTTGTACGAATGCGAGGCGTGGACAGTCAGCAAGCAAAGCCAGAGCAGGATTGAGGCAGCCGAGATGTGGTTTCTCAGAAGAATGTTGAGAGTACCATGGACAGCAAAGAAAACAAACGAGAC
>JAPXFY010000020.1:43345254-43352754 GCA_030674185.1 Monoplex corrugatus | reverse complement strand
CAACCCCACGGGGGATACTCTACGTTTAGTTCTCATAACAAATCCTGGCGTTAACCAGGTAACAAAGATAAAAACACCTGTAGTTGGTCAACAACAAATTCCAGCAACACCCTCAGTGACGCATCCGTGTGGCCCCAGTCTTCCCAACGAGCCCATAGCGCGCTCTACTCTGTATAGGAGGCAGTAGGGGTTCAATAAACCCACAGTAATTTCTTGATTTGGCTGACCATGATTTTTCTTGGGAGAATACGATGGTGGTTTCAAGAAGATTGTTGATAAGGAAGATTAGGAAAAGACATGCAACATTTATAGGCCATTTTATGAGGAAAAGGGAATTAGAGAACCTGGTCACAACAGGAAAGCTGGAGGGAATGAGAACACCAGGTAGACCCAGGGAGAAAATATTGGACGGACTTGCAGGGTGGCTGAGGACAGAGAGGGTGGAAGATGTGCTTGCGGCGACAAGGGATAGATGCACATGGAGGCCATGTTCGCCAACGCTATGCGGCAAGGCACATCATGATGATGATGATGATGATGATGATGATGATGATGATGATGATGATGATGATAGCGGTTCGAATTGACGAGCTCCGGGTCAGCAGTATGTTGTGCTATCTTCCCGTTCTTTTCATCCCATCTTTGAATTTTACTTCAAATTTAACCTTTCTGAGGTCGAAGATCTTTTAAGCCCTATGACTCATGTCCATACCATGTGCAGGGACAGTTTCAGTTTCACTTTCAATTTCTCAAGAATGACGTCTCCACGCTCGGAATGAATTCCATATGCAGTAACGTCACAGGTGCCATGTGATGAAGAAGATTCAGAATGATCACGGCACAAGCCTTAAGCCTGCACATAAACCCATGAGCTGGCCAGGTCCTGAGGTCCTAAGTTAAACAGTTTCATAACCTTGGGGTCATAGGGGAGTGAGGTGGCAGAGACCTCAACTTTTCCCGAGCCAGCACCATGAGGGTGGCGCCCATCCCCTGTCTCTCGCTTCTAATTCATATTCAGGCTCACATTTTTTAAGCAAAACTTCAGAAAGACAAGAAGGCTAGTTGGTCTTCAAGGGGCGGGACCTGGAAATCAACCTATCTGTCCAATGTTTTATACCAAGGCCGCCGCGCAATGCCCTGTTCTTCACGATTTTCAACTGCCGTGGGATCTTTAGCCCGAGCAGCCAGAAGACACACGGGTCCGGCTCGTTTTTCGTCTGCTTCAGAAGGACTAGACATTCAATTCGATTTTCCGGTCAAACTGAGGAGAAAATACCAAAGAAATAAGAGGGAAGCAGGGAGAATTTTTATAATATAATCAAAGGACACAACTCTTGAGAATTATCTCCCATGTTGTATGGAACTTCTCAAATCTAACACAGTTTACGCTACCCATTCAGCTAGCATAGAAGCAGACACAAAGTACAGAAACAGTAAGCTCAGAACACTCCTCGAGGAGAAAAGTCTCCTTGAGGAGAAAAGTCGAGATTCTACGGGGAGCGAAACCTTGAACCTCGAGTCTAGTTACTGGCGGGCGAACGTCTGAACCATTCTGTCACTATTTCCCCTGCAGGAAATTGAATTTGAAATTGCAGGAACAGCACGCATGGGCAGTCAGAACCACTCTGAGCAAGGCTGACAACTCCAGTGAGACATCCTGTTGTTTCCATATCAAGACAGAAAGCCCCAGTTAGAAATCATCACTGTATTCTTTGCCTTCACGTAATAGCTTGCGTGTATGCATATTAAGCGTGTACGCGTAAGCATATGCTTTTAATATGTAAACACGTATAAACACGCAATACAAACGCATGCACGTCCTCTCTCTCTCTCTCTCCTCTCTCTCTCTCTCTCTCTCTCTCTCTCTCTCTCTCTCTCTTACCTCTTTCTCTCTCTCCCCTCCCTCTCTCACTGTCACAAACGCATACACACACAAAAACACTCACAAGCATGCACGCGCGCATACAGAGAGAGAGAGAGAGTGAGAGTGAGTGAGTGAGTGAATAAGTGTGTGTGCGTGCATGCGTGTGTGCGTGCGTGCGTGCGTGTGCATGTGAAAGAGAGAACATAGTTGTGTATGTGTATATTTGAGTTGTGTGTTTTGGTTGCTTTTATGTTTTGTTTTATTTGTGTGTGTTGTGTGTGTGTGTGTGTGTGTGTGTGTGTGTGTGTGTGTGTGTGTGTGTGTGTGTGTGTGTGTGTGTGTGTGTGTGTGTGTGTTTGTTTTGGGTGGGGGTGGGGGTCTCTTCTTCTGACACAGACCCACACACAAACGGCGCTGACTACCGAGACAAAGCAAACAAGGGGAGGTAAGCATCACCAAATACACTTCACTCCCTTGAACAGAAACCGAGACCCACAAGCAAAGAAAGACAACCACACTCGACCGAACCGATTCCAAACACACAGCCACTTCAACAGGACCACAGATGGTCAAGACACACTAACAATGTTCCTTTTTGTTACGACTATTCAGAAAGCAGGAACAGCTGCCCGATACATCCATTAAAAAACTCACACTTCAGGCATTTTCATACGGGCTCCCCACCCTCACTCCACCTGCACTTTCTACGCCATCTTAACCCTTTGATTCCCACACCCTACCCACCCACTGCAAAAAATTAACCCTTTGAATCCCTCACCCTGTCCACCAGCTTCCTGCAGGACGCTGGTGGACAGGTTGAGGGAATCAAAGGGTTGTTTTTGATTTGCTAGCTTGGTTGACAATGCAAGATGCTGATGGACAGGGTGCAGGAGTCAAAGGGTTAATGGACACAGAAGCTGGGACAGTTTTTACTATATTATGTTTGATTGAATCTCGTACATGTATGTGTATGTATATGTATATGTATATGTATATGTATATGTATATGTATATGTATATGAATATGAATATGTATACGTATATGTATATGGTCGACTATCGTGGTCGATAAAGTCCAACATAGCATTGCATTTGAGTACCCTCATGTGGGATCTGAAACCAAAATCTGATGCACACAGGCGGCCGCATACCGGACACTCGATGGAACGCTCTGCAGACTTGGTTCTGGCCTTTATTGCTGCACGCTTTTCCACTCGGATGCTTCGTCTTTCATTTTCTTAAGCTTCTGTTTCCCTTGCGAATAACTTGCCTCCATTCAGACCTGTTTGTGGCCATGATTTCCCATTCTTCTTCATCAATGTCACATTTCTAGTTGATCTAATTTCTCTTCCTTCATAAAATGTACTATGAATGTTGCTTGTCTTTTCCTACTCTTCTTCATTAATGTTCTTCTTGTGTCTGCCACCTTCACGATTGTCTCATTCGTTTTCTTAGCTGTTCATGGAAATCTTTTTCTTCTTACAAACCACATTTCAGTTGCCTCAGTCTTGTTATGATTTTGCGTGTTTACTGTCCACGCCTCACATCCATACAACAGTATCCGTTATATATAACACCCAATAACTCTCTTCCTGTTAATTGATAGGCATTTGGTGGTAAGAACGCCTTTATAATAGTAGGCTATATGAGACCGAGCTTTACTACTTACACTGGAGGGCAAGCCATTTGAGATCAACATCATCCAAGTATATACACCAACATCAGCAAGTACTGATGAAGCAGATGACAACTTCTTTGCAGAGTTAGACAGCCAAGGCTCAATGTACATCGAAGGACTTTACTATAATAATGGGATATTTTAATAGTAAATGTGACAGGAAAAAATAGATGACATAGTTGGAGCTCATGGCCTTGGCACACGAAATGAAAGGGAACAGAAACTTGTAGAGTGAGCACAAGTAAATGATTTCATAATAGGAAACACTTGCTTTGAGCACCTAACAGAAGAAAATGGACAGGATGAATCTAGGAGACAGCACAAAAAATCAAACTGATTACATGCTGATAGATAAAAGACTTAGTTGTTGTTTACTGACACAAAACAGGCGCAGACTGCAGCAGTGATCATAATCCTGTAATGGGAAGATTAAGGCTGAAACTAAAGATATGAAAACAGATCAAAAATAACATCAAACTAAATCTTGAACCCTTAAAGAAAGATGAATCCACTTGTGAAAAAAATTAGCGTATATGTTCAAAACAAAATCAACGCTCTGGAGGACGTGTGATATAACAAAAAAGGAAAAAAGGAAAAAAACAGAAAGACAGAAGAAAAGTCTTGAAAGAGACGAACACAAAAAGAACATTACTGAAGATCAAGAAAAGACAAGCAACATTTATGACATTTTATGACGCAAAGGAAATTTGAGCACCTAGTCACAACAGGAAAAGAGGGAAAAAGCACCAGGCAGACCCAGGAAAAAATATTGGACAGTTTTGCAGAGTGGATAGGGACAGAAAGGGTAGAGATAAACTTGCAGCGACAAAAGATAAGATTCGAATGGAGGGCCTTGATGCCAACGCCATACAGTTAGACACATGATGATAATGATGACGCTGAGAAAACAAGCAAGTTGTTTGAGAAATGGTAGAACTGGTTCATTAAGACAGCTGCACCAAAAAATAAAAATAAATAAATATATAGATAGATAACCGTACAGTCAGCGATCGTGACGCGAAACAATTGGCACCGAACCCATATGACGAGAATATCACATGACATTCTCTGTCGGGACTAAAGGAGATGGTGTGTTTTTCTCTTTGATTTTTTTTTTACCATGTGCTGAATGCATGCTGTCTACACACAGATCTCAGTTTACCGTCTCGTCTGAAAGGGTAACACCTAACCACCACTTTAATTACGATCTGGTGAAGGGACGAGAAATACACACGTGCACACACACACACCCTACCACCCCACCCACCCTGCCCCGTAAGGATGCCGGGGTTTCTTTCAGAATAGTATCCCCACCTTTTGGAAATTCTGTGCTAGAAATTTCCTCTTTTCTCTCACTCTTTTTGTCTCTGCCTTGCTCCTTTGCTTTCTGTCATTTCTTCCTATCATTTTCTGCCTTACTGGTCCATTCACCTGTATGTGTTCAATAAAGTCTTCCATTCTTTCTCTTAGGATTGATAACTGGGACATATGTCAAGTGTATTTTTGGCTCTGGGTTAATGAGATATGCGGAAGCAATTTAGGTAACTTAGGTCCGTTTTTATGTATGCTTTAGTGTCCTTAATTATGTTTAAATTTGTATTCAGATATTTTTGTAATCCCCTGTGTGATAGATTGGATGGAGAGTTCAACGCCAGAGGCATCTCCTTGGATTATGTGTGTGAATGCATTGATGTACTTAAATTTCTGTTCGTTCTTTTCTGTTGTACTGTGTGTACATTGGAATGGTTATAGCCCTGATATGGCTCTACGCAGTCGGCTGGGCTTGAAGCAACAATAAGTGCGTGCACACACACAACACACACGCACCTTATACAATCTCGAAAGAGGAGAGGTCAAATGAAAAGGAACACTAGCACCACTCCCACATAACAGTAATTACGCAACCCTAGTTTAACATTCACGAGCTTGCTCTGAGAATGACTGCGTGCTACAAGATATAGGTGCTATTAACTAATGGCGTCTGACGCAGGGCCACCCACGTCTACCCCCCGTTCTCTGTGAAACAGAGCCAAGGGAAACCACTCCTCGCTGACGGTACAGAAGACAGGGGAAGGAACCGCTCCCCCCAAAATACTTCTCCGCTTACCTGAATAACAAAGTGCGAAATGGGGGGGAAGAAAGACGGCTAGACTTGACCCAACCAATTCTGCAGTCACACTAGTTAATACAAAAGCTCAGGAGTAAGGAAGGAATGAAGACAAAAAGAAAGAGAGCCGTCTCAAACTTGTTACAGCAAGTCCTCTTTTTGCTGAAGAAGCCGCCACTGTTGTTCCCAGTACTTCACTGATCTTGCCGATCGAGCTCGGAACGAATTCCATATGCGCTAACGTCATAGGTGCCATGTGTATGGTGATCATGGCACAAGCCTTAAGCCAGCTCATGGGTTTATGCGCAGGCTTAAGACTTGTGCCGTGATCACCATACACATGGCACCTGTGACGTTAGTGCATATGGAAAAGCTGGCTTAAGGTTTGTGCCATGATCACCATACACATGGCACCTGTGACGTTAGTGCATATGGAAAAGTCTGGCTTAAGGTTTTGCATGATCACCATACACATGGCACCTGTGACGTTAGTGCATATGAAAAGCTGGCTTAAGGTTTGTGCCATGATCACCATACACATGGCACCTGTGGTTAGTACATATGAATTCGTTCCGATCACAGGTACGTCATCTGTGAGAAATTGAATTGATCTTGTTGTGTCTGATCATGTCACGTCTGGTCCAGTAATTCTCCGATCTTGCTGTCTCTCATCATGTCACGTCTGGTCCAGTAATTCTCTGATCTTGCTGTCTCTCATCATGTCACGTCTGGTCCAGTAATTCTCTGATCTTGCTGTCTCTCATCATGTCACGTCTGGTCCAGTAATTCTCTGATCTTGCTGTCTCTCATCATGTCACGTCTGGTCCAGTAATTCTCTGATCTTGCTGTCTCTCATCATGTCACGTCTGGTCCAGCAATTCTCTGATCTTGCTGTCTCTCATCATGTCACGTCTGGTCCAGTAATTCTCCGATCTTGCTGTCTTCATCATGTCACGTCTGGTCCAGCAATTCTCTGATCTTGCTGTCTCTCATCATGTCACGTCTGGTCCAGTAATTCTCTGATCTTGCTGTGTCTTATCACGTCATGTAAGGTCCAGCAGTTTTCTGACCTTGGTGTGTCTTATCACGTCACGTCTGGTCCAGCAATTCTCTGATCTTGCTGTCTCTCATCATGTCACGTCTGGTCCAGTAATTCTCTGATCTTGCTGTGTCTTATCACGTCATGTAAGGTCCAGCAATTTTCTGACCTTGGTGTGTCTTATCACGTCACGTCTGGTCCAGCAATTCTCTGATCTTGCTGTCTCTCATCATGTCACGTCTGGTCCAGTAATTCTCTGATCTTGCTGTGTCTTATCACGTCATGTAAGGTCCAGCAATTTTCTGACCTTGGTGTGTCTTATCACGTCACGTCTGGTCCAGCAATTCTCTGATCTTGCTGTCTCTCATCATGTCACGTCTGGTCCAGTAATTCTCTGATCTTGCTGTGTCTTATCACGTCATGTAAGGTCCAGCAATTTTCTGACCTTGGTGTGTCTTATCACGTCACGTCTGGTCCAGCAATTCTCTGATCTTGCTGTCTCTCATCATGTCACGTCTGGTCCAGTAATTCTCTGATCTTGCTGTGTCTTATCACGTCATGTAAGGTCCAGCAATTTTCTGACCTTGGTGTGTCTTATCACGTCACGTCTGGTCTATCAACTCTCTGACCTTGCTGTGTCTGATCACGTCACGTCTGGTCCAGCAGTTCTCTGATCTTGTTGTCTCATTATGTCACGTCTGGTCCAGCAATTCTCTGATCTCGCTATCTGATCACGTCACGTCTGGTCCAGCAATTCTCTGATCTTGCTGTGTCTGATCACGTCATGTCTGGTCCAGCAGTTCTCTGATCTT
>JAPXFY010000020.1:43332754-43340254 GCA_030674185.1 Monoplex corrugatus | reverse complement strand
CCCAGTTTCAGTTTCAATTTAAATTTCTAAAGAAAAACGTCTCCGCGCACGGAATGAATTCCATATGCACTAACGTCACAGGTGTCATGTGAAGGAAACAATGGGGGTTCGTACAAGTCCCAGAAATCAAGAAGAAGGTGTCTGATGCTCAATAGCTCGTCACATGGTATACACCACGGTGTTTTTTTCATTTTCTGAAAGGCAGTAATGACTGTAAGGATATATGACCCGAGTTTAACCTACATAACCCTGTCTCTTTCTTGCGGTTCTCAGAAGCAGATGGCAGAATATCTTTAAGGTTGGGGTGGATTTGGAAACGTTGCTTGTCTACCTATTTATTCCAAATCTCCTGCCAGAGATTTCTCACATAACTGTGTACTTTGGCTTAAAGATCTGTGCAAGGAATGAAGGATTTAGACAGTTTTTCAATGTAGTGTTCTTGGCGAGGCAAACAACTTTTTCACTGCCTCCAATACCAACTCGGCCAGGAATCCAGACAAAAACAATCCGGTAACCTTCACTTGTAAGAGAAGAAAGAGTTCAAAGAATTTCGGAGGCTCCGGGTGACTAATGTTTCGGTCAGCAGAAAGGGGGTTTCAATAGAAGAGAAAGTCATTATGCTTGGATCGGAAAACCATTATATTACACCCAAACCGGAGTGGTCAGTTCGGCGAAAAAGAACTGTCAAGGAAAATGCTTTGAAAATGAAAAAAATTGGGAATTGTAGAAAAGAAGGCAGCAGCAGCAACACCTTTATCCGACTTTGATCCATACTGAATATTTTATGGGCTGACAGAAATTTTTGACTAAGTTCTGCATAAAACGACTTGTACGCCAGTGAACTGGTACAGTCTTTACGGAAGGAAGCAAAATCAAAACAGCATCTAGGTGTTTTCAAGACCCACGGTGGGCTGTCTGAATATTTGGAGATGTCTGAAATAGTTGCTAAATTTGTATCCATCTTCTGACTGAGGGCTGATACGGATTCCCAGAAGAGGAATAACTTTCCGGTCTTCTTCAAACTCAATCTGTAATTTGGGGTTGAAGATGCAGTCATAAGCTGTGTTTTCTGATTCAGAGAGCAGTTTTAAGCAGAAATATAAGGGTAGGTTCAGTTTTCGGTTGGAGAGAAAGGGTTCATCTGCATCTGCGCGCAAATTATATACAAGGGTTGCTCTAAATGAACACACACACACACCACACACACACACACACACACACACACACACACACACACACACACACACACACACACACACACACACACACACTCAACACACACACCACGACACTTGAAAACGAGACAATACAAAGACACGCACGCGCGTGAGGGCGCACACACACACACACACACACCTCTCTCTCTCTCTCTCTCTCTCTCTCTCTCTCTCTCTCTCTCTCTCTCTCTCTCCACGATTCTTGAAAACACAATACAAATAATAAAGCGAAACAAAAGCAAAACAAACAAAAGAACACACAAACAAATCAATACTGCAACAACCCTGTGTTTTTTTCTGCCCTAATCATTTTTTTACAGCGGACGGAGGACAGACTGAAGCAGTTGCCATCTGAGATCAAACTGTAAGGCAGGAGCTCTACCTTTGAGTCAGGCAGGCACTACCATGAAAGAGGCCACAAACAGCCACGGCATTTCAGTTTCCATCATTTACAAAACACAAAAAAGGCCACAAACAGCCGCAGAATTTCAGTTTCCGTGATTTACAAAACACAAAAAGCCAGAAAAAGCCGCAGAATTTCAGTTTCCATGATTTACATAACATAAAAATGGCCAACAAAAACCGCAGAATTTCCCTTTCCACCATTTTCAAAACATAAAAAAGGCCACAAAGAGCCGCAGAATTTCAGTTTCCACTATTCACAAAACATGAAATGCCACCAATATCCGTAGAATTTCAGTTTCCACTATTTACCAAACACAAAAGGAAAAACTCCACAAAGAGCCGTAAAATTTCAGCGTCCATGATTTACAAAATATTTTTAAAAAGCCACAAAGAGCCGCAGATTTACAGTTTCCATAATTTGCTCAACACAAAAGAAAAAATGCCACAAAAAGCCGCAAAATTTCAGTGTCCATGATTTAAAAAATACAAAAGAAAAAATGCCACAAACAGCCACAGATTTACATTCACAAAACACAAAAAAGGCCACACAGTCACAAAATTTCAGTTTCCATGATTTATACAACACGAAAAAGTTCGATCTTCACAACAACATAAAAAGAGTAGATCACCCTGGCCAACTTTAACAACAACAACAAAAAAACACGAAAACACGCGTCATTGGTACCGGAGAGCGCACAGCATGACAGGTAGAATGACGTCACAGCCCATGAGGGCACGTGACGAAGTACCTTCTTCCAGTGTCCTGCAATCTGTCCCCTTGGAACCTAGGGACCGCGTCTTCAAACCTCCTTGTGTTTCATAAAACCGCTTCTCAACAACGAGGTCGTAGGGGTGTGGGTGCACACTGTGAGGAAAAAACTAACAACAGAAGACAGCTGAAATATTGATTGCTTCCAAACTTTCGACAGAGTGTGAAAACCCGAGTTCAGACACTTGAAGCAGGTCGATAAGATTTTTTTGGGGGGTGGGGGGGTGGGGGGTGTTTGGCTTTTTCTTTTTGACTTCAAGAGAGAAAGGAAAGAGAGAAAGAGGGGGGGAGGAGACAGACAGTGAGAGACAGACAAAGACAAAGAGACAGTGAGAGATAGACAAAGACAAACACAGAGAAAGGAAGAAGACGAGGAGAAACAGAAGAAGAAAAGACAGGAAGGAAAACAGTGACACATACACAGAGAGAGAGAGAGAGAGAGAGAGACAGACAGACAGACAGACAGACAGACAGAAACAGAGACAGAGAGAGAGAGAGAGACAGACAGACAGACAGACAGACAGACAGAAACAGAGACAGAGAGAGAGAGAGAGAGAGAGAGAGAAGAAGAAGAAGAAGAAGAAGAGGAAGCAGAAGAGGAAACAGAATAAGAAGAAGAAAAAGAAGATGAAGAAGAACAAGAAGAAAAACAAGAACAAGAACAAGAACAAGAACAAGAAGAAGAAGAAAAGTAGAAAAAAGAAGAAGAAGAAGAAGAGGAGAAGGAGGAGGTAGAAGAAGAAGAAGAAGAAACAGAAGATGAAGAAGAACAAGAAGAAGAACAAGAAGAAGAAGAAACGTAGAAAAAGCAGAAAAAGAAGAGAAGAAAAAGCAGAAAAAGAAAAAGATGAAAAAGCAGAAAAAAAGAAGAAGAAGAAAAGAAGAGTCGAAACAGGAGATTGCGAGGCAAGCTTGCAAGGGAAGACGGAAGAACGGACGAATCACAGCTAGGTCAAGGCAGATTTACTACATCCATGCAGTTCCATAGGCGCTCCGATAAAATCTGCTGGTGAAGGTCTAGGCCACTTCGCCACTCGAAGACCTTGCCATTGCACAAGGTGTTGCGCAGGCTCAAGGAGTCTTCAGATAAACGCTGGCAGAGCTTGGTGCAAAGGAGCAAGGCAGAAACAAACTTAGCACAGAATTTCAGAAGGTGGGGATACTGTTTGTAATGAAAGAGTCCCCAGTATCCCAACGGAAGAAATGTCAAGAAATGCACGATAAGAATTATCTGTGCGTGTTGAATCTTTCAGTCGCTTGGAAATGGTCTTTCCATTTCTGCCCTGTACAATCAATCAAACGTTCATCATCATCATCAAGTGCCCTGTCGCATGGCGTTGGCGATCATGGCTCTCCATATGTCTCTATCCCTTGTTGCCAAAAGCACATCTCCACCCTCTCTGTCCTCAGCCACCCTGCAAGTCCGTCCAATATTTTCTCCCTGGGTCTACCAAGTGCTCTCTTTCCCTCCAGCTTTCCTGTTGTGGCCAGGTGCTCTAATTCCCCTTTCGTCATAAAATGGCCTATAAATGTTGCTTGTCTTTTCCTAATCTTCTTTATCAACGATCTTGTGTCTGTCTCCATCAAGACTGTCTCGTTAACGCGTTGTTTCTTTGCTGTCTATGGAACTCTCAACATTATTCTTAGAAACCACATCTCAGCTGCCTCAATCTTGTTCTGACTTTGCGTGTAAAAGCCACGGCCAGACAAAACAAGAAGAAAAAAAGAATTATCTGTGCATGTTAAATCTTTCACTCGCTTGGAAATAGCCGTATACAATCAAAAAAAAAAAACAACCAAACAACCCAGTTTATTTAACTGTCCAACACCTTGATTTTTGCCATACAAAACCAAATGCATATTAAGACAAACACGTACACTATGTACCTGATGTTGCTTTCTTTGTGGGGCTGGAATGATGAAAGCAGGGCAGAAAGGCTACAGAATGTCAGTGTTCAAGATATAGTTTCAGTTTCTGTTTCATTTTCTCAAGATGACTTTCTCCGAGCTCGGAACGAATTCCATATACAAGTCACAGGTGCCATGTGTATGGTGATCATGGCACAAGCCTTAAGCCTGCACATAAACCCATGAGCTGGCCAGGTTCTGCAGCCCAAAGCTAGACTATGTTTTATCTAGTCTATATTATATACTGGTATTTTATCAGCCTGCCACTGGAATAATCTTGGTTACATGTCAATGACATGTGTCCCTGTGTATCTTACCTTCGAAAAAGGAACACATATAAAGTAAATAAATAAGTAGTTGAAGATATAAGAAAACGACAATGACAAAAAGGTTTGAAAGGCCATCAAACCTCAGACAAGTTTCACAAACACCATGCCATTACAAAGAATGTGATGCCAGTTTGGCCAACAAGAAGGATAGAAAACACATCCATATCAATCCACCTCCAACAGTTTTCACGAAGCCATCAAAAGTATGATGTCAATTTGGCCAACAAAACGAGGGAAACACGCATCCTTCTTAACCGACGACGCCCAGAACAATGACGTCACATCACGTCAGGGCACGTGCACGGGGACCTCTTACCAGCGTCCTCCAATCTGTCTCTTTCAGACCTGAAGGACTGTACGGGCAAAATTGTTGTTTGTTGTAATAAGGCCACTTTGGACAAGTTGTTGCCACTTCTTTGCTGTAACTACATGCTTGTAGACCAGTAGGGAGAAAGGCCGACCACTCGGTCATCCATAGGAAAAGCTCCTGTTTGCGTGTGCTTGCACAGACGAGGTTGCGATGTTATTTAACTGTTACTGTTATTATTGTTTAAAGCCCAGCTGACAGCGTACAGCCATATCAGGGCAATAACGATCTCAGAAAGTATACATACTTTACTTATTGTTATTGTTATTGTTATTATTGTTTAAAGCCAGCGACAGCGTAGAGCCATATCAGGCTATAACGATCTCAGAAAGTATACCATACCTCACTTATTGTTTTATTGTTATTATTGTTTAAAGCCCAGCCGACAGCGTAGAGCCATATCAGGCTATAACGATCTCAGAAAGTATACCATACCTCACTTATTGTTGTTATTGTTATTATTGTTTAAAGCCCAGCCGACAGCGTAGAGCCATATCAGGGCTATAACGATCTCAGAAAGTATACCATACCTCACTTATTGTTATTATTGTTATTATTGTTTAAAGCCCAGCCGACGCGTAGAGCACCTATATCTCAGAAGGACTCCCTAGTTGACCACTGCAAACCTATCAGGGATTACACTACATACAAAACTTCAATGAGAAATATAATGGAAAGAAAATTAAGTACACATATATAAATGCATTCGCACACCTAATCTAAGGACGTGCCCCTGGCGTTGACCACTGTCCAATTTATCGCACAGGGGATTTAAAAACACACACTGAACACAAATTTAAGGACACATAAGGACACTAAAACATATAAAAACAAGCATAAACTACCTAAAAAAATTGTTTCGCATATCTCAGCTCCCTGAAGCCAAAAATGCATTTAATACATGTACCCAAGTATCAGTTCTAAGAAAAAGTAGTAAGACTTTATCGAACACATACAGGTCAATGGACCAGCAAGGCAGAAAATGATAGGAAGAAATGACAGAAAGCAACGGAGCAAGGCAGAAACAAAGAGAGCAACAGAAAAGAGAAATTTCAAGCACAGAATTTCCAGAAGGTGGGGATACTATCTGTACTGAAAGAGCCCCGCTGGGGCAATTTTACTGTTAACCACTAGAGGTTGCACGGAGAATTTGTTCAGGAAGTTCTTCCTCTTCCTTTTTTTTTTTTTTTTTTTCCTTCTTCTTCTTCTTCTTTCTCTTCTTCTTCTTCTTCTTCTTCTTACCTTTCCTTCTATTTCGATATATTTTCTTTCTTTCTTTTTCTGATTTTTTTCTCCTCCTCCTCCTGTCATCGTTACCATCACCTTTCCTCTCTGTTCAGAATATACTGTCCCTGTTCGCAGGAAACAATGACAGAAAAGTTGTCCACAAAATGTTTAGACAAACCGAAGGACATAACTCTTGAGAGTCAGTAGGAATTATCAAAAACTAAAGCTCAGAACACTCCTCTTGAAGTATCTGCTTCTATGCTAGCTGAATGGGTAGCGCAAACTATATTAGATTTGAGAAGTTTCACAACATGGGAGATAATTCCTAAGTGACTCTCAAGAGTTATGTCTTTTGGTTGAATATAAAAATTCTCCCTGCTTCCCTCTTATTTCTTTGGTTTAGACAAACCTTTGTACCCCCGACTGACGCATGCATCTGTGGAAGAAAGAGAGATGATTAAACAGGATACACTGTAATCCAAACAAACCCACAGGGTGTACACGTAAGAGATAGCGAATAAGAATCAGTACATCAGTACCAAAAGAGTCATGACTTGTAATAATGAACAAGAATGAAAAAAGGTAAGAATGCAGTTGCGCACAAACTCCAAATCACAACACCTGAAAAAGCAATTCAACAAAATATATGTAGATACAGATATAGTATATACATAGATACCTGTTCTTCTTGTTGTTCTCTTCAGTTTACATTGACTGAACAACAATCATATAATTTTTTTCTTCTTGATCCCTTAATTCCGTAAAGATTTTTCGAGACACCGCAGTAAAGAGCTGCTGAACACATTCTTCCAGCTCTGTCGGTTGTGTGCCAAGGACTGGGTCTCTGCAAATGCCTTTTCTTCCATTCCGCTTTGCTATCTATCATTATTTTGTTCGTTTGTTTTTGTTTGTTTGTTTGTTTTGTTTGTTTGTTTGTTGTTGTCTTTGTCTTTTTCGTCTCTTTTCTTCTTGGAGGAATGATTATGCAAGGCCACTAGATCTTGTTCCATGGCTTTATCAACGTAGGGTTTTTTCCCTAAAGTCAGCAAATCTTCAAATGGTCCAGTGTGCTGCTTTGATGGTTTGATCAGTGTGTTTGATGTATAGTATATTACCTTTACACCTCATTTCCATACATTGGCTTCGTCTGTCCAAATCCACTGTGAGGATCAATGTCTCACACGAATACAGGAAGATGGAATATATAGCAGTGCACGTAAAAGCCTGACCTTGCCTTTCATGGAGATGATCTTGTCTTTCCATACAGACTTCATCCTA
>JAPXFY010000020.1:43275254-43320254 GCA_030674185.1 Monoplex corrugatus | reverse complement strand
AAGGCAGAAAATGATAAAAGAAAAGACAGAAAGCAAAGGAACAAGGCAGAAACAAAGAGAGTGATAAAAAAGAGGAAATTTCTAGCTAAGAATTTCCAGAAGGTGGGGAAAACTTTATACTGAAAGAGCCCCCCCGACAAACCCACGGGGGGGGGGGGGGGGGGGGATCAAATACATAAACATAACTGTCAGGACGCAGTCGTCTGGATGCTGACTTTGTTCTTGCTAAGCCTTGACCAAATTATCGTTCTGGAACCAAGGTTGTTTTTGTGGCCCATGTGGTTGCCTTGGTTGTAGGTGGAGATTTCATTAATGCTATCTTGGTAGTCAAGGGAGTCTAATTTCTGTTCGAGAAATATTTTTCTCGGTAGGGCTGGTTTCCCGTGCCGTTTCGCCTCATGCGTGTGAAGGTTGAATCTGTAGGCCTGTGTTCCGAGGGGCGAGTCACTCTGTCTCTGTTGGTCCTGTGAATCACGCTTTTCAGGCGGATTCGGTGGATTGTGGGGCCAACCTGAGTTCAGATCTGATTTTTTGAGTTCTCGATATACTGGCTTGGAAATTTCTGGTCAGTTGGTGTGGGGCCTTCCTTTTGAACGGACGGTTGCAGATAGGGAGGTGGGGGTCTGGCCAGTTTCTAGTCAGATGCTCGTGGTTTTTTTTTAAGATGTAATAGTTTAGGTTAGTTCCCACTTGTAGTTGGATTTCATGTCTCAGAAGTGGGTAGAGGCATCGGTGTGTTGTTGGTCTGTGTAGTGGTGTGGAGCTTTGTGGAGGTCTGTGTCCTCAGCGTGAAACCGGGAGCGACTTGACGCCTGTAATTTCTTCCGCTACGGACGGTATGTGGAGAGTTTAGGGGTCAGTCATTTCGTGGTTGGTCTGTGTAGTTGCGGTGTGTCTGTGTTTCGGGAAAGGTTTGGGTAGTGGATGGCTACACCTAGTGAACAAGAGAGACTTCGATCCTTACGTCCGTTACCGCACAGAAAGAAAATGGTTACGGGAGGAAGGCCAAAGACTGAAATGACCGAGATGGAGGTCAAAACCAAGGCAAAGAATGAGGGAGAGTCCTTAGGATTCGCTGGTCACGAGTTGATCCTATACATTACGGAGGAAGTACGGTTATTCAGAGAGGCGGAAAGCCGACGCGAGAGAGACCGCCTTGATAGGGAAATGCGCAGGAGGAGACTGGAAAACATAACCCGTTTGACAAAGTGGGAGTAGACATTGTGGGGCCTATCTACCCGATGTCAGGACAAGGGAACCGCTACATATTAGTTCAAGTAGACCATACAACGAGATACCCAGATGCTATGCCATTGAGAAACATTGATGCAGTGACTGTAGCAGAAGCGCTTTGGACTATGTGGACTCGGACGGGAGTGCCGAGAGAAGTGCTAACAGATCAAGGTTCGCAATTCACAAGTGATATAATGCAAGAAGTATACCGACTGCTAGCAATCAAAGGTCTTAGAACAACGCCATACCATGCACAAACCAATGGACTTGTTGAAAGGTTCAATGGGACACTCAAGAAGATCCTCAAGAGACTGGCAAGAGAGCAACCGAATGCGTGGGACAGGTGGATACCACCAGCCTTGTTCGCTTACAGGGAGGTGCCACAGGCCAGTACCGGCTTCTCACCATTTGAACTTTTGTACGGGAGGAAAGTGAGGGGACCAATGGCGATCCTCAAGGAGGCATGGACTCATCCGGAGGATGCTCAGGTGCAAACTACAGCAGAGTATGCAGTGGAGTTACGTACGAAGATCGCGGAGACATGCGAGATGGCTAGAGAGGCGTTGCTGGAGTCGGGTGAAGTGTACAAAAGGTACTACAAGAGAACTAGGACGCGCACATTCAAGCCTGGAGACAGGGTGTTTGTGTTACGCCCAGAGAAACTCAACAAGCTAGAACTCGCTTGGAAAGGACCATACCCTGTAGTGAAGAGAATTGGAGGGGTCGACTACAAGATCCGCATGGAGAGGGGCGAGAAGATTGTGCACGCTAACCTTCTCAAACTGTTCGTCGAACGCCGAGACGAAGACGTGACCACAGCAACAGTGAATGCGATAGTGGCGGAAGTGGACCCAGAGGAGGAGGAAGATCCACCACCACTCCCCAAGGAGATACCAGTAATTCCCCTAGAAGCAACCGAGACAGCCAATGACGTGATAGTGCAAGCAGAAGATCCCGTGTTTGCAGTTCAACTGAGGGACTTAGCAGCTGAGTACGAGGATGTATTCACAGATTTGCCATTGTGCACTGCTCTGGAGACTTGTCACATTAGATTGAGAGACTCAACCCCAATCAGGAGCAAACCTTATCCAGTGCCCTACGCACAGAGAGAGACGGTGCAGGAGGAGGTTGAGGCCATGTTGAAACTAGGAGTGATAGAGCCGTCCACATCACCCTACGCATCGCCTATCGTGCTTGTACGGAAGAAGGACGGAAAAGTGCGTTTCTGTGTCGACTACCGGAGGCTTAATAAGGTTGTGGTGTTTGACGCCGAACCAATGCCAGAAGTTAACCACTTGTTTGCCAAGCTTGGTAATAAGAGGGTGTTGAGCAAGATTGATTTGGCCAAAGGGTATTGGCAGATTCCAGTGGCACCAGAAGATCGTCCCATTACGGCATTCAGTACACCTCAAGGAATTTTTCAGTGGCGAGTGGTACCATTTGGTTTATGTACGAGTGGAGCAGTGTTTACTCGCATGATGAGGAAACTGCTGGTACCCCTGAGAACAAATGGCATCGATAACTTCATGACATCATCGTAGCAACAGAGACCAAGGAGGAGCATCTGGAAGTGCTGCATCTCTTGATGAAGCGTCTCAGAGTGCAAGTTGACAGCGAGACCGTCAAAGTGCGAGTTGGGATGCAAGGATGTAGAGTATTTGGGCCATCGTGTGGGGGAAGGCAGGATGAGACCCACTGAAGACAAGATGGGAAAAATCAGAGAGGCGCCAAGACCACGGACTAAGAAGGAGGCGAGAAGCTTCCTCGGACTCGTTGGGTATTACCGTCGATTTGTACCAAACTTCAGCGACATCGCTTTGCCGTTGACAAACCTCACTAAAGGGGGAAGCCACGCCACGTGGAGTGGACAGGAGAGTGTCAGCGATCATTCGAGACTCTCAAGTCGAAGTTCTGTGAGGCACCCATATGCCGTCTACCAGTTCCAGGGGGGCGGTTTGTGTTGCAGACAGATGCATCAGGGACGGGACTCGGAGCGATTCTGCTTCAAGAGCAAGGACTCCTGCACCCAGTGGCCTGCATCAAGAAACTCACAGGCGCTGAGTTGAACTACCCACCCATTGAGGAGTGCTATGCACTCGTACTCGTGTGGGCAGTGGAGAAATTTGACCTGTATCTGGATGGAGCAGACTTTGTCATACAGACCGACCATTCACCGCTTCAAGTCAGTCAGTGGACGGTTGACAAGGTGGGCGTTGCGGTTACAACCATACCGTTTCACAGTGGAAGCTATTCCAGGGAAGGAGAATGTGGCAGCTGACTACCTCAGCAGAAGCGGTTAGCAAATAGGTAGGGTTATGGCTGTGTAGGTTAGCTGAGGGTGTTGTGTGAATCTGACGAGGGGTATGTTATTCTATGTTCACCCCACGAGGGGTATGTTATTCTATGTTCACCCCAGACGCCACGTTTGGCCAAACAATGTGTTCTATGTTTCTATGTATTCTATGTTTCTGTTTCACCCTGTAGTCCGGTTGAGAGAACTTGGCAAGGGTGATGTGGCATCTGTGCTGTTCTGTGCTGTTCTGTGCTGTTCTGTGCTGTTCATCTATGTATTCTATGTTTCACCCTGTAGTCCGGTTGATTGTACTTGGCAAGGGTGATGTGGCGTCTGTATCAGTTCTGTGCTGTTCTGTGCTGTTCATCTGTTTCTATGTTTCTATGTTTCACCCCGTAGTCCAGTTGAAAAAACTTGGCAAGGGTGATGTGGCGTCTGTATTAGTTCTGTGCTGTTCATCTATGTATTCTATGTTTCAACCCGTAGTCCAGTTGAAAGAACTTGGCAAGGGTGATGTGGCGTCTGTGCTGTTCTGTGCTGTTCTGTGCTGTTCAGATCTCTGTCGTTTCGAGGGAGTTGCGTTGTTGGTCGTTGTGGGGTGGTGTGGTGTTCGCGTTCATTTCAAATTTGTTTCCCTGAATTCTAAACGGGTTTGAGAGGGCTACCCAACTGGTTTGTGTGGCGTAACGTAAGTTTGGATCAGGGTTTATACGTCGTCGTTGAGATGTAAATTTGTAAATATTTTGATTCTCCACGCCTTTGGTGGCTAGATGGGCCTAGCGTGGGGAACCCAACCCATGACGTTAGGGATAACCGATTTGGTTTGTTCAACAAGCATTTTGTTATTTACAATTTGAGGATAGACCTAGATGAGGTTACCGTTTGAGATAAGTTTGTTGTATGGCAGACTGACAGTTGACGAGGAAGTTAAAGATGAAACGGATATTGTAACTTTATTATTGAGTGCCAGCATGAGTGTGTGGCTATTGTCAAGGGCCGGTTGATGTTTTGTATATTGGGCCCATGTCGTAGTAACGTGCTATGGGTTTCATTTTATGTGATTCTACTGTGTGTCTTGTAATGGGCATTGAAATTGTCACCTTCATATTTTCATAAAATGTGATCGGGGCTAAGTTCAATCATTTGCCTTGCCTTGGGCAACGTGATGATTGCTTATACCTGATATCGAGTTCATTTCGGTGACAGATCAACAAAAATTTCAAGGGGCTGATTTCTTTATAATTTGATTGTGCCCTCGAGATGCCCTGTGGATGATATTGTATACTTGTCTTCGAGATGCCCTGTTGTTGCACAAGAGTATATTTTGTGACGATTTTTGTGTGTCCAGGGGGTAATTCTGTTTAAGGTATATGTTGATGTAATTTGTGAACTCCTGTATTGTTGGATGACAGCTATTAAATATGGGTGAATGAAAAAAATAGTTTTCTTGACCATTACTGTGTGTGGGGCTATAGGTAGATAGGTCTGTAAATTCTGTCTATCCCTCTTAGCAAGATCAGGTCTTAGCGAGCCTGACAATAACTAAGTACACATAAACATACATAACAGGCCTATAGTAATTTAAATTGCCGCTAAACAGTTCACATTTTCTCAGAGCTAAAAATACAATTGAATTTGATATATACACCCAATTACTATTCCTCATAGACAGGAAGTATTTAAGGCTTTATAGAAAACCTACAGGTAAATGCACCAGCAAGGCAGAAAACAAGAAAGGTAGAGATGTCAGAAAGCAAAAAACGAGGCAGAAACATAGTGAGGAAGACAAAACAGGAAATGGGTAGCACAGAACTTCCAGAAGGTGGGGATTAAAAACCAAACAAAACCCACCAAAAATACATGTTAAAATGTATAAGAACGTGGCGAACACATGCACCATCTGTAACAGTTAGCAACGTCAACCAGGTGGGAAAAGATCCCCTCTCCTCCCGATAATCCACATCCACACCAAAACATGGTTTTCAAACTATGCAGAGTGACCGTGGTGCGGTAGTCAACGCTTCAGCCAACTGACTAGAAATGTCGTGGGTTCGAATCCTATCACTCCTGTCAAATCATTATGGGATACATACATACATACATACATACATACATATACATATGTTTGTATGTGTCATGCTTTTGTACACATGTTCACGCAATCAACACATGCAAAAAGCATTCGTCCGTCACGCAACCGCACTAACTCCTTTCAACCAAAGTCACTAAATAGATCACGATATTAAATTTTTTTACATTTATTTCTATTTACTTTCACACATCACACATACAACATTTATAACCACGCACCTTCACATTAACGTCGTTTTGTTTTGTTTTGTTTTGTTTTCTCCTTCTTCGTCTTCTGCTCCTCTTCTTCTCCTTCTCCCGTTTTTCTTCTCTTCTTTTTCTATTCCTTCTTCCTCTCTTCCAGTTCCCCTTTCAACACCACTCTTATACTACAAGTAAAACCGCTAACCACAAAGTGTAGGGAACATTTCTCCTCAGAAAGAGAAACCAAACATCCAATGGGAAAGAACGCAGGTACAACAGGATATCTACTATTAACACAATATTGTCCTCACAACTCTGTTCACAGAATATCCAATATTTAACACAATCTTGTCTCACGACTTTAGTTCACAGAATATCTACTATTAACACAATCTTGTCTCACAACTCTGGTTCACAGAATATCCAATATTAACACAATCTTGTCTCACAACTCTGGTTCACAGAATATCCAATATTAACACAATCTTGTCTCGCAAATCTCCTTCAATACCACCAAGTACTTTTAACGTGGCACTCGTGGAACTTCCCGAGTTTCAACACAGTTATATTTTCCCCCCGAGCATCGGACAACCCGGTCTGCTAAAAAAAACAAAAAAAACGTTGTACCTATCTCTCCCCCTGACGTCACAGGAACATTGACGTCATCTGGATGACGTATTGACTTCGCGTGTTTACATTCCGTATTTGGTCCATACATTATGCACCCGACACACACACACAAAAAAAAACATGTGCACACATCACTGTGCACATGACACCCGGACGGACGGACGGACTGACAGACAGATAGATAGATAGATAGACAGACAGACAGATAGACAGATAAATAGACAGACAGATATATAGAAAGATAGATAGACAGAGATAGATAGACAGACAGATAGATAGATAGACAGACAGATAGATAGACAGACAGATAGTAAAATAGACAGATAGATGGACAGATAGACAGACAGACAGACAGATAGACAGACAGATAGATAGATAGATAGACAGATAGATAGTAAAATAGATAGATAGACAGATAGATGGTAAAATAGATAGATAGATACATAGATAGATAGATAGACAGATAGATAGTAAAATAGATAGATACATAGATAGATAGACAGATAGTAAAATAGATAAATAGATAGATACATAGATAGATAGATAGATAGACAGACAGATAGATAGTAAAATAGATAGAGCTGAGTAAGCTATGGGCTCCTTGAGGATTCTCAGACCACACAGTCGAATCTCGTCCGCTTTACAGATGCGTTACTGAGGGCGTTGATCAAATCTGTTGACCAAAACCGCAGGTTACTGTATCTCCCAGGCCTGGTGGAAGCCAGGATATGTCCTGATAGTAAGCGTAGAGTACAGTTTTGTCACGCAGTCCCAATCCTAGATGGAATTCCACAGCATCATGACCATCATCCCCATTGTCACTGCCATCACAGCATTGTAAAACTACATGTCTCACATTCTGTGGCCATTTATGTCACGTAGAAAATGAGACAGCGGGAAAAAAGTCTGTAACAACATGCCTGCACACTTTCCTCATCTGCATTCTATTATATCCATGGCAAGTGATACATGAATCAACAAATAAATAAGTAAACAAACAAATAAATAAATATGTAAATAAATAAACAAATAAATAAGAGATCAGGGCATCCTAACAATCTCCATTTCTAAAACAAACATTATTCTATAAAATCCATATTTCGTTCTCTGTGTGTGTGTGTGTGTGTGTGTGTGTGTTGTGTGTGTGTGTGTGTGGTGTGTGTGTGTGTGTGTGTGTGTGGTGTGTGTATGTGTGTGTGTGTGCGTGTGCGTGTGCGTGTGCGTGTGCGTGTGCGTGTGTGGTGGTGGTGGTCTTTGATTTAATGTCTATTCACTAAAGTGATTTTAGACACACACACAAAAAAAAACTTGCAAAAGGTTAATCTTCGGGAAAAAGAAATGAACCAGAAAAACAAGACAAGAAAGAAAAATTCACAAATGACGTTATCATAATTAACGATTGAAACAGTAAAATTAGCTAACCATAACACTGAACATGAGAAGTAACGGCGCGTTAAAGATATTTCGCTATCGGACTTTTTGACAGGCTAACAAAAAATTCATATGTTAAGGATGGTGAGGCAAATATGTCAGAAACTGTCTTCGTTGATAACGTAGGTATATGTCGTTTTACCCGAACGCATGAAAGAATATGACTATGTGTTATCTTCTTTCCACACAGGCACACTACATTCCTGGTATATTTTGTTTTGAATGCTTCAAGTTTCCACCTATACATAAGGGATTGTATACTTCTGCTGGCAAGGAACCGCTTAGGTGTTTTGCTAATTTCAAAATTCATGTAACATTTTTCATACTTTTCCTGTTTATCTTGAAACTGCTTCCATACGTAGGCGTCCACTAAGGTATAATACTCATGCAATGAGAGGGAAAGTTGTATATGATTTGAATCTGGTGAGCTCTTTGCCCCCCGTTTGGCAGCCCTATCAACCATATCATTGTAATGAAAAGAACTATGAGATGGTATCCAGCAGAAAGTAATATCAGTGCCTCTTAAGGATAAACTATTAATCAAGTGAGTAATTTCCAATATCATTTCAGATCTTGTTTGTAATTTTGATAATTCAAGAGCTTGAAGTACAGATTTTGAACCAACGCAAAAAAGTATCTGGGGAATTGTCCTAGGAAGATTTATCATACAATTCAAAGCCATTAAGATTGCAAAGAGTTCTGCAGTAAAGATAGATTTATAAAGTCATATATAGAAAGATTTCTCAATTTTGAGAGCAGGTATTAAAAACGCTGAGCCTGCTTGTCTTTCAATTATTGAACCATCGGTGTAAACTTTCAAGTGATCGGAATAAAAGTCTTCTATATGACATTTAACGTGACTTGCCAGTAAGTTGATATTATCTTCTTTTTTTAAGTCAGTGTGGTGTATGTCAAATCGTGCTCTTTGAAGTTCCCAACTGGGTACTGGTGAAAACGAAGGTCTTAAAGTTACAGGACCTGTGTCTAAATCAATTCCAGAGCCTTTTTTCATAACATCAGCTGTAAATGTTGCAAGCGTGACCTGTGAGGATATTGCTTTAGCTCTTTTTGGAAAGTCGGTGTCTGATCTTACTTTTGTCTCTGTTTTGATGCTGTTTTCTATGGTAATGTTTCTTAACAGAAATTTAGTAGAAGCGACTTTCCTTTGTTCATCAAGTGGCAACAATTTGATTGCATTGTATGTACGATGGCAACAGGCATGCATTGGAAGACCCAGCGCAAGTTTGAAACCTTTACAATCTATGCTCTGCAGTTTTGTGAGTAAGCGTTTTGGTGCGCTGAAGAATATTTCTTGGGCATAGGTTAATTTAGATCTAATAAGCGATTTACAGAGATGAACAAGTGTTGATGCATCTTGTCCCCATATCTGTTTGCGAACTATTTTCAAGAAATTTAAACTTTTTTGAGCTTTTGTTAATAAGTATTCAATATGCTGATTCCAAGATAATTTGGCTGTAAGGAAAACTCCTAAGAATTTAATCGACTCATTATACTGAAGAAGAGTATCTCCCAGTTTGAACGTGGAACATTTGCTGGGTTAGCTCCACTGTTAAACAAAACTATCTTTGTTTTTTCCACGGATAGATGCAGTCCATTTTCTACCATATATCGTGCTATTTTATCGAGTTCTAATTGATAACATTTACGCGTATAATTAAGACAGCGCAAAGGAGTTTTTCTTTTCATACTGACCTGCATCCACATGCATAAATCATCAGCATATTGAGCTAAAGCTACATGTTTAGAAATTTTACTGGGTAAGTCATGCAATAATATCATGAAGAGAAGGGGAGCAATAACGGATCCCTGAGGGATACCCATTTGAAGAAATCGTTTTGAAGAATACACATTTTCGATCCTCGTTTGAATTACACGGTCTTCTAAGAAGCATTTGACATAATCAAAAATGTGACCTATTAGCCCAATACTTTTCAATTTGAATAATAATCGGGAGTGCCATACTTGGTCGTATGCTTTAGTTATATCAAAAAATGTAGCTAAAACACATTGGCGTCTGGCAAATTGTTGTTTGATATTAGTGGTTAGCTTTGTTAGGAGTTCCACTGGTGACCTGCCTTTTCTAAACCCTGCCTGATTCACTGGTAATATGTTGTTCTTTTCACAGAAGTACATCAATCTCTTTAAAATTATTTTCTCCATAAGTTTACATACGTGCGATGTTAATGCAATTGGCCTATAGTTTTTCAAGTCAATATTGCATTTACCTGCTTTTAGTACAGGAACCACTATTGATTGTTTCCAATATCTGGCAGTTTGCCGCTATTCCAGCATTTTTTAAACATATTATGTAGCAAGATGAAAAAATTTTCTGGTAAATTTTTCAACATCTCATTGGAAATTGCATCAAATCCTACTGATGTCTTTCTATTTGAAACTGATTTAATGGCATCTTTTAGTTCTTGGAGTGTGATTGGTGCATTTACGTAGTGCGTATTATCTGGGGTAGGATCCTTGTATGCGTCGGTCTTTTCTTCCTGTACTCTATAATTTCTACTAGAGGCAGGAAGTCCTTCTACTCGACAGACCTCAGCAAACATGTCTGCAAAAGCTTCTGCTTTCTCCTGTGAGCTAGGTAAAGGGTTGTTTTCTAGCTTTACTGGAATTGATGGCAACTTGATCCCATTTTTCATTGTTTTCAGTTTTTCCCAAATCTTTTGCATATCTTTATGGTCACTTACTTCATATGTACAAAAAGATGTCCAATATTGTTCTTTAGCTAGTTCTATGACTCTGTTACAGTTTATGTTCGCACTTTTCATTGCCGTATGATTTTCAGGTGACCTATTAGCTATATATTGTTTGTATTTTTCTTTCTTTTCGTTGACTGTCTTTTCACAATCTTTATTCCACCAGACTTTTCCATGATGTTTTCCTGTTTTTGACGCTTTAAGTTCTGGAATTGAAATTTTTGCAGCCCTTAAGAGTGACTTACAGAAATCTGCGTACATATCGTTTAAGGTCGTTGTTTCAGATAGATCTGTTCTTGTATTTCGTAGGAAAGCTTAACACAGCATTCCTCACCCACTGGTGTGTTCGCCTGACAGCCATTTGATTTTATAAACTTAGGAACAAGGAGTTTGGCACAGATGAAGTCAGCTGGTTTTTTCGAGGCGGTCCCTAACTTTTCCGCAGAGTTTAGTTAAACTTGGGTAAACTATCTTGTGGTATTGCATCAAACTCAGTGATAAGGTTAAGAGTAAGAAGTAATGGGATGTGATCTGATCCCAACAAGTCATCCTCTGTTTGCCATGTGGTATTTGGTGCTAGCGATGGTGAGATTAAGGTAAGGTCTATAGCTGTGGGTCTGTGGATTGGTATATCAGGGACACGGGTAACGTGTCCGTTGTTTATAAGTATAAATTGGAATCTATAATATTTTCAATCAACCTGTTGCTAGTTATGTTTTTACAATTCTTGTCCCAAAATGGGGCATGTGCATTAAAATCACCACCAACTATCCACTTGTCATGTTGGTCATGAAAATGTTTCAACCACTCAGTATTCACAGAATCGGGACCTCTTGGTAGATAGACAGAGGCCAAATTCAAAACTAATGATGATGAACATTTTATAATGATTGCGGTGTGTGTGTGTGTGTGTGTGTGTGTGTGTGTGTGTGTGTGTGTGTGTGTGTGTGTGTGTGTGTGTGTGTGTGTGAGTGTCTGTGTGTATGTCTGTGTGTCTGTGTCTCTGTGTCTGTCTGTGTCTGTCTGTGTCTGTGTCTGTCTGTGTCTGTGTGTGTCTGTCTGTCTGTCTGTCTGTCTGTGTCTGTGTCTGTGCGTGTATGTCTGTGTATGTGTATACACCGTCCCAGTCAACAGGAAACAAACCTTGTGTATACGCAATAAAAAAGGGAGATTTACCCACACCACCAACAGCCCACTTTACCAACAAAGCCCAAACGTACACGGCGGCCCTCTCAGCAGAGAGAAAGCTCATGCTGAGTCACCCAGTCAAGCTAACGTCGGAAAGGCCTCAGACCTCAGCACGGCATGAATCTCAAAATAGCATCCCCTTTCCCCGTCTCTTCCATAATACACCCATCCCCCTCCCTCCCCTCCCTCCATAATACACCCATTCCCCCTCCCTCCCCTCCCTCCCCTCCCTCCCCTCCCTCCATAATACATCCATTCCCCCTCCCTCCATAATACACCCATCCCCCTCCCTCCCCTCCCTCCATAATACACCCATTCCCCCTCCCTCCATAATACACCCATCCCCATCCCTCCATAATACACCCATCCCCCTCCCTCCCCTCCCTCCATAATACACCCATTCCCCCTCCCTCCATAACACACCCATTCCTCCTCCCTCCATAATACATCCACCCCCTCCCTCCATAATACACCCATCCCCCTCCCTCCATAATACACCCATCCCCCTCCCTCCCATCCCTCCATAATACACCAATTCCCCCTCCCTCCATAATACACCCACCCCCTCCCTCCATAATACACCCATCCCCCTCCCTCCCCTCCCTACATAATACACCCATTCCCCCCTCCCTCCATAATACACCATCCCCCTCCCTCCATAATACACCCATCCCCCTCCCTCCATAATACACCCATCCCCCTCCCTCCATAATACACCCATTCCCCCTCCCTCCATAATACACCCCCCACCCCCCCCACCCCCCTGTTCCCACCTGAAGCCCGTGTTTCTATCCTATTAGTGATGTCAGCATGGTGTTTCTTTGATTGCTCCCCCTTCCCCAATAAACATTTCCCCCTCCCTGTTCCCACCTGAAGCTCATCATAATGTTTCCATCCTACTGGTGACGTCAGCTTGGTGTTTCTTTGATTGCACCCCCCCTTCCCCAATTAACATCTCCCCCTCCCTGTTCCCACTTAAAGCTCATCATAATGTTTCCATCATACTACTTACTAGTGATGTCAGCTTGGTGTTTCTTTGATTGCTCCCCCCTTCCCCCCTCCCCAATACACCCATCTCCCTCCTTTTTCCCCACTTGAAGCCCATGATGTTTCCACAATACTGGTAATGTCAGCTTGGGGCTTCTTTGATTGCCCCCCCCCCCTTCCCCGATACATCCTCCCCCTCCCTTTTCCCAACTGAAGCCCATCATGATGTTTCCATCATTCTGGTGACGTCACCTTGGTGTTTCTCTGCTCCCTCCTCCCCCGCCCCTCCTCCTTCCTGTTTAGAAACCTTGCCAGCACACAGGGTTTTGCCAAGTCTCAGAGGGTCTACCAGATAATTGCTGGCAGACTTGGGTGAGCGCGTATGGAATTCTTCGAGAGATGACTACTTCTCGAACAAAACTATAAAACTCATCTTCACCGAAGCTGGTTTGACTCCCAAATACAAAAGGTGGAAATTGCAGACACAGAAAAGGGGCAGGTAGGGGTGAGAATTAATCGGGGGGGGGGGGGGGGGAACTTGCAAGATATTGCTATTTAATACCATATCACAGACCATTGACCTAATGGCGTCATAATATTACACAATATTGTCAACGCACGTAGACTTTAACATGTGGGTGCGGCTTCCAGACTGCTCAGCTCTTTGAGTAAGAAAAGATAAGTTCAAGCAGGGAGGGAGAGGAGGTGGATACCACCCTCATATTGCTAGCCCCCAAGAAAGGCTGAGGTCTCTACTGTTGGAGAGAGGTGCACTGACGGATGAATGATGTGATTGTGGGTCCGTTATAAACGATAGAATCCTGCTATTTAGTTGGTCTGTGTGTTGTGTGTGTGTGTGTGTGTGTGTGTGTGTGTGTGTGTGTGTGTGTGTGTGTGTGTGTGTGTGTGTGTGCGTGCGCGCATGCACGCGCGCACGTGTGTGTGTGTATTTCATTTTGTTGAGAGTTCCATTGACAGCAAAGAAAACAAACGAGACAGCTTAATGGAGGCAGACACAAGTAGATCATTCAAAGGAAGATTAGGAAAAGACAGGCAACATTTATAGGACATTTTATGAGGAAGGGGGATTTGGAGCACCTGGTCACAATGGGAAAGCTGGAGGGAGAAAATGCTAGACGGACTTGCAGAGTGGCTGAAGACGAGGAGGGTGGAAGAGATGCTAGGGGCAACAAGAGATAGAGGCAGATGGAAGTCCATGATCGCCAATGCCATACGGCAGGGCACCTCATGATGATGATGATGTGTGTGCATGCGTGGGAGAAACAGGGAGAGAGGAGAGAGAGAGAGAGTGTGTGTGTGGGGTGTGTGTGTGTGTGTGTGTGTGTGTGGTGTGTGTTTGGTGGTGCGTGCGTGCGTCGTGCGTCGTGTCGTGGTGTGTGTGTGTGTGTGTGTGTGTGTGTGTGTGTGTGGTGTGTGTGGTGTGTGTGTGTGTGTGTGTGAGAGAGACAGACAGACAGACAGAGTCAGAGAAAGAGAGAGACTGAAAGAAGGCCAGAAAGAGAGAGACAGAAAGACGGCCAGAGAGTAACAGAAAGACAGTCAGAGAGAGAGAGAGAGAGAAGAGAGACAGAAAGACACACAGAGAAACAGAAAGACGGCCAGAGAGAGAGAGAGACAGATAGAGACAGATAGAGACTGGGAGAGAGAGAAAGACGGCCAGAGAGAGAAAGACAGAGACAGAGAGACACAGAAAGACACAGAGAGAGAAAGAAAGACGGCCGCGGAGGGGAGAGAAGACAGACAGACAGACAGAATAAGACACAGAGAGACTGAAAGACGGCCAGAGAGAGACAGAGAGAGAGAAAGAGACAGAGACAGAGAGAAGAGACAGAGAACAGAGAGAAGAACAGAGAGAGAGGACAGACAGAGAGACAGAACAAAAAGGAAGAGACAGAGAAACAGAGACAGAGAGAGACAGAGAAACAGAGACAGAGAAAAAGAGAGACAGAGAGAGAAAGAGAAAAGAGACAAGAAGAGACAGAGAGAGAGACAGAGAGAAGAGAGAGACAGAGAGAAGAGAGAGACAGAGACAGAGAGAGACAGAGAGAGAGAGACAGAGAAGAGAGAGACAGAGAAGAGAGAGAAAAGAGAGAGACAGAGGCAGAGAGAGACGAGACAGAGAGAGACAGAGAGAGAAAGAGAGACAGAGAGAAGAGAAAACAGAAGAGACTAGATATATATATATATATATATATATATATATATATATATATATATATTATATATATATATAACTGTAATGACACAGGCCAGAGCCTCTATCACAACGTCAAGTAGGGGTTGTGATCGCAGTGGGAAAATGAAAATTAAAACGGTACTCATGTTTTATTGGACACATCACAAAGGTAAACGCTCTCATATACTTACTTTTTTTACTTACTCTCTCTCTCTCTCTCTCTCTCTCTCTCACACACACACACACACACACACACACACACACACACCCGCCGCACACACACCACACACACACGCACACACACACACACACGCACACACACACGCACACACACACACGCACACACACACGCGCACACACGCACGCGCACACACCACACACCCACACTGTACGCATCAAAGACATACACACAGACACGCACACATACACACGAACCTACTGAAGAAAACGTACAAATACTTGGTGTGTGTGTGCGTGATTATGAGAAAGAGAAGGAAATAATGTGCGTGCGTGCGTGCGTGCGTGCATGTGCGTCGTGCGGGTATTGTCGAAACTTTTTGAATTATGACAGAACTACGCCGGGAGTGAATGATAAAGGGAGAGTAGTCAGTCCAATGATGGAGGACAAGAACATTAACTCTGTCGACCCGGGCGATGAACCTGAGTAATGGGCTTTTACGGCAATTCGTTTTGAATGAAATGAGACAAAAAGATCATCTGTTCCTACATCTAATCTACGTTTTCCAGTGTTTTAATATTTCTTTGGTAACCCGACACACTGAAAAGGTGTGCTTTCTTCTTCTTCTTCTTTCTTCTCTTCTTCTTTCTTCTTCTTCTTCTTCTTCTTCTTGTGTGTTCGTCATTTTCGGAGAGAGACAGACAGACAGAGAGAGAGAAAGAGAGAGAGTGAGTGTGTGTGTGTGTGTGTGTGTGCGCGCGAGCGCGCGCGTGCGTATGTGTGTATATGTGTGTGCGTGTGTGTGTATGAGTTTGTCTGTGTGTGTACGTTGTGTGTGTATGTATTTGTGTGTGTATGTATGAGTGTGTGTGTGCGTGTGTGTGTGTGTGTGTGTGTGTATGTGTGTGTGTGGTGTGTGTGTGTGTGTGTGTGTGTGTGTGTGTGTGTGTGTGTGTGTGTGTGTGTGTGCATGAGTTTGCGTTTGTGTGTGCGTATGGCATGCGTGTGCGCGTGCGTCGCGCGCGTGTGTGTGGGGTGGGGGGTGGGGGTGTACGTGTGTGTGTGTGTGTTTTTGGGGGTTGTTTTATTTTTTGTTTCTGTTTGTTTGTTGGTTCGTTTTTCGTTGTTGTTGTTGTTGCTTGGGATTCGGTTGGAGGTGTTTTTCTTTTCTCTTTTTTTTTTTTTTTTTGGGGGGGGTGTTCCTGTTTTTGTTGTTGTTGTTGGGGTTTTTTGTTGTTTTTTCTTTTGGTTGTTCGTTGTTGTTGTTGTTGTTATTGTTGTTTTCTTTGTTTGTTCTTCTTTGTTAATTTTTGTTGTGTGTTTTCTTGTTTTCTTCCAGAAAAGTTAGGTCACCACCACCTCACTCCCCTATAACAGAGTTATGGGACAATCTTTATTTTATCTTACCGTTTTTTAAAATGTCCGTTGACATACAGAAACAAGCACACATTAACTTTTGAATAGATGCAACGTTTCTTGTTGTTGTTTTTTCCCAAGGTGAATCGATTAAAATTCAGGTTTTGTAACGTCCCTAATTTTGCTAATAGCTGTATATCTGAGCTGTGCTGCATTTATTTTGTAATATGATATACAGCATTATTAATAATCGGTCATTCGCTTTTAATCTTTCCAAGGCTATCTTCTTTGTTTTCTTTGCCGTCCATGGAACTCTTAACAGACTCCATAGAAAACACATTTCAGCTGCCTCAATCTTGTTCTGGCTTTGCTAGTTGATTGTCCAGGCTTCGCATCTGTACAACAGTATCGGTTCTATGTAACACTGAAGAACTCTCTTCCTGATGTTCAAGTAAACAAGACACCAAATCACACGAAAAGCGATCAGAAACTCTTATTTCATTGACGAAATATCACCATGATACTTCTCGTAGCTATTTGATATATCCATTATAAATATGTGAAAAATATGTATGTCTATACCTTGGCAGTACTTTGTGCTTCTCGTTTTGCTTACATCCAGAATTCTTATTTCATTGACAAAAATATCACCCTGACATTTTCCATAACTATCTATTACTGTCATTCTGAATGTGGAAAATACGTACACAAAATGAACTTGACAGTATTATGTTCTTCTCGTGTTGCTTACAACCAGAACTCATCAGTAAGAGTGACACGAGACCAGACGTAGTTCTCCATTCCCCATCATCAAACCATTTTTCTGATCGAACTCACGGTACAGTATGAAAGCGGAATGGAGCAAGCCCATATCTACAAGACTGAAAAGTATGCCAATCTAGCCAGCAACTTCAGGAAATCTGAGGTCCAAACGCCTGCTACATAGACTGAAGGATGATGGTTGTTAGGGACATCAGGCTGCTACCCTATGAAAGAACTATCAGTTACTAGAAAGGAGAGAACCAGAGCCCTAAAGGCAAAGCCAAGCAGCTGAAGAGTTCCAGCTGAATCTGGTTAAGAAGGAACAAAAGTAAACTTCATCAGGCTTAAAATTCCCTTGACATAACAGTTTTCTGTTTCAGATTCAGTTTCTCAAGATGACGTCTCCGCGCTCGGAATGAATTCCATATGCACTAACGTCACCGTGCCACGTGATGGAGAAGATCCAAAACGATCACGGCACAAGCCTTAAGCCTGCACATAAACCCACGAGCTGGTCAGGTCCTGAGGCCCTACCTAAATAGTTTCATAACCCTGGGGTCCTTGGGGAGTGAGGTGGCAGAGACCTCAACTTTTCCTGGGGCCAGCACCACGAGGGCGGCGCCAATCCCCTCTCCCTAGATTCAAATTAATATTGATCGTCACATTTTTCTTTTTACCAAGACTTCAGAAAAGTAAGAAGGCTAATTGGTCTTCAAGGGGTGGGACCTGGGAAATCAACATATTTCTCTAGTGTTTTATACCAAAGCAGCTGGGCAATGCCCTGCTCTTCACAATTTTCAACTGCCGTGGGATCTTTAGCGTGCGCAGCCAGAAGGCACATGAGTCCGACTCATTTTTCGTCCCCTTCCGAAGGACTAGACGTTCAGTTCGATTTCCGGTCAAACTGAGGAGAAAAGTCGAGGCCTGTACGGGGAGCGAACCCTGGAACTTCGAGTTAAGTTATTGACTGGCAAACTTGTTAACCATTCTGCCACTCTTCTCCCTCGGCATAACAGCTGACTGATGGTTAAGTGATCAGAACACCCGTCACTAGAATGAATTGCACTTTGAGACCACAAAGGCGCGGGTTTGAACCCAGGTGGAAAAAAACAGCAGCAGAGACGCACGACCACTTTGGGGGACCAGGACATAACACATGTCATTTACATGTAACCAAGATTATTCCAGTGGTAGGCTGATAAAATACCAGTATAAAATTCAGACTAGGTAAAACATAGTCTAGGTAGGGCCTCAGGACCTGGCCAGCTCATGGGTTTAAATTAAGTGCAGGATTAAGGATTTTGTGCCATGATCACCTTACACATGGCACCTGTGACGTTAGTGCATACGGAATTCGTTCCGAGCGCAGAAACTGTAACTAAAACGGACATCCGGGAGTCATGACCTGGAAGCAGCCCGATGACCTTTGAGTGTATGAAGTTAAGGGCAGAAACACTTGCTTAAGGGAGGGAAGTGGGGCGGTGGACTTCTCCTCTCAGAACTTTCCGCTGTCCAGCTCTCCCCGGAGTTTCCTGCTATCACGCATCTCGTTTGGCCTCTATTTTCTCGATTAATGTAGAATTATACATAAATCATACAAAAGAGTGCAAAATGATAATAACACATGACAACGGAATAATACAAATTCCACTTCGTCAATTTACGTCTTATGTATGACGCAGATTTATAACTCACGTCCGCAACACACTATGTTTGATTTGACGTCACAATAACACCTCCTTCTGTTCAGCTGTGATTTCTCTAAACGATTGATCTTACAACGTGAATAAAACTTACAACGTGAATAAAAATTAAGTAAAAACTCCCCCCATCCCAGTCCACATCCCTGATCCACCTACCCCCTTAACCCCCGCCCCCCACTACTCCCTACCCCCCTCCCTACCCCCCTCCCTGTGATCGGCGACGCGTCTCCCTTTTAAGCAGATTAATTGGCTCTGTCGTAACCCATTACACACATTGGGGTAAAAGCCAGTTCAATGTGATAGTTTGTGAGGTGCCAAGCACGCAGATAGGTTTTTTCTCCCCCTGTGTCAATTTGGAAATTAAGAGTCATTAATTCAGATTGACTAACTCTCTCTCTCTCTCTCTATCTCTCTCTCTCTCTCTCTCTCTCTCTCTCTCACACACACACACACACACACACACTCATTCACTTACTCAATCGCTCTCTCTCTCTCTCTCTCTCTCTCTCTCTCACTCATTCACTCACTCACTCTCTGTCTTTGTCTCTTTCAATCTCGCTCTCACTCTCTCTCTCGCTCTCTGTCTCTCGCTCGCTCGCTCGCTCTAACTCAGTCACTCTCTGTCTCTCTCTATCTCACTCTATTTCACTCACTCACTCACTCTCTCTCTCTCTCTCTCGCTCGCTCTCACTCACTCACTCAATCTCTGTCTCTCTCTCTCTTTTTCTCTCTCTCAAATTTTCTCTGAAAACTACTCGTGTGTGTGTGTGTGTGTGTGTGTGTGTGTGTGTGTGTGTGTGTGTGTGTGTGTGTGTGTGTGTGTGTGTCCGTGTGTCTGTGTGTGTGCGCGCGCGTTGTTATTGTTAAATGAGTTGATTTATACATAGTATTGTTGCCATTTGGCTAGCTCATTGTTTTTTGTTTTTTTTGTATATCTATTATAGTAAGCGCTTTGATTAAGCTTGGAGTAATCCGCACCCTCACCCACCGAGCGAAGACCATCTGCTCTATCGACACCGCTAGAGAAGAAGAGGTGCAGTACATCAAGAAAGTACTCAGTGTGTCAGGATACCAGAAGTGGGCCTGGGATATTCCGGGAGGCAAGAAAACCATACCCCACCCCTCCACTGAACGACCAACCCCTTCGAGAGGGCACGTCTCCATGCCATACGTCAGCGGCGTCACTGAGGCTCTCAGCAGGAAGATCAGGAAGTTGGGAGTCAGTGTCCACGCCAAGCCCACCAACACCATCAGAAGCCAGTTAGTCCACCCCAAAGACAAAACAGACAAATTGGACACATCAGGGGTGATATATAAGATAGACTGCCAGGACTGTGACCATAGTTATATTGGCGAAACTGAGCGCAACTTGCACAAAAGATTAAAAGAACACAAACGTGAGTTCCTCTCCAGTAGGAGAACATCTGACCCACACCCAACACCATTTGAAAAGGACAGTGTGCAAGTTCTCGACAAAGAAGCAAGATGGTTCCAAGAGGAGTAAAGGAGGCAGTTTATATCGCCGCAAGGAACCCCACCCTCAACCGTGACCGGGACCGACACAACCTGCCACCGTTGTACTCCTCACTTATTCAGTCGCACTGTCGTGAGTTCGCTCATGGCGGTGCCCCTGAAGCCAGTTCTCAACCCAGCAGTTGCGCTGAAGAAGTCGGCCGGATCGCCGATGAAAGCTACGCAGTAAGTGGCTTTTTTATCACTGAGAGACAGGTTCAGCTAGGTAGCCATTACGCTTTGATTAAGTATTCATCATCATCATCATCACCATCATTATCATTACAATTACTGTTATATTATTTTTATAATTATTATATATTATTATATTATTATTATTATTATTATTATTAAGTCATGAGAAATGCTGATATAGAAGGCATGGGCATAAAGATGGAAGGAAAAAACTTACAAACCTGCCCTATGCCGATGATAGTGCGCTATTAGCAGACAACATTATCAGTTTGAAAAGAATTCTATACAGGGTGGATGCAGCAGGCAAAAAGGCTGGCCTAAACTTGAACGCCAAGAAAACAAAAGTGCTTCATATCAAAGTCGAAGACATGAGATTGGAGAATAATTATGACACCTTAATTAACAAAGTTCCCTTAGAAAATGTTAAGGATTTCAAATATCTTGGTTCTGTAAAAAAAAATTTGATGGAACCCGCTCCAAAGACATCAAAATAAGAACTGGAATGGCAAAGCAAAAAATGGTCCAACTCAAACATCTGGAAAGACAGAGGCATACCAAATGGTTCTGAAAATTAGACTTTTAAAATGTCTGATCTGGCCAGTCATGATTTATGGCTGCGACGCCTAGACTCTGAGAAAAGCTGATTGCAGAAGAATTGAGGCAGCAGAAATGTAGTTTTATCAAGGACTACTATGTGTCAAATGGACAGATAGAAGAACTAATGAAAATGTCCTGGAAGAATTTGATACCACCAGAAAACTACTAGCAGACGTCAAGAGAAGACTAAAATACACTGGCCATGTGTCACGCAGCAAGAACACGGACCTCATAGCAACCATTTTTCAAGAAAAAAACGGTGGCAAAAAGGAAGAAAGGCAGCCTTCAATCTCATACATCGAGAAAATAACCAACATGAGTGGCCTAAATATTCAAGAAATTGTTCCCAAAAGTCAAGACAGAGTGGCCTGGAGATTGTGAACTTAGATTTGTATCTTTAAATGTTTTCCAGGCCACTTTATAAGGGGCTTTGGCCTATTTGAAAAAACAACCAATGTCCAATGCTCGCTCTCTCTCTCCCCCCCCCTCCTCTCTCTCTCTCTCACACACACACACACACACACACACACACACACACACGCACGCACGCATGCACACACACACACACACAGGATAACGGAAATCAATGCTCGCTCGCTCTCTCTCTCTCTCTCTCTCTCTCGCTCTCTCTTGCTCTCTCTCTTCTACCTCACCACACACACACACACACACTCTCTCTCTTTCTCTCTTCCCCCCTCTCTCTCTCTCACATACACACACAGACACGCGCGGCACGCACGCATGCACACACGCATGCACACACACACACAAGGATAACGGAAATCAATGCTCTCTCTCTCTCTCTCTCTCTCTCTCTCTCTCTCTCTCTCCTCTCTCTCTCTCTCTCTCTCTCCTCCTCACACACACACACTATCTTCTCTCACCCCTCACACACACTCTTCTCTCTCTCTCTCTCACCACCTCTCTCTCTCTCCATCCTCCTCTCTCTCTCTCTCTCTCTCTCTCCTCTCTCTCCTGCTTCATCTGCGTGTCTGTAAATGATACCCGAGCACAGAGATTTGTCATCCGTTAAATACTGTTTTTTTAAAACAAATTTCATGTCGATTGCCACAAACCAAACCCAGCGAGAAGTGCAAACGGATCAAGTATTATAAAAGCCACAGGTCACATTGACATGAAACAGAATACCTTCCATCAACATTTATTAATTCTTTGTCATTTCTGTTATCACTTTTTTCTAATACGTCGTCGTCTTGTTCTTCTTTTTTCTTCTTCTTTCTTCTTCTTCTTCTTCTTCTTCTCTCCTTCTTCTTCTTCTTCTTCTTTCTTCTTTTCTTCTTTCTTCTTCTCTCTTTCTCTTCTTCTTCTTTTTCTTCTTCTCTTCTTCTTCTTCTCTCTTCTTCTTCTTCTTTTTCTTCTTCTTCTTCTTCTCTTCTTCTTTCTTTTCTCTTTCTTCTTTCTTTCTTCTTTCTTCTTCTTTTCTTCTTCTTCCTTCTTCTTCTTTCTTTCTTCTCTTCTTTCTTCTTCTTTTTTTTTTTTTTCTTCTTCCTTCTTCTTCTTTCTTCGTCTTCTTCCTTCTTCTTCTTTTTCTTCTTCTTCCTTCTTCTTATCTTCTTCCTCTTTTTTTTTTTTTTGGCTTTCTTCTTCTGCTCCTCAACTGCTGCTTTCTCCTTCTTCTTCTTTTTCTTTTTCTTTTTCTTCTTCTTCTTCTTTCTCCTTCTTCTTTCTTTTCGTCTTCTTTTTCTTTTTCTTTCTTCTTCGTTTTCTTCTTCTTCCTTCTTCTTCTTCTTTCTTCTCTTCTTCTTCTTCTTTTTTTTTTTTTTTCTTCTTCTTCCTTCTTCTTCTTTCTTCGTCTTCTTCCTTCTTCTTCTTTTTCTTCTTCTTCCTTCTTCTTATTCTTCTTCCTCTTTTTTTTTTTTTTGCTTTCTTCTTCTGCTCCTGCAACTGCTGCTTTCTCCTTCTTCTATTACTCCTCCTCCTCCTACTACTACTACTACTACTACTACTACTACTACTACTATTACTGTCACCACCACCATCCACCCACCACCACCACTAATACTACTACTACCACCACCACTACTACTACCACTACTACTGCTACTACTTTCTTCCTCTTCTTTTTCGTCTTCATCTTTCTTCTTCTTCTTCTTCTTCTTCTTCTTCTTCCTTTTCCTCCTCTCCTCTTCCTCCTCCTTTCTCGTCCTCCTTCTGTTTTCTTCTTCTTCTTCTTTTTCCAATTTTTCAGGTCAACATATGTGCGGACCTGCTCGTGCCTAAGCCACCTTCATGTGTGTTGCACACGCGTGCAGAATACCAAATATGCTCGTTAAAGATACTGTTAAGTCCTGTCAATGGCTGGCTTGTGGAAACACAAAAACACCCAACAAGCAAGCAGAGGCAAGTTCGGGAAAAAAAAAAACGGTTAGTTAATAACTTTTATCGTGGGAAAATAACGTGTCAATGTTATCATCACACATAATTTTATTGTACACGTTGTCATGGGTTTACTGTTTGTTTGGTTGGTTGGGTGTTGTTGTTGTTGTTGTTTTGTTGTTGTTGTTGTTGTTTGTTGTTTTTATTTGTTTTGTTGTTTGTTTGTTTGTTTGTTTGTTTGTTTGTTTGTTTGTTGTTTGTTTGTTTGTTTGTTTTTCGTTTGTTCGTTTTTTAACAGAGGTATGGACTCAAGATCTGATATCTCGAATTCAGTCCCAGCCTGCAACATTAAAAACTGTCGTGTTCGCTGCCCATCTTATTGTTTTCATCATCTTAGTGATGTCAGTTCAGTGTTCTATAAGTCCCTCTATCTCCCCCTTCCCCATTTCAGGGCCTTGCTAACACGCAAGGTTTTGCGCAGGCTCAGGAGGTGTACCAGGGTGGATGTCTCAGCAGAGGTTGTAGATTTCATCTGACGGCTGATGGGAGAGATGATCAGCGGACCTGGTTGACACCAGGATCTCTTACAAGAGTAAACGTTCAGGTTCATACTGCTTAAAGCCCAGCCGACTGCTACAGCCATATCAGGGCTAACACCACGTTAAAAACAACACTCAAGTTTAAGTAAAAAGAAAACAGGTAAAAACCAAGCTCACCATTATCTTTGCAAAGTCAAAAATGCATCCAATGAAAACAAATCATTTTCATGCGTAAAATCACATAAGATGAAATCTCTTGATCTCGTTAAAGCTGGAAAATTGCATCTGGAGGGACGTCTCTGAAGGGGTTCTTTAACGAGTCCGCCGTGTAGTGCTTATGTCTCACATCGTGCAAGTCCAAGCATTAACAGTAAGCAGAGAGTTACAACCCTGTCATACAGTCTAAATCCTAGATGGAACTCCGTAGCATCATCAGTATTGTCATTGTCATCACCATAGCATCATCAGTATTGTCCTCACTGTCATCACCATAGCATCATCAGTATTGTCCTCATTGTCATCACCATAGCATCATCAGTATTGTCCTCACTGTCATCACCATATCATCATCAGTATTGTCCTCATTGTCATCACCATAGCATCATCAGTATTGTCTCCACTGTCATCACCATAGCATCATCAGTATTGTCCTCACTGTCATCACCATAGCATCATCAGTATTGTCCTCACTGTCATCACCATAGCATCATCAGTATTGTCACTGTCATCACCATAGAATCATCAGTATTGTCATTGTCATCCCATAGCATCATCAGTATTGTCATTGTCATCACCATAGCATCATCAGTATTGTCACTGTCATCACCATAGCATCATCAGTATTGTCATTGTCATCACCATAGCATCATCAGTATTGTCCTCACTGTCATCACCATAGCATCATCAGTATTGTCATTGTCATCACCATATCATCATCAGTATTGTCCTCACTGTCATCACCATATCATCATCAGTATTGTCCTCACTGTCATCACCATAGCATCATCAGTATTGTCCTCACTGTCATCACCATAGCATCATCAGTAATGTCTCCACTGTCATCACCATATCATCATCAGTATTGTCCTCACTGTCATCACCATAGCATCATCAGTATTGTCATTGTCATCACCATAGCATCATCAGTATTGTCCTCACTGTCATCACCATAGCATCATCAGTATTGTCCTCACTGTCATCACCATAGCATCATCAGTATTGTCATTGTCATCACCATATCATCATCAGTATTGTCCTCACTGTCATCACCATATCATCATCAGTATTGTCCTCACTGTCATCACCATATCATCATCAGTATTGTCCTCACTGTCATCACCATAGCATCATCAGTATTGTCCTCACTGTCTCCCATAGCATCTCAGTATTGTCCCACTGTCATCACCATAGCATCATCAGTATTGTCCTCACTGTCATCACCATAGCATCATCAGTATTGTCCTCACTGTCATCACCATAGCATCATCAGTATTGTCTCACTGTCATCACCATGCATCATCAGTATTGTCCTCATGTCATCACAACATCATCAGTATTGTCCTCACTGTCATCACCATAGCATCATCGTATTGTCTTGTCATCACTTTCATCTCAGTATTGCTCATGTCATCACCATAGCTCATCAGTATTGTCCTCACTGTCATCACCATAGCATCATCAGTTTGTCATTGTCATCACCATATCTCATCAGTATTGTCCTCATTGTCATCACATAGCTCATCAGTATTGTCTTGTCATCACCATACATCATCAGTATTGTCCTCATTTTCATCACCATAGCATCATCAGTATTGTCTCCACTGTCATCACCATAGCATCATCAGTATTGTCCTCACTGTCATCACCATAGCATCATCAGTATTGTCTCACTGTCATCACCATAGCATCATCAGTATTGTCCCCACTGTCATCACCATAGCATCATCAGTATTGTCTCACTGTCATCACCATAGCATCATCAGTATTGTCCTCACTGTCATCACCATAGCATCATCAGTATTGTCTCACATGTCATCACCATAGCATCATCAGTATTGTCCCTCACTGTCATCACCATAGCATCATCAGTATTGTCTCACTGTCATCACCATAGCATCATCAGTATTGTCATTGTCATCACCATAGCATCATCAGTATTGTCTCCACTGTCATCACCATAGCATCATCAGTATTGTCCTCACTGTCATCACCATAGCATCATCAGTATTGTCTCCACTGTCATCACCATAGCATCATCAGTATTGTCTCCACTGTCATCACCATAGCATCATCAGTATTGTCTCACTGTCATCACCATAGCATCATCAGTATTGTCTCACTGTCATCACCATAGCATCATCAGTATTGTCTCACTGTCATCACCATAGCATCATCAGTATTGTCCTCACTGTCATCACCATAGCATCATCAGTATTGTCTCACTGTCATCACCATAGCATCATCAGTATTGTCTCACTGTCATCACCATAGCATCATCAGTATTGTCTCCACTGTCATCACCATAGCATCATCAGTATTGTCTACTGTCATCACCATAGCATCATCAGTATTGTCCTCCACTGTCATCACCATAGCATCATCAGTATTGTCTCCACTGTCATCACCATAGCATCATCAGTATTGTCTCCACTGTCATCACCATAGCATCATCAGTATTGTCCTCACTGTCATCACATAGCATCATCAGTATTGTCTCCACTGTCATCACCATAGCATCATCAGTATTGTCTCACTGTCATCACCATAGCATCATCAGTATTGTCTCCACTGTCATCACCATAGCATCATCAGTATTGTCCTCACTGTCATCACCATAGCATCATCAGTATTGTCCTCACTGTCATCACCATAGCTCACATTAGTCTCACTGTCATCACATTAGCTCATCAGTATTGTCTCATGTCATCACCATAGCATCATCAGTATTGTCTCCACTGTCATCACCATAGCATCATCAGTATTGTCCTCACTGTCATCACCATAGCATCATCAGTATTGTCTCCACTGTCATCACCATAGCATCATCAGTATTGTCTCTCACTGTCATCACCATAGCATCATCAGTATTGTCTCCACTGTCATCACCATAGCATCATCAGTATTGTCCTCCACTGTCATCACCATAGCATCATCAGTATTGTCCTCACTGTCATCACCATAGCATCATCAGTATTGTCTCACTGTCATCACCATAGCATCATCAGTATTGTCTCTCACTGTCATCACCATAGCATCATCAGTATTGTCTCTCACTGTCATCACCATAGCATCAATCAGTATTGTCTCACTGTCATCACCATAGCATCATCAGTATTGTCTCCATGTCATCACCATAGCATCATCAGTATGTCCCTGTCTACCTGCATTCAGTTGTCCATGTTCACCATAGCATCATCAGTATTGTCTCCACTGTCATCACCATAGCATCATCAGTATTGTCTCACTGTCATCACCATAGCATCATCAGTATTGTCCTCTGTCATCACCATAGCATCATCAGTATTGTCTCACTGTCATCACCATAGCATCATCAGTATTGTCTCACTGTCATCACCATAGCATCATCAGTATTGTCTCATGTCATCACCATAGCATCATCAGTATTGTCTCCCTGTCATCACCATAGCTCATCAGTATTGTCTCACTGTCATCACCATAGCTCATCAGTATTGTCTCCACTGTCATCACCATAGCATCATCAGTATTGTCCTCACTGTCATCACCATAGCATCATCAGTATTGTCTCACTGTCATCACCATAGCATCATCAGTATTGTCCTCACTGTCATCACCATAGCATCATCAGTATTGTCTCCACTGTCATCACCATAGCATCATCAGTATTGTCTCACTGTCATCACCATAGCATCATCAGTATTGTCTCCACTGTCATCACCATAGCATCATCAGTATTGTCTCCACTGTCATCACCATAGCATCATCAGTATTGTCCCACTGTCATCACCATAGCATCATCAGTATTGTCTCACTGTCATCACCATAGCATCATCAGTATTGTCTCCACTGTCATCACCATAGCATCATCAGTATTGTCTCCACTGTCATCACCATAGCATCATCAGTATTGTCTCCACTGTCATCACCATAGCATCTTCAGTATTGTCCCACTGTCATCACCATAGCTCATCAGTATTGTCTCCACTGTCATCACCATAGCATCATCAGTATTGTCTCCATGTCATCACATAGCATCATCAGTATTGTCTCCACTGTCATCACCATAGCATCATCAGTATTGTCCTCATGTCATCACATAGCATCATCAGTATTGTCATGTCATCACATAGCTCATCAGTATTGTCTCACTGTCTCACCATAGCATCATCAGTATGTCTCACTGTCATCACCATAGCATCATCAGTTTGTCCATGTCATCACCATAGCATCATCAGTATTGTCTCCACTGTCATCACCATAGCATCATCAGTATTGTCCTCACTGTCATCACCATAGCATCATCAGTATTGTCTCCACTGTCATCACATAGCATCATCAGTATTGTCTCCACTGTCATCACCATAGCATCATCAGTATTGTCTCCACTGTCATCACCATAGCATCATCAGTATTGTCTCACTGTCATCACATAGCATCATCAGTATTGTCTCACTGTCATCACCATAGCATCATCAGTATTGTCTCCACTGTCATCACCATAGCATCATCAGTATTGTCTCCACTGTCATCACCATAGCATCATCAGTATTGTCTCCACTGTCATCACCATAGCATCATCAGTAATGTCCTCACTGTCATCACCATAGCATCATCATATGTCTCACTGTCATACATGCTCACTTGTCCCACTGTCATCACCATAGCATCATCAGTATTGTCTCCACTGTCATCGCCATAGCATCATCAGTATTGTCTCCACTGTCATCACCATAGCATCATCAGTATTGTCTCCACTGTCATCACCATAGCATCATCAGTATTGTCCTCACTGTCACAACCATAGCATCATCAGTATTGTCTCCACTGTCATCACCATAGCATCATCAGTATTGTCCTCACTGTCACAACCATAGCATCATCAGTATTGTCCTCACTGTCATCACCATAGCATCATCAGTATTGTCCTCACTGTCATCACCATAGCATCATCAGTATTGTCCTCATTGTCACCACCATAGCATCGTGCAAACCTGTCCCGATTCTGTGGCCCTTTGTGTCCTGCTCTCGTGGTCACGTCACTTTTGGTGGATATGGAGGTGTGCTGGAGTGCCGAAATGAGCTGGGGGTTCGTGACAAGGGAGTGATTCTCCAGATGGGATGTAAAAAAAATATGGTAATGAAAGTAACAAAGAAGCACAGAACAAGACACAAACAGGAGACACAGAACCTAAACCTCTGAAATAAACAATCGTTATCATCTGTATCATCACCATCAAGCGCCCTGCCGCATGGCGTTGGCGATCATGGCCCTCCATATGCAATTATCCCTTGCTGCCGCAAGCACATCTTCCACCCCCTCTGTCTTCAGCCACACTGCAAGTCCGTCCAATATTTTCTCCCTGGGTCTACCTGGTGCTCTCTTTCCCTCCACCTTTCCTGTTGTGACCAAGTGCTCTAATTCCCCTTTCCTCATAAAATGGTCTATATAAATGTTCACTGACTTTTCCTAATCATCCTTACCAATGATCGTCTTGTGTCTGCCTCCATCAAGACTGTCTCCTTTGTTTTCTTTGCTGTCCATGGTACTCTCAACATTCTTCTTAGAAACCACATCTCGGCTGCCTCAATCTTGTTCAGGCTTTGTTTGTTGACTGTCCACGCCTCACAACTGTATAACATTACCGGTTCTATATAACATTCAAGAAATACCTTCCTGGTGTTAACTGATAGGCATTATCATCCGCCTCGTCATCATATTCCTGCGTCACTTTCTACTTACTAATACTTTAACACAATGGCTCGGCCAATTTATAATCCTTCAGGCTTCAGGGTAAATATATTTTTCGTCTTTACCAGTCTGACCTCCATATTGACCAGTCTGACCTCAATACTGACCAGTCTGACCTCCACATTGACCAGTCTGATCTCCATATTGACCAGTCTGATCTCCACTGTCCTCTCTCCATTGTAAGCTCACAATGAACGTCGGAACCAATACATATATCACATATATATCATTTGAGTCGGCAGACAGAAAAAATACGTAATCTTCGATCCTCTCTCTCTCTCTCTCTCTCTCTCTCTCTCTCTCTCTCTCTCTCTCTCTCTCTCTCTCTCTCTTCTTTCTCTCTCTCTCTTCTCTCTCTCTTTCTCTCGTCTCTTCTCTCTGTCTCTCTCTCTCTGTCTCTCTCTCTCTCTTTCCAGCTCTCTTTCTCTCTCCCTCTGTCTCTCTCTCGCGCACACACACTCTCACTCACTCACTCTCTCTCTCTCTCTCTCTCTCTCTCTCTCTCTCTCTCTCTTCTCTTCTCTTCTGTCTCACACACACACACACCTCTCTCTCTCTCTCTCTCTCTCTCTCTCTCTCTCTCTCTGTCTCGACACACACACACTCTCTCTCTCTCTCTCTGTCTCAACCCCCTCCCTCTCTCTCTTTCTCTTCCTCTCTCTCTCTGTCTCGCGCGCACACACACACACACACACACACACACACACACACACACACACACACACTCTCTCTCTCTCTCTCTCTCTCTCTCTCTCTCAGTACTAAATATTGGTACACAGATCCCTCCCAAAAATGGTTTTAGGTGATTTCGGTAAACAGTCTGTGTTGACTGTATCTGCCGTAAGATGTACCAAGTACTGGCAGAGCAGTAAGCCTCCCAGAGACACGACCTACCAAAGAAAGCTTACAGAACGTCTTTTTACCAGGTAGATTTAGGAAAGCAATCCCGGGCATATCAAATCAGGCTGGTGCTTGGCGGAAAACGGATTTGGGCATGTCTGGATGCAACGGTGTTAGGTCTGAAAGGCATTCCTAACAGAGTTCAGACGACGACTCTCCTATCAGTACCAACAGATTACATGATGACTCTCCTATCAGTACCAACAGATGATGACTCTCCTATCAGTACCAACAGATGGTGACTCTCCTATCAGTACCAACAGATGATGACTCTCCTATCAGTAACAACAGATGATGACTCTCCTGTCAGTACCAACAGATGATGACTCTCCTATCAGTACCAACAGATGATGACTCTCCTATCAGTACCAACAGATGATGACTCTCCTATCAGTACCAACAGATGATGACTCTCCTATCAGTACCAACAGATGATGACTCTCCTATCAGTACCAACAGATTACATGATGACTCTCCTATCAGTACCAAACAGATGATGACTCTCCTATCAGTACCAACAGATGATGACTCTCCTATCAGTACCAACAGATGATGACTCTCCTATCAGTACCAACAGATGATGACTCTCCTATCAGTACCAACAGATAGTGACTCTCCTATCAGTACCAACAGATGATGACTCTCCTATCAGTACCAACAGATGATGACTCTCCTATCAGTACCAACAGATGATGACTCTCCTGTCAGTACCAACAGATGATGACTCTCCTATCAGTACCAACAGATGATGACTCTCCTGTCAGTACCAACAGATATGGCGTGCTAGTACAACTGAACACGATAGATCTCAATTTTATTCCATCTTTTAAGTCGTTGTCGTTATTGTTGTTTAAAAGCCCGGCCAACTGCGAAGAGCCATATCAGGGCTATAATCGCTTGAAAACATAAAACAGAAGAAAGAAAAGAAAATTAAGTACACATCGCAATGCATTCGTGCACATAATCTAAGGACATGCCCCAGGCGTTGACCACTCGGTCCAATTTATCGCACATGGGGATTTTTAAAAAAAACACCTGAATACAAATTTAAGCATACCTAAGGACACCAAAACATGTATAAAAACGGACATAAATTACCTAAAATTGCTTTCGCATATTTCGCCTTCCTACAGCCAAAACGGCGCTTAACACAAGTACCCAATTATCACTTCTAAGAGAAAGTACGTAAGACTTTACCAAACACATACAGGTGAATGGACCAGTAAGGCAGAAAATGATAGGAAGAAATGACAGAAAGCAAAGGAATAAGGCAGAAACAAAGCGAGTGACAGAAAAGAAGAAATTTCTAGCGCAAAATTTCCAGAAGGCTGGGAGTACTATTTATACTAAAGAGCCCCCGGCATCCTCTCGTGGGAGGGAGTCAATTTTTAAGTGTTGCACTCAGACAGAGAAATATATCGAGTACTATCTTCCGCGTTATTTTACAGACATGTACGTAAACGTTCAAATTAGGAATGTCTCAAACTAAAAACTCACATGTCTCAACTATAATGATTGCAAGCAAAGTTCTGGTGACAGCTCAGAAAGACAGCAAATTTAGGAACCCTTAGGGGCCATGTAGGCCACAACAGAAAAGGAAAATTAGGCCGTGTCTTCAGCATCAGGTCTGACAGCTTTTGGAAGTGAAAAAACACCCTTGAAGTTTTGGTTATAAGAAAGAAAGAAAGAAAGAAAGAAAGAAAGAAAGAAAAAGAATGAATGAATGAATGAAACGAACGAAGAATGAATGAATGAATGAATGAACGAATGAAAGAATGAATGATTGAAGAATGAATGAATGAATGATAATGACGAATGAATGAATGAATGAATGAAAGACAGAAAGAAAGATGAATGGGATGAATGAATGAAGGAAGGAAGGAAGGAAGGAAGGAAGAACGAACGAACGAAAGAAAGAAAGAAAGACAGAAAGAAAAAATGAATGATTGAATGAATAATGAATGAATGAATGAATGAATGAAAGAACGAACGAACGAACGAACGAACGAACGAATGAATGAATGAATGAATGAATGAATGAATGAATGAATGAATGAATGCACTGACAGCTTCCGACTCGGTAATGTTTCGACTGTGGTTGTGGGGAGTTGATCTGGCAGCTGGACGAGCTGTCCAGTAGAAAAAGGATGGCCGGTTGTGAAGTAAAAGAAGAGCCCTTTCACCTTCTGTTAGTTTCAGTTTTAGTTTCTCAAGATGACATCTCCGCGCTTGGAACGATTTCCATATGCACTAACGTCACAGGTGCATGTGTATGGTGATCATTGCACAAGCCTTAAGCCTGCGCATATATACCCATGAGCTGGCCAGGTTCTGAGGACCTACCTGGACTATATTTTTACCTAGTCTATATTTTATACCTGTACTGTTACCTAGTCTATATTTCATACTGGTATTTTATCAGCTTCCGCTGGAATAATCCTGGTCACATGTAAATGACGTGTGTATCTTACTTAAAAAAAACATACATATAAAGTAAATAAATAAATCAAAGGTCTGAATCACAACACAACTAGCTATTCTGTATAAATTCGTCTCACATGACAGACCCCCCCTCCCCCTCAGTCAATGCCCAAATGCTCAGCAGTCTATCAACTAGCTGAAGACAATATTTTCTTAATCAAAGATAGGTATGTAATAAGTGAGTGAGTGAGTAGTGGAGTGAGTGAGTGAGTGAGTGAGTGAGTGAATGAGTAATTAAGTGAGTGAGTGAGTGAATGAGTGAGTGGTGAGTGAGTGAGTGAGTGAGTGAGTGAGTGAGTGAGTGAGTGAGTGAGTGATGAGTGAGTGAAGAAAGTGTCAAGCGCCGAATTATGTTCCGCGCCGGAACCCGTGATTGAACCAGGGACCTTTAGATCTTCAGTCTGACGCTCTCCCAACTGAGCTATTCCTCTGTTTGTCCGATGACCGGACGGGGCCTGACTGGTACGCGGTGTGTGAATATGTTCCGGAGTTTCTCATCTCCAGATCTGGTCATTTGGTATGTAAACAAAGCAACATGACTGGGTCCGAAAAGAGTCATGCAGCGCACAGACCCCTCCCCCCCCCCCTCAATTTTTTTCTTTCTTGCTAGGCGGAATGTCTACCTAGCGTCGGGGGTCGAGAGGTGATTGGCCACAGTGAGGCATTGTTGATCTGGGTACATCCCTTCCCCAGCATTCTTGAGTGTTTGTTTATGAGCTGAGTGTTTGCTTATAACCAATTAAAACTCATAGTCCAAAACAAGTGTGACTGCCCGCATTCAAGCAAACAGGAACCAGAAAAAAACACGAAAAAAGAAAAAGAACGCGTATTCAATACAACATGACAAGGCAGGCGCAAATTTTCGGCCAACTGACTTTTGTCAAGCGTAAGATCACAAACAAACAAACAACAGATACAAAAATTCAACACTGGACGGAGCAGCAGGGAAATTTCAGTCTTTTTCTCCTAATTTTTGTATCTGGTGTTTGTTGTATTAAATACGCGTTCATATTCTTTTTTCGTGTTTTTTTTCTGGTTCCTAAAACTCGTATGCTCCGTTGTAATGTTGCCTAGACACCTACTATGCCCATTGCGCAAGAACGGAAGCGGAAGATGAAGAACATGTACCAATCAAATATAAATACCACAGAGGTTCAGAAAAGAAGTTAATGTTCCAGAAGAAATGACAGGCGGAGTTACGAATCAAAGGAAGATCAATCAGAGTTTCAAACAGGACAATTTACGTACAGAGCTTTCAAAAAAACGACAGAAGATAAGCACACCAACCACACTGAAAACTGGTGATCAGCTCTGAATATAAATCCTTCTGTAATAATAACAGTTCATGTGTACATAAGTTTTCCATACTATTTCGAAAAGAATTGTTTTTTAAAGCAACGTTTTACGTGTTACGTTTATGTCTATGATATGGGAATGTACACACGATTATTGATCCTGATCGACCACCCCCCCCCCCCCTCTCCTTTTTCCCTTGACATGAATATGCTCCAGGTTTAATCAATAAACCATTCTCTGTCTGTCTGTCTGTCTGTCTGTCTGTCTCTTTCTCTCTCTCTCTCTTCTTCTCTCTCTCTCTCCACACACACACACACACAATATCTCACACACACACGCACACACACACAACTCTCTCTCTCTTCTCTCTCCTCTCTCTCTACACACACACACACACGCACACATCTATCACACACACACACACACACACACACACACAACACATCATCTCTCTCTCTCTCTCTCTCTCACACACACACACACACACACACACACGCACGCACACAATCTGTCTCTCTCTCTCTCTCTCTCTCTCCTCTCCCTCCACACACACACACACACACACACGTCTATCTCACACACACTCTCCCCCCCCCTCTCTCTCTCTCTCCCTCTCTCTCTTTCTCTATCTGTCCACTTTAAGAGCTGCTTTCTCTGTTCTCTGAGTGGCTTCAGTGTGACAATTCACATTCATATTTAAACCATTTTAACTCCTTCACCCTACACTTCAACACAACAAAAACTGCTAAGAGACGGGAAATGGGAAACACAGCCTGGCCATCCAGCTTTTGTCTTCCTTTCGCCCCGTGTCAATCCTCCCTTCTACTTTTTGGCTGTGATCCATTAGGGGTTGTGTCGTGTCCTGTCCTGTCGTGTCGTGTCCTGTCGTATCCTGTCGTGTCGTGTCGTTCCTTGTTTTGTTGTGTCGTGTTGTGTTGTGTTGTGTCGTTCCTTGTTTTGTTGTGTCAGGAGTGGCGGTCTTGTGGTTAATTTAAAGCACCTGCTTGGTAAGCGAGAGATCTCGAGTTCCAATTCCGATTGAATAAAGATTTTCTAACCTCCCCCCCCCCCCTCTCCCCCAATTCCATATCCAAAGAAGGTGCTTTTGTCTTTTTGTTTGTTTTGTTTTTGTTTTGCTTTGCTTTTGTTAAACATGACCCGCTCTGACTAAAGGTACAATGAGTCGGGCGAGGCCTTCTGCTGCTGTGGGCTGAAAACTCTGAACAGGGACAATAAGTCGATTTTGAGTTTTCTGCATTTCCATGCTCTATAACCATTTTTACACCATGTTCTAACACAATAATGTCAAATTCAATCGATAAGTATAATTTTTTGTGTTTTAATGTGTGGTAAGTGCTACTATCTGGCCGCTTAAAGCTACCCGATTGCCCCATTTTGCGTTGCCGCGACATATTTCACCTCAGACAAAGACCAGGCATGTTGTATATATTTTTAGAAACAGCAGTTTCGCGCGCACCTCACACTGTCTGTTGCCTTCATTCAAAGTTGGTATGCCTTGCGTAAAACTCCTCCAAATATGGTAAACAGAGCACTTTGCTAAACCAATCACAGCAGAGGATTTTGAAGCTCCTTGACAACGTCCAGTATATTTGATTCTGATTGGCTGAACATTTGCTAAGGGGGGCCACTCAGCTACAACCCCACTCGATCAGTCACTGCGAAAGATGGCGGAGGAAAGACGAAATCGACGTCTGTTAGACCTGTTAAATCTGTCTTTGGCAGCTAATATTGTTCCAGAGAGTGATGAATTGAGGGACCTGATTGTTGACTACTTCATAGACGACGGTATTGCCTCCGATTCTTCTGTCAGAGCACAGCATCGATTTCCCCCCTCGTTCATTCAGATCAAAAGGTTCAGAATAGCAATAGTACTGTAGTGTTTAGATCTCTCTCGCCTCTACAAATTCGCACATGAACAGACCACACCGACACACGAACGGACTTGACCAAATGTACTCTTCGTTGTTGTCATTTTGGCTGTGTGTACCGTTGTGATCATAGGTGTATGCACCACACTCTTAGGCCTACTTCGTAGTGGTGGACGTAGGTAATAAACATTTTACAGACGTTATTTTTAAGTTTACTACAGTCATTATATGCATTGCACTGTTGCTATACCTTCAGCTACTTTGTGGGGGGCTTGTTTTTTTAATTTGGGAACAGTTTGTCATAAATTCTGACATACAATATTGGATGCTATTTTTCTTCTCTTTTCAAAACATTCACAAATTCCGTAACATTTTGGTGATTTAAGTACGCTTCTCTTAAATCTATTTTTCTTTTTGTTGTTTTGGATGGATGGACAATTAAGTAAACAAGGGAAGCATGGAATTTCAGCTGATTTGGTTGATATTTAATGCTTGTTGCTGAGGAGTTTCTGACCATACCCTTTCAATTCAGGCCTATTCTCTTCAACATCGTTTTTCTCAAAATGGCTGACTTGACCCCTCTCATCTTTGAAAGCCCATAACTTTTTTTGTTTTTGTAGCCTGAAATATCAACTTTAGTACCATTTGAAAGCTGAGATTCTAAACTTTATAGTGATACCAAAACCTAAAAATGCCTAAACTGAGACTTATTGTGTCTTTTGTGAGAATGGGTCACAAACGTCTTTCATTACTTACTTTCGATATGCACAATATCATTTACAATATACATCAAACATATTTCAATTCATGGGGAGAGTCAATCTCATAACACAAGGAACAAAGGAAGGAAAATGAAATAAAACATATGAAGGAGCAAAACACAGCAATCTGTCAGCTGCAACATTTCCAAAGTCAACAACAAGATGGGCCAAAGCTGTTTGTTTGTTTGTTTGTTTTGTTTTGTTATGTTGTTTAAAGCCCAGCCGACTGCGTAGAGCCATATCAGGGCTATAACGCTTCAAAACATACAAAACTTCAACAGGAAGAAAAAAGAAAAGAAAATTAAGTACACATATCAATGCATTCGCGCAAACAACCCAAGGATATGCCCCCGGCGTTGACTACTCCATCCAATTCATCACAAAGGGGATTTAAAAAAAACACATCTGAATATAAGTTCAAGCATACCTAAGGAAACAAAAATATACAAAAACGGGTCTAAATTACCTAAAATTGCGCTTTCGCTTAATTCGCTTCCCAAGAGCCAAAAATGCACTTTCAATTCTAAGAAAAAGTACGTGACTTTATCGAACACATACAGGTGAATGCCCAGGCTGTTAGAGTGAGGCATGCAATACAAACAGATACCTTACATCATCACAACGATACAATTAATGATGAAAAGTCATAATTGATTAACTTGCATCGTAGGAATCAATAACTGAAGGATAAAATAACCAGTCTGCCTGAACCTTGATTTTACATTATATTCTTCAATTCTGCATCGGTATGTCACTTTGTTTGTTTTTTGTTTGGTTTTGTTTTGTTTTGTTTTTCGTTTTGTTTTTGTTTTTTGTTTTTGTTCTTTTTTTTTTTGTTTTTTGTTTTTTTGATGAAAGAAGAAAAGTTTGGTAAAGTGTAACATAACTTACAAGCATACATTTTAGCAAACGATATCATGAAGTCAGGAATCTGGCTTGTCTTTAATCCAAATAAAACTGCCATAAATTACACCATAATTTCACTGAGTTTCATGTTATACGATAGAGGACATCTTTCAATCAACAATTTTCAAAATTTTGCCAATATTATACTGTACTATGACACCTCCAAAAGAGATGTTCAATGCCTTCTTTGTTCTCTTCAGAAACTATACAGATTATCATAACAACTGGCATTTCTCTCAAAACGACTTTTTTGGAAAGATTCTGTGTACATCAGAATGTGAAACAACTTGAGCTTCGTGTCCTTAATTTTGTGCAGTTTATGAAAAACGCTTTTCCATACAAGTGTACAATTAAGGGTTTCATTCTAATTTGAACAACATTCGGGGTTACCGTCTTTTGATATCAAAATATCGTAATAAAGTTTAATATCTTTTCGCACTGAGTAGTGTTTTCAGTCCAAGGGTTCTCGGCAATGATGTGTCTTCAATCTCTATGTTAACAATTCTGAATATAGTTTTCATAGAAAATACACATCCAGCAATGGTAATGAAGTCTCCATTTACATATGCAATGTAGTAATTACCATTTTAATCCAGTTTGTAGGCGTTACAATTGCGTACCAATTAGAATATTCTCTCTGAATAGCACTAGTTCAGCGAGAAGTCCAGGGAATTTTTTTGGGTTCTATTTTACGGCAAAATTCTTTATATGCTTTTGACGTGTGTGTCCAAAACGTCGGATTCCTTTTCTTCGTATTAATCAAACTTGAACCACAATGTTTTAAATTATTAAGAAATGAATACACGGTTCCACAAACTTTTTTTGTTTTTGTTTTGTTTATGTTTTTTGTTTGTTTTTGTTTTTCTCGCTCTCTCTCTCCATTTGTGGCTTGTATTTCTAAGCATCTTTATCCAAGCTTTAGAGCTAAAATATGTTTTCAAGTGAGGAATACCAAGTCTTCCATTTGTTACAGTCTTGACTGCGGTCCTCCTATTAATTCTGTCCAGTTTTCCCTTCCACACAATCTGATAACAGAGCCTTTAAAGTTCTGAAATGAAAACATCAGATGGATTGGGGAGCAACATCCACAGATACACGAGTTCAGGCAAAATTGGGGATATTAATACAGCTATTCGGCCAAGAGTGGTGCTTTTTCCCAACCAAATTTTAAACAATGTTTTGACTTCTGAAATTTGTTCAGAGTAATTGATAGATTCGCATTCTTCCATGTCTAGTGTAAACCAAACTCCTATTATTTTGATTTGTTTTGGATTCCAGTGTAAACCTAGATTACGCATGTATCTATCAAAGGAGTATTTTTTGTTTTTACTTCAAAGCCAAACTACTTGTATTTTCTCTGCATTCAAAAGAGGCTAGATAATCTACTATATGCATTAATTTAACTGACTTCCTACGAGATAGTTTGTCTCCAATGTTCTTTTTCTTTTCTGATCATTATCGCCAGTATTTCTGCGCATTTAATGAAGAGGTACGGTGATACAGGATCACCTTGTCTACAACACTGTTCTACTTTGAACCAATGTGTGCTTTGACTCTATTACCACAGACTTAATATTTTTATATAAGGTCTCTTTCTGTCTGCATATACCATCACTAAATCTAAATGCTCTCAAGAATTTAAACATGAAATTCCAATCAACAGAATCAAAGATCTTTTCAAAGTGTAAGTATGACAACAAATCCAGTAATTTCTTCGTATCTAAGTAGTGCATGAGATCATATATCAGCCTGATATTGCCATCCAAGCATCTATTGACAATGAAACTTGTTTGGTCTCATTAATGAGTTTGGTAATACCCATTTAACCCTGTCTGCAATAAAAGAAGATCCGATTTTACATATTACATTTGAAAGAGATTGGACGCCAATTTTTCACAAACTCCTTTGGCTTGTCTCCTTTAGACATACACATTATCAAGCATTCTTTCTGTGTTGCAGAAGGTTCATCTCTAAACGCTTTTTTCAGTACTCTAACTACAAAATGGCCAAGCTAAATCAAATAAATAAATAAGTAAATAAATGAATAAATACTTTGGTACTGAAACTGTCTGTATGTGGGCTTTTCCCATTCTCTGCACGTTTTTAATACAAATCTGACAGAGTTTTCAATAGTGTTTTAGGTGCTAGTCTTCTGTATGAGACGAAAAACATGGAAGTCTCGCGCGCAGAACGCGATTCGTGTACCCTAAAGATCCAACAGCTATGGCAAAATTCTGTAGACCCCCACCCTCCCCTTCCCCCACCATTTTCATAGGTAAACGAAATCACAGGCGTACTGAAACAAAGTAACTAAAATCATGGTGCTGCACTGAACAACTACTACTGGTTTTAAAACACTGACATCGCAGGGGAGTGAGGTGTGAGGTGTGAGGTGGTAGAGACTTTAATTTTTCTCGAGGTCTGAATTATGAAGCATGCAGTCCTTATCTTATGAAGCAGTGCCCCTTTTCCTCCCGGCCTTATCTTCCCAAAATTTGAACAGGGTCAGATACCCATTCACAGCTGGGTGGAACGGAGGCCACACGCTTAAAGATTTTTCCCCGACTCAGACTTGAACGTATGCAGTCAAACTGGAGGACAGGAGCTCTATCTCTACGCCAACTAAGCCAGGACAGATATTTTTTTAAAGAAAAACAACTTTCGTCAGACGAAAAAAGTTCCCGATGCCAACTGATTACATGAACACCCAACACAAGCATATCATGGGCAGCCATCTCCACACAACACAACACACAGACCTATCCGCTCACCATCACGACTTTTATCGTTCCCAACACCCCTAGTCCCTCTGCCCATCCTCCGTCATCAACACACACACACACGTACGTACACACACAACACACACACACACACACACACACACACACACACCACACACACACACACACTCACACACACACACACACACACACACACACACACACACACACACACTCACACACACACACACACACACACACACACACACACACACACACACACACACACACACACACACACACACACACACAACGATCAATCACTTATGCACTACCCATCACTCTCCCTCCAAGTATCCTTTTTTCTTTTCTTTTTTTTTTTTTTTTGTTCTCTGGAAACCGGTGCACAAAGAACTTAAGTGGTCACCAATCTAATTTCGTTCGGTGCACAAAGAACTTAAGTGGTCACCAATCTAATTTTGTTACCAGAGTAAACTGCAAGCCTTGCACATCGTTATACTGATATATGTTTTACCACGCTACCTTTCAGATAGCCTCTACACATATCTCACATCACACACAACGCGTGTGTCTGTGTGTCTGTGTCTGTGTGTCTGTTTGTCTGCGTGTGTCTGTGTGTGCGCGCGCGTGCGCGTGTATGTGCGTGCCCGTGTATACATACGTGTATGACATCAATGCTTCTGTACACTATGCGCCTTATGTATATGTGTTAATGCCCAGCGTGTCCAAATAAATCTGGAAAATAGCGCCGTACAAGACTACTTCATTATCAACATTCTATTAAACTACACACAGAAAAAAATACCTTAATGACATCAGCAAGAGTAGAACTGACCAACTAAAAAAAATACCTTAACCCTTTTCTGTTCTGAGATTTGTTATGATTTTTCTCGAAACTGACAGTACATTTGCCAGAAAGCATGCCATTTCGTCAAATATTAACTTATATCAAACTTAACACCATAACACTCAGAAATGTATGCGGTTTCAAATGATGTATAACATGCAGCCTTTTTATTGATAGATTTATATAGTTCCAAATGGAACGATGTCGCTATGGGAGAATGGAAGGGTTAACGGTTAATGACACCAGAGTGGGAGAGACCAACTTTAAAAAAAAAGACCTTAATGACGCCAGAGTAGCACTGACCAACTCACTCCATTCATACGCCCAATAACCAATTGGTGCATCCACTGATGATTCCATTCACTGATCGATCTCTTAATGCATTCACGGGCGAGTTCATTGACTGGTGCCTGAATAAGCACACTGATTGAATCCTTCAGAGATTGATAAGTTAAAAGCCAACATCAAGACATCCAGCATGTAGCGTTGAAAGACGAGACAGAAGACAGAAGACAGACGATTGCATGGTTCCCATGCATATTCCCTGTTCCTGATATTATCTTGTAGAAGATGGAATCGAAAGGAATATAGAAAAAGAAAAGAGAAAAAGAAGAAGGACTATATGAAAAATAAAAAGAAGGGGAAGGAGAAAGAAAGTAGAAGGAAGAGAAACGGTAGAAGTAGAGGAAGTAGGAAAAGAAAAAGGAGAAGAAGTACGAGGCTAAATATAAGAAATAAACGAAGGAGAAGGAGAAAAAGATACAAATTAGGAGAAACAGAAGAAAGAGAAGGAGATAATGGACAACGAGAGGAACAGAAAGGTTATGAGGACAGAATAGCAGGAAAAGAAGGAGAAGAAGTAGGTATGGATGAAGAAAAAGTAGGACAATGGGTAAGAGAAAGAATAAGAGAAGCAGAAAAAAAGAGAAGTAGAAGAAGACAAAGGAGAACAATGAGAAGCACGATGGGGAGAAGTAGGAGGACAAGAAAGAAGCAGAACAAGGAAAAAGAGGAAGGATATGAAGTAGGAGCAGTAGGGAAGAAGTAGGAAAAACAGTATGAAAAGGAGGAGGAGAAGAAGAAGTAGGAGGAGAAGGAGGGAGAGGAGAAAAAGTAGAACAAGAAGTGAAAGAAGGAGAAGTAACATGAGAGAGAGAGGAAGTAAGAGAAAGAGCATAAGAAGAACAAGGAACATAAGACAAAAGGAGAAAGAGAATAAGTGAGAAAGACAAGAAGAAAAGTCAGAAAAGTACAAAGGAAAAAAAAAAAGGGGGGGGGGGGAGTATGAGAAGAGGTGAAGAAGGAGAGGAGTAGGAGAAGGAAGTGAGAGAAGAAGGAGAAAAAGGAGAAAAAAGGAGAATTAAGGAAAATTAGAAGTAGATGGAGGAGAAACAGTAGACATAGAGAAGAAGAAGGAGAAGAAAAAGGAGAAGAAAAAGTGAAAAAGTAAGAATAAGCAAAAAGCCCAAGCTGGAAGATAAAAAAGAGAAGAAAAAGCGAAAAAGAGACAAAAACAGAATAAACGAAAATCTCAAGGAGAAGGAAAACAAAAAGAAGATGGAGAAGGAGAAGGAGAAGAAGGAGGAGTAGAAAAAGGGAAAAAGAGGAGAAACAAGCGAAGAAGAAGTAAGAAAAGGAGGAGGAGATGAAAAAGGAGCAGTGGAAGAAAACAACAGAGGCAGGAGAAAGAGAACAAGTATGAAGCGTGGAAACGAAAAGGGAGCAAAGGAGAAGGAGCAGATGAAAGAGATGGAGAGGAAAAGGAGAAGCCGAGGAGGTGGAGAATGATGAAGTGGATGAGAACGAACTTAAGAAGAGGAAGATAAGACGAAGAAACGAAGAAAGAAAAAGGAAGAAGACGACGAAGACGAGAGTGAAAAACATGAAAGTCAATACGAAGAAGAGAGACAAGATGATTATAACCGTCATCATCATCATCATTATCATCGTTCTTGTATAACATCGTCGTCGTTGTCCGTCGTCGTCCTCGTTCATTATCATCATCATCATCATTAACTATTTTTTTTTTATTATTATTATCATTATTATTATTATTATCATCATTATTATGATTGTTGTTTTTACCATTATCGTTATTAATAAAAATACCAGACATCCAAGAAGAGGAAAAGATCAGTATTATCGTCAATATCATAGTTATCACCATGACGATTCTTGTTATTGTTATTATTGTCGTTATTATTATAATCATCACTATCACTGTAGTGTTATCATGATTAACAACAAAAACAAACACAATTTCAAGAGAAATAAGTATTGTAAACAATGACAAATGGTTTTTGTGGCATGGAAAATAACAGTATTGAGCATATATTTTGATGGCGTAATACAAATCTCTGCTTCTTTGAAATTTATAAAATGTGATCAACAGATGTGATAATGTGCATAATCCAAGGTTTAGTGAAAGCTTAATTCTCTCTGAAGTTAAACGCTGTACAAACACAAATGGTGTTATTGGTTTCATCATACTTTTTGCTAAACATTTCATCTACTGGTGAAACTATGTACAGGCCAACCTGCAAAAGTTGTCTTTAGACAAATGTATAAGTGACATATTGCACAGGAATACAAAGCAAAGTTATGTATAAACAAATTTAACTGAACCTCATATGGAATATTATGGTCACATACTGACAGAAAACAAAAGTATTCAGAATACTTCGTGGTCCCGAGTACATAATTTTCCATTAGTTTTTGTTGCTGTTGTTATTGATGTTGTTGTTGTCTGGTTTGGTTTGGTTTGGTTTGGTTTGGTTTGGTTTGGTTTGGTTTGTTCGTTTGTTTGTTTTGGTTTATTTGTTTATTTGTTTTTGTCTCTTTGTGTTGTTGTTGTTTTGTTTTTATTTTTGTGTGTGTTTTTTTGGTTTGTTTGTTGTTGTTTACGGACGTGTGCGTAATTGTTGTTGCTATGTACACGTGTATATGTTTCAGAGCTGAGGTCAAACTATGCTGGTAGTGTCCTGTTCAAACAATGCCTCCCCACTTGATGGCTGATCAGACTTTCGAATATATAGGTAACAATGTACACTCCAGTTTTGTACTGCACGTCTGTTTCTAAGGAAGCGTGTTG
>JAPXFY010000020.1:43252754-43267754 GCA_030674185.1 Monoplex corrugatus | reverse complement strand
CAACTTGCTTATGCATATGTATCAACCATGACCTGAAGGAACAGAAAGAGGCATGTTGAACTCTTCTTTACCGTCACTCTGGACAAAACTGCTGAGGAAATAGTGCGAAAAAAATGCGGGATAGATCTAGCCGTCGGAACAACCGGACGCAATCACGAGGGAAAGATGCGCTTCCAGATTTTACCAGGAGATAAAAACAGAATATGTACATATTCGAGATATGATGCCACTCACGTGGTGGATATTAGTTTTTCGTTTTAAATCATGTGACTCCGTTCTACAAGGTCACAGTTCATACATACGCGTACGCAAGATGTCTGCCACATAATCAAAAATATCAACCAGTCATTGGCCGGTTCGGTTTGAGATGTAGTCGCATGTTTTGACTATAACTGTACCAGAAATTCTCAGATGAAATTCAATTTGAATGTATGCGCGCTGTTCTTTAATGCTAAACATGGCCATGACGCTTGGAATGACTGTACCCGACATGACGTCATAACAAACGACGTCACAATATTTGCACATAATTTCGTAATTACATCAGGGAATAGTTGAGCCTGATGTGTGCACAGTCTCAAAGTGCTGTGACGATTACTTTTTTAATTTATTAGAACTTTCTTCTGAAATGTCCCGAAAATCAGACTTTTAAAATGTTTGATCTGGTCAGTCATGATTTATGGATGCCAAGTCTGGACTGAGAAAAACTGATTGCAGAAGAATCGATACAGCAGAGATGTGGTTTTATCGCAGACTGCTACGTTTCAAATGAATAGACATAAGAATTAACGAAAGCGTCCTGGAAGAACTTGATGCCACCAGAAAACTACTAGCAGACATCAACAAGAGAAGACTAAAATGCATTGGCCATGTGTCACATAGCAAGAACACGGACCTCATGACAACCATCTTTCAAGGAAAAATTGTGGCAAAAAGGAAGAAATGCAGACCTTCAGTCTCATATATCGAGAACATAATCAACATCAGTGGTCTAAATATTCAAGAAGTTGTCCACAAAAGTCAAGACAGAGCAGCCTGGAGGGAGATGGTGGTGTCTAGGTGTGCAGCGGCCAACACCGAACCCGGTGACCTGACATGTGAGACAGGTGAGAACATTTTCGCTATTTATCATATGACCTTCGTACACGTATACCTATTGTCACACAAATTTCGATTTGATTGTTGTGTGTTTGCACGCCTGAAACAAGTAGAGATTGTCAGTAAGGCCTTACCATCCCATTAATAGACTGATCTCACTTACCAGGGAAACGTTTAGAGGGGTAGGGAGGATGGGGGAGGGCGGGGCGGGAGGGGGGTGTCAAAGGGACGGAAGAGAATGAGTAGACCCAAATCCCGAGGGAGGGGAGAGTTCAAATTTCTGGGCCTGGTAGCCTCAACGCCAAACACAATTAGCCTGCGTGTGGTGGATCGCTGGGCCAAAAACATGGGGGTGCACTTGAGAGGTGTCCCAGTTCATATCTAATTTGGATCGATAATAAAGATATTATGATTGTATTGTGTTGTACTGTGTTGTTGTGTTATGTTGTATTTGTATTGTATTGTATTGTATTGTTCGTTTTTTTAATTTAACTTCTTTTCACGATAAGTGCATTGTATTGTATCGTATCGTATCGTATCGTATCGTATCGTATCCTATCGTATCTGTACTGTACTGTACTGTACTGTACTGTACTGTACTGTCTTGTGCTGTATTATGTCGTGTTGTGTTGTGTTGTATTGTGTTGTGTTGTGTTGTGTTGTACTGTTATATTGTGTTGTGTGTGTTGTGTTGTGTTGTGTTGTGTTGTGTTGTGTTGTGTTGTGTTGTGTTGTATTGTATTGTATTGCTCTGCTCGTTTTTTTAATTTAACATCTTTTCACGATAAGTGGTATTTGTATTGTATTGCATTGTATTGTATCGTATCGTATCGTATCGTATCTGTACTGTACTTTACTGTGTTGTGTTGTGTTGTGTTGTGTTTGTGTTGTGTTGTGTTGTGTTGTGCTGTGCTGTGCTGTATTATGTCGTATTGTGTTGCATTGTATTGTGTTGTGTTGTGTCGTGTCGTGTTGTGTTGTGTTGTGTCGAGTCGTGTCGTGTCGTGTCGTGTCGTGTTGTATTGTGTTGTGTTGTGTTGTGTTTGTTGTATCGTGTCGTGTCGTGTTGTGTTGTGTTGTGTTGTGTCGTGTCGTGTCGTGTTGTGTTGTGTCGTGTCGTGTCGTGTCGTATCGTATCGTATCGTGTTGTGTTGTGTTGTGTTGTGTTGTGTTGTGTTTGTGTTGTGTCGTGTCGTGTCGTATTGTATTGCATTGTATTGCATTGCCATGCACTGGTTTTGCATTGCATTCCATTCCATTTCATTGCACTTCGCTGCGCTCTATTGCATAGCATGGCATTGTATTGCATTGTATTGTATTGTATTGTATTGTATTGTGTTTCTTTTTCACTCATCTGATTTGTTGAGTGCAAAAAGAGCATAGTCAGTTGACTGGCTTGTCAAGCTTTAAGTAAGGTTGTTTCTTGCTTGCTTGCTTTTCTTTTCTTTCCTTTCTTTCTTTCTTTTTCTTTCTTGTGGTTTTTTGTTTTGTTTTTTGTAATGTTTTTTTTTTCTTTTGGTTGTCTTTCAATTAAACTGACACAGGTTTTCCTCTAGTTTGGCTTTATGTGCATTCATCTTTTCATTCATATTCATATTCATATCATATTCTTTTATTCATTTCTTTGGTCACATTGGATTTACAATGTGAAACTAGGCTGCTCTCCTCTATGAGAGCTCGTCGCCGCAGTGCAGCGCCACCCATTTATTATGATGATTTTTTTTTACCAAGACTTTAGAAAAGCAAGAAGGCTAATTAGGGGAGGAACCTGGGAAATCAGCCTACCTCTCCAACATAGGCGGCATAGTCCAGTAGGTCTGATCACCGACCTACTCATGGAAAGGTTGGGAGGGTAGGGGTTCGGGCCTAACTGGCAGCACCCGGCAGGTACAGGTGAGGATTTTAACGATCTCACAGGTGAACGTACGTGCATACATGCTAGTGTCTGAACCTCTTCCAGCTTTAAGTACTGAACACTTTCACTCCCGCATCCTATCAACCAGCTTGTCTTTTCACCCCCCCTCACCCAGGAATCTAATGCACAGTATGATGGAGTGAAGGGGTTAAGTTTCTGTTTTGTTATCATGGCTGACAATGCAGAAAAACTAGTGGACAGGGTGAGGGAGTTAAAGGGTTAAGTTTCTGCTTTTTACCAAGGCTGATAATGCAGCGGTCTGGTGGATAGGGTGAGGGAGTCTAAAGGTTAAGCTTTCGCCTCGCCATCATGGCTTCTGATATGTAATGCTGCGGACAGGGTGAGGGAGTGAAAGGGTTAAATTTTCGTTTAGCCTTCATGGCTGACTACACAGGAAGCTGGTGGACAGGGTGAGGGAGTGAAAGAGCTAGGTTTTTGTTTTGCTGCCATAGTTGATAATGCAGGAAGCCGGGATATAGATGAAAGAGTGAAAGGGTTAATTTTTTTCTTTATTTCCATGGCCGAAAATGCGGGAAGCTGGTGGACAGGATAAAAGAGCGAAAAAGTTAAATTTTTGCTTTGCAATCTGGGCTGGTAATACAGGGAGCTGCTGGATAGGAAGTGGGGACGAAAGGGTTACGTTTTCATTTTGCTATTATGATTAATGATGCAGGAAGCTGGTGGACATGATGAGGGAATGAAAGGGTTAAAATTTTGCTTCGTTAGCATGACTGATAATCCAGGAAGCCGGGGAAAATGTGAAAGAGTGAAAGGGTTAATTTTTTTTCTGAGCTGGTGGACAGGATAAAAGATTGAAAGAGTTAAGTTTTTGCTTCGCTAACAGAGAGCTGCTGGATAGGAAGAAGGGATGAAAGGGTTAAGTTTTCGTTTTGCTATTATGGCTGACAATGCAGGAAGCTGGTAGACAGGGTGAGGAAGTGAAGGAGTTAAGTTTTTGCTCTATCAGTACTGATTGTACAGAAAGCTGGTGGACAGGATCAAGTACCGAAAGGGTTAAGTTTTTGCTTTTCTGTCGCAGATGGTAATACACAAAGCTGGTGGACAGGGTGAGGGAGTTAAAGGGTTACATTTTCACTTTGCTATCATGTTGATCATGTAGGAAGCTGATGGGCAAGGTTAAGTGGCGAAGGGGTTAATATTTTGCTTTGCAATCCCAGCTGGTAATACAGAAAAATGTTGTGGACAGGGTGAGAGAGCGAAGGGGTTAAGTTTTTGCTTTGCAATCCCAGCTGACAATACAGAAAGCTGGTCGATAGGGTGAGGGAGTTAAAAGGTTAAGTTTTTGCTTTGATATCATATCGTATAATGCAGGAGACTAATGGACAAGGTTAAGGAGCGAAGGGGTTAAGTTTTTGCTTTGATATTATGGATGATAATGCAGGAAGCCGGTAGATAGGGTGAAGGAGTGAAAGGGTTAAATTTTCGCTTTGCTATAATGTCTGATAATGCAAGAAACAGGTGAATAAGGTAAAACAAGTGGAAGAGTTGATGTAGAGCCTGTGGTAAAGCTAATCTCTGTTGTGTAGTAACATTGGTCGTTGTATGCCGTCAGTTTTGTCGTTTGTTTCGTTTTCTTCTGTTCTGTCCTGTTTTGTTTTGTTTTGTTTTGTTTTGTTTTGTTTTGTTTTGTTTTGTTTTAAAGAAAGTCCAAAACAAGTGTGACTGCCCGCATTCAAGCAAACAGGAACCAGAAAAATTCCAAAACAGAACCAGAATGCGTATTTAATACAACAAGACAAGACACGCGCATATTTTCGGCCAACTGACCTTTGTCAGGCGTGAATATAAGATCACAAACAAACGCCAAATACAAAATAAGAGAAAAAGACTGAAACTTCCCTGTAGCTTCGACCAGTGGGAGAAGAGGACTAAAAATGAAGGAAGTCATCAATTTCTCTTTTAAATGTGATCAAGTTTTCTGAGGAAGTAAAAACCAGTCGTGATTATTTCCAGGGAGACGTCCGTTTTTCTTTTAAAGGTAAAATATTTTCAAAGTCTAAACACGGACCTGTAAAGAGGAGCGTTCAGTAATAATATTGGTCCCAAGGCGGGCTATCATTTATATTCTTTGATCGCCTTGCAGCCCATTTTTCATGTTCAAAATATCTTATTCTAATTCTTTATGAAGTCAGGGCAGGCTGTAAATGTCTTTGACAAATTCGAGTCGTTGATCACACTAGAACAAATGGTCAGAGTTTGTTTGGTGTTTGTTCAATTGGGGAATAATCGCACTGGGACATCACCATTTGCGCTCCACGCAAATCTGCCAGTATTTTTTTGGCAAACTCCCAAAGCCGAAACAAAACCTTATTCCCTTGCAAGCTCTTGAAACATAAGAATCAGTCGCCGTGGTGTAGTGGTTAGCGCATCCGACTACCAACTGGAAAGTTGTGGGTTCGAATCCCCATCAGTCCGTTCAAAAATCATTGTGGGATTTTTCGGCTCTAACAGACTCCTACCCAGAGTTGGGCGTGCTAAGGGCTCATTGGGAAGACTGGGACCACACAGTCGAGTCTCATCCACTTCACGGATGCGTCATTTAGGAAGTTGCTCAAATCTTCTGATCAGCACTGCACGGATATATGATGATAGTAATCGTAGAGTACAGCCCTGTCACGCAGTCTCAATCCTAGATGGAACTTCATAGCATCATGATTATCATCCTCATCGATATCATCATTATCGCATTGTAAAAAAAAAAAAAAGGGTGCCAGCTTCTGTGGCCGTTAAGGTAGCGTAGAAAATGGGACGAAAATAAAATGGTAAGCGCAAAGGTACCCCCACCCCCCTGAGTGTGATGGTCCTAATAATAAAAAAAAGTCCTGAAACATGAGAAGGAAGGGGGGAGGGATCTATGAAACACGAAGCTGACACCACCAGAATGATGGAAAACATGAAGATGGGCAGCCAACAGGCCAGTTTTTAAAGTTACGGGCTGGAACTGAACTCGAGATATCACATCTGGAGTGCACAGCTCTTGAAAAACAAAAACAAAAACAAACAAAAAAAGCCCGCGTACGATTTCGTTCGTTTGGATTTCATATTGACAAAATCTCAAAATTTATAGATCTCAAAACAGGAGCAATACATGCTGACATAATGCCAGCCAGGCCAATGTCATAGGCACGCACACACACGCACACACACAGATCACATACACACACACACACACACACACACACACACACACACACACACACCACACACACACACATCACACACAACACACACACACACACAACACACACACACACACACACACAACACACACACACACACCACACACACACACACACACACACACACACACACACACACACACACACACACACACACACACACACACATCACCACACACACACACACACACACACACACACACACACACACACACACACACACACACACACACATACACACACACACACACATCACACACACACACACACACACACAACCACACACTACATAACACACACACATACGCACACACAGCACACACAGCTACGCACACGCTATCTACATATAGAAAAAGCATACACACACGCACATACAAAGCTTATATATATATATGTGTATGTGTGATGTGTGCGTGTGGATATATATATATATATATATTATATATATATATATATATATACGCACACGCACGCACACACATACACACATTCATACACACACACACAAGCACACACACACACACACTTATGCACACACACATTCACACACGATCACTCAACACACACACCCCACACACACAATATACATACATGTATATATATGTATATGTATGTACACATATACATAATTGTGTGTGTATATTATATATATTATATAGTATATATATATATATATATATACTATAAAATATATATATATATATATATATATATACGCACACGCACGCACACACACATACACACATTCATACACACAAAAAGCACACACACACACACACACACACACACACACACACACACTCAACACACACACACACACACACACACACACACACACACACACACCCCCACACATACACACACACACACTTGATTACATATCATATGCAAATTGTAAACAGGTCAAAACAGTACTGAATAACACAAAATCGTGCCTTCAAATAACAGACATACGAGACGCCATCAGATCATAGCTAAGCAAATAACAATCACACAGCCATACACTGACAGAGATTAAACATCTATCATGTTAAGCCAAGTTAATGCACTGATACACACATTCGCACAGCCAATGTTTGAACTTCGAAATTCAATAATTTCCAGAGTTAGAATCCACAAGTCAGGAAAAGGAAATAAGAGGGAAGCAGGGAGAATTTTAAATATTGACTAATAGTTAATATTTAAAATTCTCCCTGCTTCCCTCTTATTACCTTTGGTGTTACATATATGCCTTGGAAGCAACCCTGTATATGTTCTGTCCTGTCTATATGTGTGTGTTTGGTCAGTTCAAGAATAAAAGTGTGTCAATCTTGAACATGAGACCAATATATTGTATGAATTTCCTTCCTCCCTCGTAGTTGTGTGCGGGTGTAGTTGCCGGGTATAGGGGCAGACTTGGGCATTCCTTTCTTGAGGAATGTTCTGAGCTTGCAATTCTGTGCCTTGTGGCTGCTTCTATGCTAGCTGAATGGGTAGCGCAGGCTGTGTTGAATTTGAGAAATTCTACATGGGAGATAACTCCGTGACTCTCAAGAGTGTTTGCTTAGTTAACATGCACAAGTCAATTTGTTCAGGTGGGAGGGGACGTGAGAGAGAGAGAGAGAGAGAGAGAGACAGATAGACAGACAGACAGAGACAGAGAGAAGAGAGAGAGAAGAAAAAAAGAGTAAGAAAGAGAGTGACAGAGAGAGAGTGTGTGTGGGAGAGAGTGGGACAGAGAGAGAGAAAGAAAGAAAGAACAGAGAGAAAATGACACACACAGAGTGTGTGTGTGTGCGAATGTTTGAACTTCGAAATTTAATAATTTCCAGGGTTAGAATCCATGCACAAGTCAATTTGTTCACGTGGGAGGGGAGGTGTGTGTGTGTGTGTGTGTGTGTGTGTGTGTGTGTGTGTGTGAGGAGAGAGAGAGAGAGAGAGAGAGAGAGTTCAATTTCATTTAATGTCTCTCCACATAATGTAATATTAGACAAAGAGAGAGAGAATGTTGTGTGTGTGTGAGAGAGGAGAGAGAGAGAGAGAAAGGGAGAGAGAGAGAGAGAGATTCTGTGAGAGAGAGTGAGACACAGAGAAAGAGAGAAGAGGAAGAGAGAGAGAGAGAGAGAGAGATTTGATTTGACGATTTAATGTCAGAGAGAGAGAGAACAGAAGAGAGAGAGAAGAAGAAAAGAGAGAGAGAATGAGACGGAGAGATAGAAGAGAAGAGAGAAGACAGACAGACAGAGAGAAGAGAGAGAGAGAAAAGAAAGAGAGAAGGAGAAGAGAAAAAGACACACAGAGAGAGAAAGAGAAGAGAAAGAGAGAGGGAGAAGTAGAAGAGAAAGAGACAGAGAGAGGGAGACAGAGGAGAGAAAGAGAGAGAGAAATTTGATTTGACGATTAAATTTCACTTCTTCTAAAATAATCGTCCCAAACAAAACAGCGGGGAGGGGATGGGCCCGCTGATTTCAATATAGACAACAGTAACAACACTAAAAACAACAACATACACTTAAGGACACGTTAACCATGACATAACTAGCCACACCGTAACATAAGTCAAACAATAATCACGCTGCTTTTTTAGCTGATGAAATCCGTTATCTGCTCTAACGCAACTCATTAACAAGTATGCGGTTTACTTACAGATACCAAAGGGTGCGGGCGTGTGCGCACGACTCAGAGAGAGAGAGAGACAGACAGAGAGACAGAGTGAGAGAGAGAGAGTGAGACAGAAAAAGAGAGAGACAGAGAGAGAGAGAAAGAGAGAGATTCTGTCAGAGAGAGTGGGACACAGAGGGAGAGAGAGACAGACAGACAGAGAGAGAGACAGAGTGAGAGAGAGAGTGAGAGAGAAAAAGAGAAGAGAGAAAGAGAGGAGAGGAGAGACAGGAAGACAGACGAGGAGGGAGGAGAGAGAAGAGAGAGGAGAGAGAGACAGATATACACTGAGACACAGACAGACAGACAGACAGACACACGCACACACACACACACACACACACACACACACACACACACACACACACACACACACACACACACACACACACCACACACACAAAGGGAGGTAACAGCACTGAGATATATTCAGAAATGTACCTAACAGAAAATTGAATACACAAAAAGAGAGAGACAGAGACAGAGAGCAGAGAGAGAGAGAGAGCAGGCAGAGAGAGAGAGGGCGGGAGGTAGAGAGAAAGAGAGAGAGAGAGATTAAGTGTGTGTGTGTATGTGTGTGTGTGTGTGTGTGTGTGTGTGTGTATGTGTGTGTGTGTGTGTTATGTGTGTGTGTGTGTTGTTGTGTGTGTGGTGTGTGTGTGTGTGTGTGTATGTGTGTGTGTGTTGTGTGTGTGGTGTGCATGTGTACCCGCCCGCGTGCGTGTGTGTTTGTGTGCGTGCGTGTGTGTGTGGCTCTAATGGTTGAAGTCGTTACTAGTCCCAATACAGATATAAACTTACGTGAGCATAAAGCTACAAGCGCTTTCACACAATACTCAAACGTTCTGCGTAAGAGTTGTAAAGTTTGAAAAAACTTGTAGTTTAAGTCCTTTGAGTCTGGAATGGTCGTCGTTTGCGATCGATTGTGGGCGAATGGCAATGGCGATAATGATGCCGGCAATTGGTTCAAGGCTGAAGGCTTCCATTGACTGGAACCACTGAGAGAGAAACGTATGTAAAATTTCGTTCCATTCAGAATGCGATTTACATATGTTTATCCGTTATACGACTTGTTTAAAGCCCAAAGCTCCACTGATGCAGAGGATGAGCACCCCGCTTTCTTTCTTTCTCTCTCTGTCTCTGTCTCTCTCTGTCTCTCTCTCTGTCTGCCTCTGTCTGTCTGTCTGTCTGTCTCTCTCTGTCTCTGTCTCTGTCTGTGCCTCTCTCTGTCTCTCTGCCTCTGTCTGTCTGTCTGTCTCTATTTCTCTCCCTCCCTCCCTCTTTCTTTCTTTCTGTATTTATGAATGTCTGTATGTATGTATGTATGCATGTACGTATGTATGTATGCATGTACGTACGTCTGCATGTATGTCTGTCTGTGTGTATGTATAAATACACACATATATATATATACGTGTGTGTACATATATGTATATATATATACATGTATATGTGTATACACACACACACACACACACACACACACACACACACACACACACACACAATATATATATATATATGTGTGTGTGTGTGTGTGTGTGTGTGTGAGTGTGTGTGTGTGTGTGTGTGTGTATAACGAGACACTCAGACAGAAACAGACAGACAGACAGAGATAGAAAGAGAGAGAGATTTTAGGGGGGGGGGGGGGGGTTGTTTTTGTGTGTGCGTGTTTTTTTATTTGTTTTTGTTTGTTTGTTTTTGTTTTTTTGCTTCGTTTTGTTTTGTTTTATTCCTCATCATTGTGTGGCTTCACTGGCGTTGATATCACCCCGCTGATTCCGACATCCCAACGCACCAGCAGCTTCAAGGTTGTTGAGTTGAAGTCCCAATACCAGAAAGCCCGTTAGGAGGCCAGCAGTATCAAGCCGCCTTAGGGCCACTCACAAGCGGAGACTCCGCGCTGCTGGTGGATCACTTAGATAGTAGTTCAACGGTGTCTGCTCCGATCGTCTTCCAACTTGATTTCATGGGAGTCTTTGGGTGAAAATGAAAATTGGTCTTGAGAAAAACCGAGTGGGACCTTCAACCCACCAGCTGTGGATAGGTACCTGATCTTGTTCAGATTTGGCGAAGGGAAAAACAGCGAAATATGAGGCCGTCTTTGAGGAAGGTGTGTGAACTGCACTTTCTCGAGAAGTTCTCACAATATTGAAAATCTGGTTTCACTGTTGTGATTGTCTGCCCCTGTTTTTTGACACACGTCAGGTTTTATTTCAACTGGAACATCTTCAAGATCACAGTAACTTTGAAAAAAGACAAAAATCTTCATTTTTCTTATCGATCTAGCTCTCTCTCTCTCTCTCTCTCTCTCTCTCTCTCTCTCTCTCTCTCTCTCTCTCTCTCTCTCTCTATCTACTATCTATCTATCTATCTATCTATCTATCTATCTAGCTATCTATTTATCTATCTATTTATCTATCTATTTATTTATCTATCTACTATCTATCTGTCTGTCTGTATGTCTGTCTGTCTATCTATCTATCTATTCCTCTCTCTCTCTCTATATATATATATATATATATATATATGTATGTATGTATGTATATATACATATATAAATATATATGTGTGTGTATCCGCTACTGGTAACCTGGAACCCAGTACTACCTGTCACAGGGTCGAATTGCTGGCGACTAAACCAGCAACTCCACCAGTCCTCTCAGGAGGATGGTGAGGAGGGTGGCTAGAAACCCTGGTGGAAATAAATTAGATCCATCAAAGGGCGCCAGCTCTGGAGAGCTACCCGCGGCCATCTAGCTAAGGGAGTAAACCCTGACAGTAAATCCGGTGTGGGACCCCTAAGGCGGTTGGATGGCAAACTTTGTCACTTTCCGGCAGCTTCTGCGGCCGCGTTGGCACCAAAACGTAACAGCCCTGCTGTTCCTTTGGATCTGTCAGCGAGGTGGAGAGGGGGAACAAGTTGCAAGGGCAACAGCCTGTCTTCCATATTACACTGCCCAGGCTTACATCCGTCCATTCATCCACAAACACTCTGCACCTACGACCTGGAGAGGACACTCCAGCCTCGCTACTAACACTAGTGTCGGCACAATACGGGAAGCAACAGATACCGGTGATAAGTCATTGCTCAACTGACGTAGAGCTGACGCCAGGGGTTGCTTTTGACGGTGGGAGAGACCTTCGTGTCTTACTGGACAGCTACCGCCCGCCTAAGCTGGGCAGCCCCCAGCCAGTTAGGTGCTGTCCCGCCACGACCTGCCTTCTTCATTGGGTGCATGAAGATTAGGAGAAAATCTGACAAGCAGGTCGTTAATTACCGCACCAAACAAAAAGAAAAATTCAAATTCAAGAAACGGATCAGGAAAAGGATCAGCAGTGAAACTGGGCTGTTGGAATGTCCGAACAATGATGCCTGGGCTCTCCCAAGATCTGCAAGATATCAGCGACGCTAAAAAAACCGCCATCATAAACAGCGAACTAAAGAGGCTCAATGTGGACATTGCCACTCTGCAGGAAACACGACTGGCTGACTCAGGAACACTAAAGGAAAGGGATTACACCTTCTTCTGGCAAGGAAAGAGTTCTGATGCCCCAAGAGAGCACGGAGTAGGCTTTGCAGTAAGGAACAGCCTGCTGAATATGATTGAACCAGGCAGCGGCGGTTCAGAACGACTCTTGACTCTCCGCCTCAACACCACCGAAGGCTATGTCACTCTCATCAGCGTTTATTCCCCAATTCTGTCCGCCTCTCCAGACACCAAGGATGAGTTCTACGAAAATCTTGCATCAACCATAAGGAACATCCCCAGGACAGAACAACTTGTTCTCCTGGGCGACTTCAACGCCAGAGTGGGTGCAGACAATGGCTCATGGCCCTTCTGCCTCGGTTCCTTTGGAGTGGGGAAAATGAATGAGAATGGACAGCTTGAGTTTTGCGCCTGCCATGAACTGTGCATCGCCAACTCCTTCTTCAAGACGAAGCCTCAGCACAAAGTCTCCTGGAGGCATCCCCGCTCAAAACATTGGCACCAACTGGATTTGATCCTAGTAAGACGTGCCGCTATCAAAAACGTTCTCCACACTCGCTCTTATCACAGCGCAGACTGCGACACAGACCACTCTCTGGTATGTTGCAAGATCAGGCTACAACCAAAGAAGTTCCACTGCTCAAAGAAACAAGGGAACCCTCGCATTGACGTCAGCAAGATGTCTCAGCCAGATCTTGTAGAACAGTTCGCAGAGGCCTTTCAGAGAGAATACGATGCATTGCAGCCCAGAGACTCTGCCACTGAGAGATGGGAAACGCTTCGAGACACCATGCACCGCATTGCTATGGCCACCTTTGGGAAGAAAACTGCGAAGTCCCACGACTGGTTTGAGGCCAAGTCATCAGAGATGACTCCCACTGTTGAGGCCAAGCGTGCCGCACTCACCAAGTATAAGCGGTCACCCAGTGAGAAGAACCTGCAAATCCTCAGGGCTGCCAGAAGTAAGGTTCAGCTTAACGCCAGGCGCTGCGCAAACGAGTACTGGACAGAGCTCAGCGAAGAGATACAGAGTGCTGCTGAAAGAGGCAACATCCGAGGAATGTATGATGGCATCAAGAAGGCACTGGGACCAACACAGAGCAAGATCGCCCCCCTCAAATCCTCCACTGGGGAAGTAATCAGCAATCCTAGCCAACAGATGGAAAGGTGGGCGGAACACTACTCCGATCTCTACTCCACACAGAACATGGTGTCCCCCTTAGCCCTCGATGCCATCAAGTGCATGCAGGTAATGGAAGAACTTGACGCAGAGCCAACTGCGGACGAACTCAGCAAGGCCATTGATAGCCTGGCATCAGGGAAGGCACCTAGCAACGACGGAATTCCCCCAGACCTCATCAAGCACTGCAAGACTTCTCTTCTGCACCCTTTGCACGCAGTTCTCTGTCAGTGTTGGAATGAGGGAGCTGTACCACAGGACATGAGGGACGTCAAGATCGTCACCCTGTACAAAAACAAGGGCGAAAGGAGTGACTGCAACAACTATAGAGGTATCTCGCTCCTCAGCATTGTTGGCAAAGTCTATGCTCGGGTCCTCCTAATCCGCCTGCAGAAACTGGCTGAACGCGTCCACCCGGAATCACAGTGTGGTTTTCGAGCAGAGAGATCCACGGTAGACATGGTCTTCTCCCTTCGCCAAATCCAGGAGAAGTGCAGAGAGCAGCGGATGCCCCTGTATGTGGCATTCATTGACCTCACCAAGGCCTTTGACCTAGTCAGCAGAGATGGCCTTTTCAGGGCTCTCCGAAAAATCGGCTGCCCCCCCAAACTGCACAGCTTAATTGAGTCCTTCCACTCAAACATGAAAGGGATGGTGCAGTTCAACGGAAACCTCTCCAAGCCCTTCGACGTACGCAGCGGTGTGAAACAAGGCTGCGTCCTGGCCCCAACCCTCTTTGGAATCTTCTTCGCTCTCCTCCTGAGGCATGCGTTCAGCACAGCGCAAGAAGGGATCCACCTGCGGACAAGATCAGATGGCAGGCTCTTCAACCTCGCCCGCCTCAGAGCAAGGACAAAGGTCCGTGAAGCCCTCATCAGAGACATGCTATTTGCCGACGATGCCGCAGTTGTGACCCATACTCAGCGGGACTTGCAGTCACTAATGGACCGCTTCTCCTAGGCCTGCAAAGATTTTGGTCTGACATCAGTCTTAAGAAGACAAACGTCCTGGGCCATCTCCACCAGCCATCACCATTGATGACTACGAGCTTGAAGCCATCCATCAATTCACATATCTTGGGTCCACCATCACCGATAACCTCTCCCTTGACACAGAGGTCGAGCCATCTCCACCAGCCATCACCATTGATGACTACGAGCTTGAAGCCATCCATCAATTCACATATCTTGGGTCCACCATCACCGATAACCTCTCCCTTGACACAGAGGTCGACAAGAGGATCGGGAAGGCAGCCACAACACTAGCCCGCCTCACACAAAGGGTGTGGACAAATCCCAAGCTGACCACAAAGACAAAGATGGCTGTATACAACGCCTGTGTCCTCAGCACCTTGCTGTATGGCAGCGAGGCGTGGACCACGCATGCTCATCAGGAGAAAAGGCTCAATACCTTCCACCTGAGAAGCCTACGGCGCATACTTGGCATTTCCTGGCAAGACAAGGTGACCAACACCGA
>JAPXFY010000020.1:43225254-43247754 GCA_030674185.1 Monoplex corrugatus | reverse complement strand
AGTGTGACGTGTATCTCCAGAGAAATGACGTCATCTACGTGTTCGAAAACACAATTTACGTCACAAGAATGAACCAAGCCGGAATCTGCACAAGGGAGGTAATATGTAAACCAGCTCAGATGTCATGGCAGGGGAGAATGATGTTTGGAGCGGTTGGCAAGGTACCTGACGGCTTGTCAGTCTCTTCCCATCCGTCTTGTGCAGAAGAAGGTGGTCCTTTGTGACCGAACTGCTTAGCACGGGTTCAGATCCCCGGTCCCGAAAAGTCTATTATCTCAAAGAAAGAGGAGATAACTCACGAGGGAGTCTGGCTTTTGGGTGTCATCAGTCGTCTGTTGCCCTCGCCTCCTTCATCAACTTCCACCCCTCTCTGTGTAGTGTTTGTTTTGAAAAGAAGAGGATGGTTTATACTGAGTATGGTTTCTAGCCAACAAATGCCTATCTATTAACATCAGGAAGAGAGTTCTTGAATGTTATATAGAACCGATAATGTTATACGGTTGTGAGGTGTGGGCAGTCAACACGCAAAGCCAGAACAAGATTGAGGCAGCCGAGATGTGGTTTCTAATAAGAATATTGAGAGTTCCATGGACAGCAAAGAAAACAAACGAGACAGTCTTGATGGAGGCAGACACAAGAAGATCATTCATAAGGAAGATTAGGAATGACAGGCAACATTGATAGGCCATTTATGAGGAAAGGATAATTAGAGCACTGGTTACAACAGGAAAGCTGGAGGGAAAGAGAGCACCTGGTGGACCCAGCGAAAAAACATTGGATGGACGTGCAGAGTGGCTGAGGACGTAGAGGTGGAAGATGTGCTTGCGGCAATAAGGATAGATGCATATGGAGGGCCATGGTCGCCAACGCCATTTGGCAGGGCACTTGATGATGATGAGACGAGATATGGCACGGAATCAGCTCTGAGAGGACCAAGTTGATGGCCAGCCACGCCTCCATCACTACTGATATCTCACCTGTCGGCGTCACCGGGTTCGGTGTTGGCCGCTGCACACCTGGACACCACCATCTCCTTCCAGGCCGCTCTGTCTTAACTTTTGTGGACGCTTGCTTGAATATTTTGGCCACTGATGTTGCTTACGAAAGATGAACTGTACAGAGGAGCTGTAGACAGAAGGAGAAGGAGAAGGAGACAGCTGACGGGGCATGCATCAGCGGCTACCATCAAGAATGATGTCGCGGACAGATGAACAAGTGATGTTGGTTATGTTCTCGATGTATGAAATTGGGGGGGGGGGGGGGGGGGAGGGGGTCTGCCTTCCTTCCTTTTCGCCACTGTTTTTCCTTGAAAGATGGTTGCCATGAGGTCCGCGTTCTTGTTGCGTGACGCATGGCCAATGTATTTTAGACTACTGACGTAATCGTCCACAGAGTGAAGCTAGGAAATCTTCAACGATTCACTTACCTGGGATCTACCATTACCGATGAGGGATCCGGAGTAAACTATCTTCTCAAGAGCAGCAAAGACAGCAACAGCACTGTCCAGGCTGAAACCTGTAAGGAAAAACAAGAACATCTCCATGAAACACGGTATCAGGCTCTTATGTGCATTGGTATATTCCATCTTCCTGTAGGCACACGAGGCATGAACCCTCACAGCAGATTTACAAAGACGATTCCAGGCCACTCAAATGAAATGAAATGATGGACCTGACAACATTGCGGAACAGACAGAGAAACCGTTTGCACAGACCCAGACGCTGGCGCACACAACTCAGAGCTGGACGTTTCTTCAGTTTCAGTTCCAGTTTCTCAAAACGACGTCTCCGCGCTCATAACGAATTCCATATGCACTAACGTCACAGGAACCATGTGTATGGTGATCATGGCACAAGCCTTAGCTTAAGCCTGCACATAAACTCATGAGCTGGCCAGGTCCTGAGGCCCTATCTAACCTATGAGGCCCTACCGAGCTGGACGAATGTGGTGCACAGTTCTTTGGTGTGTTGTCCCAGTTACTCTTCTGGGAGAAGAAAAAGAAGAAGAAAACTGGGTCCTGGCTGAAGTAAAGGCAGAGGTTCAATCAATTCAAACACACACGCATACACACAGACACATACGCACATACACACGAAACACACACACACACACACATATATATATATACTATATATATATATATATATATATATATATATATATATATATATATATGTAGAGAGAGAGAGTGAGATAGATAGATAGATAGATAGATAGATAGATAGATAGATAGATGTGTGTCTATATCTATCTTTGTCTATCTCTGCATCTATCTATCTATCTATCTGCAGTGGTTTATGAAAACACCCAACAAACACGGAGCATGCAAACTGTGCAGCAACACATCGCCTGCACATGGGGACAAACACAATGTGTGTACATGCAAATATGAAACATTGGAACACTCTGGGAACACACACACACACACACACACACCACACACACACACACACACACACACACACATACACGCAACACACACACACATACACGCAACACACACACACAACGCGCCACACATACACACGCACACACATACAGACTTACACACACATACACACCACACACACATACACGCAACACACGCACACACACATACACACACACACACACATACACGCAACACACACACACCCTACCCCACCACACACACACATGGCACACACACACACACACACACACACACACCACACCACCACACTCACACACACACAAGGCACACACACAAACACAAACACACACACACACATACATACACACACATACATACACACACATACACACCACACATACACATACACGCAACACACGCACACATCCACACACATACACACACAACACACACACACACATACACACACACGCACACAAACACACACACACACACACACACACATACACACACACACTTACACGCACGCACACACACACGCACATACAGATGCACGCACTTAGAAAGCTTTCAGCAGATCACACCGTGTTGTCCACCTTGGCCCTGACCTCAGACCCTGGAGGTCAAATCCTTTGACATGAAAAGAAGGAACAAACCTTTGTGGTGCCCTGCTTTGTGTCACACAGGATTATGTCCAAAACTTTGGCAAGTTGGTTGGTTGGTTGGTTGGTTGGTTGGTTGGTTGGTTGAAGTGTTATTTGGTTGGTTGGTTGGTTGGTTGGTTGGTTGGTTGGTTGGTTGGTTGAAGCGTTATTTTGGTTTGGTTGGTTGGTTGGTTGGTTGGTTGGTTGGTTGGTTGGTTGGTTGAAGTGTTATTTGGTTGGTTGGTTGGTTGAAGTGTTGGTTGGTGTGTGTGTGTGTCCGTGTGTTGGTTAGTTGGTTGAAGTGTTGGTTGGTTGGTGTGTGTGTCGTGTGTGTGTGTGTGTGTGTGTGTGTGTGTGTGTGTGTGTGTGTGTGTGTGTGTGTTGTTCGTTGCTTGATTTAACGTCTTTTCACTATAAGTGATATTAGACGGGGAAAAATGGCATGGAGGATGAAATTAGGGAGGGGGGGGGGAGGGGAACAGAGTAAGGGACGTAAAAAAAATTAAAAGGAAGCGGCAAGGTCTTAAGAAAAAGGATATGGATGAACAGAGAAATGAAACTAGAACAACGCTAACATCAATAATGTAAAAGAAAAATCGTCATAAAAACAAAACAAAACAAAAATAATCATAATTATAATAATAATCTTAAAGTAACGCATTAACAGGACTGTGAACCAATGATTCTGAAATTTTAACTAGCAAAACTTGATCCGATACTACTTCTTTAAAATGCGTTTCAAGATAGTTTCCTTGTGTAAACGTCTTTTGGTACAAAAGCTTTCTGCAATAAAACAAACAGTGATACAATGTGAATTGTCCGCCGCAAATACATAAAACGTTGTTACAATATTTTGTTTGGTGAAGTGTTAAATTACAAACAGGTCGTAAAATTTCTGGGAGTTTACATCACGTCGAAATTAAGCTGGAATGTCCATTTTGATTATATTCTAACAAAAGCGCGAAAAACCTTAAATGTTCTAAAGATAATAAGCAAATTACCCTGGGGAATGGATACAAATGTACTGATTCATCTGTCAACAGCGCTGGTCAGGCCTAAATTATCCTACGCGCAAGAAGTTTTCTTCAATGCACCCAAATATTTACTAAAAAAGATTCAGAGCTTGGACTGCAAAAGTCTTAAAATTGCACTAGGTGTACCAACTCATGCTTCTACTCTGGAAACGTACAAAGTTGCTGGAATTCTACCTTTAAACAATCATCGTGAGCTAGCTACAGCAAAGTTTGCAATTAGAACTACTTCACAAGCGGATAATTTTGTGAGCAAAGAAATTAAGATCAGGTCTGATACTGACTTTCCAAAACGAGCAAAAAAATTTCATCACAAATTACAGCCGCAACTTACATATCTGGCCTGATCAAACAGTCCAACATAACAATGGATGAAATAGCCGAGAAACCAACGATAACGCCTATCCCTACATGGGAAATGCTAAAGGCCACATTTGATCTCGATTATGCAAACGTTAAAAAAGATATATGTCAACATTACGCTATCCACAACTTGTGAACACATCGATGAAAAGTACCGTACCCACCTCCACATTTTTACCGATGGGTCAGTCTTAGCAAATCAGAGCGCTGGAGCAGCCTTTTATGTTCAAAATTTAACATTAAAAAGTCTTTTTTCATTGGGGCAAATGTATCTATATATACAGCAGAATTGGTCGCTGTTGTTCAAGCGTTGCATTATTTAATAAGCCTTCGGCCTGTGTCATTGAAAGTAGTTCTCTTTGTTGATTCAAAATCTGTATTATATGCCTTACAGTCTTTTGATACAGACACAAGACCTGACTTAATTATTGAGGCAAATCATCTAATACATTGTTTAAAGATAAATGGCTCGGAAATCAATTTATGCTGGGTGCCTTCTCATGTTGGTCTTCATGGCAACAACGTAGCTGACAGAGCAGCTAAGTCCGGTGCCCTCCATTAAAAAATTCCATAGAATTACATGTTAACACCTCGGTAAAAGAAGCTCACAATCGCTAGAATTAGCATCATGGATTCGATTTCATGAACATTTAAATGAAAAATTTGTGTCTCAAAAAAAATCAAACTTTCAGTTCAAAATATCTGTAAAAAATTGCAGTATTCCTCGTTATATCATTTGAGATTAATTGTTATGACATATTTTCGCATTCAACTGAACGCTGTGTGTGTGTGTGTGTGTGTGTGTGTGTGTGTGTGTGTGTGTGTGTGTGTGTGTGTGTGTGTGGTGTGTGTGTGTGTGTGTGTGTGTGTGTTTGTTCGGTGTGTGCGTGTAAGCGTGCGTCGTGTTGTGCGTTGTATGTGAACTCTCATTCGAGAACAGAGATGCACAATGTCCATACAGTGTGACCGTTCCACCTTGGTGCCATGATCGTGTCTAAAAGCCTGTCAACTCTGTCACTTTTCAGGTCTGATCGTCTGTCATTCCATCAGTCATAACGATTAACAAGACGGTAAGGCCATACCGAAACATCTTCCTTTACACTGACTGATGTCTTTCGATACACATTACATATTTCAGATGTTGGATACATACAAATGTGTGATTCATATACGAAAAATATCGAGATTTTTCAGTTGAAACATTTGACCCTGAATGTCGTTTCTTCTTCTTCTTCTTCTGACTTCTGTTTCTGTTTTCTGTTCTTCTTGTTGTTGTTGTTCTTCTTCTTCTTCTTTTTCATCTTCTTCTTGTTCTTTTTCATCTTGTTGTTGTTGTTTTCTTCTTCTTCTTGCTATTCTTCTTCTTCTTCTTCTTACTTCTTCTTCTTCTTCTTTTTCTTCTTCTTTCTCTTCTTCTTTTTCTTCTTCTTCTTCTTCTTTTTTTGTCTTCTTCTTCTTCTTCCTTTTCTCTTTAACATCATCATCATCATCGTCACTGTCGTCGTCATTGTCATCATCATTCTCTTCCTTTTCCTCCTGCTCCCCATCAACACCGTTGTCATCATCATCGTCATCATCATCATCAACATCCACGGGGACACCAGACATCTTGGTTCGGTTCCTGGTTGAACAGAACATTTCTCCCCCTCCTTCCTCCCCCTTCCCCACATGTGACTTCGAGTGTGTGTGTGTGTGTGTGTGTGTGTGTGTGTGTGTGTGTGTGTGTGTGTGTGTTGTGTGTGTGTGTGTGTGTGTGTATGTGTGTGTGTGTGAGTGTGTGTGTGTGTGTGTGTGTGTGTGTAATGTGGTGTGTGTGTGTGTGTGTGTTATGTGTGTGTGTATGTGTGTGTGTGTGTATGTGTGTGTGTTGTATGTGTGTTGTGTGTGTGTATGTGTGTGTGTGTGTATGTGTGTGTGTGTTGTGTGTGTGTGTGCGTGTGTGTATGTGTGTGTGTGTGGTGTGTGTGTGTTGTGTGTTGTGTTGTATGTGTGTGTATGTGATGTTGTGTGTTGTGTGTGTATGTTGTGTGTTGTGTGTGTGTATATGTGTGTGTGTGTGTGTATGTTGTGTGTGTGTATGTGTGTGTGTGTATGTGTGTGATGTGGTATGTGTTGTGTGTGTGTGTGTGTTGTGTGTGTTGTGTGTGTGTTGTGTGTGTGTTAGTTCTTTCAGAGAAACGATAAACCGACATCATGTAAAAAAATCCCATGGCGACGATGAAGGTTGTCCCTGGCAAAATTCTGTGGAGAAAAAAAATCCAACTTTCATAGGCAAATATAAACAAAGGCAATCAGAAACAAAAAAAACAAAAAAAAAAGAAAAGAAAAGAAAGAAAAAAGTATTGGTGGCGCTGCACTGTGGCAATTTGTATCCTTGTATGAAACAGCCCGAGCTTTACACGGCAAATTGGTAATGGCAGAAATAAATGAAATTGCACAGCACCAAATCATATAACTAATAATCAGTGTATTCATGTGTACCTTCATTTTCGTCCGCTAAACAACGAAAAAACACCCGCCTCTTCATATGTGACCCGTTTTAACAAAATGAGTCCTAAGGTGAAAATAACAGATTTTAGGATATTATGATTTTCAAAATGTCCAGATTATTAACTTTCTTTTCATATGAAATTTATTATTCTACTCCTAAAAATTGGGAAGTTATGGGTGTTTGAAGTGTGTAACATAGCAAAATGCCATTTTGAGAAAATCAAGTTTTAAAATTGTCACCACTTCAGTGAAGTTTTACCTTAGCAACAAGTATTTCTACTTCACCAATCTTTACCAAATTTTGTACCATGGTAAAACACATCATGCCACAATAGCACACAAAAATTGGTGTGAAAATCTACTGTAATTGTCTTGTTATTTAAGTTCATATATCCCTTTTTCTGACACAAAAAGCATGCCGTTATCTGGTTAAAACGCATTTTAAATACATTTTCCGATTGAATGATAAAGTGCTGAGTGCATGTACATGTAATTGCAAGATTAAATATTCCATTTTTGATGAAAAGTAAAAATTGACAAAATCGACCCATCACACCTTTTCCGGGCCTCTACGCTTTCCGCTGCCTGCGAGTTAGGACTCATTTCGTGAAAACAGGTCACATATTTGATGCGTGTGCATACTCATCTTAAACACTCTCGTTCTCACGTTTGTATGCACGCGCGCACATACACATAAACGCACAGTCTCCAAAATGCAAACGTATTACAAAGTCCTGCACACGCATGCATGCACACACACACACGAGCACGCGCACGTGCTTGGCAATGCTGCCTGCTGATTGAAATCGCGTCATGTCTGATCTTCAACAGAGGTATTAGCCTACATAACGGGGTGGGGGAAAAGGGGATCCAGCGATGAAATGATAAATTAATGTGCTTATAAATCTATCTCCCTCCCTCCCTCTCCCTCTCTGTCTCTCTTATTCTCTCTGCCGCTGTCTGTCTGTCTGTCTGTCTGTCTCTGTCTGTCTCTCTCTCTCTCTGTTTCTCTCTTGTGTCTGTCTGTCTGTCTCTCTGTCTGTCTGTCTGTCTCTCTCTCTCTTGTGTCTGTCTGTCTGTCTGCCTGTATGTCTGTCTGTCTGTCTGTCTGTCTCTCTCTCTCTTTGTCTGTCCGTCTGTTTCTCTCTCTCTCTCTTTCTCTCTTGTGTCTGTCTGTCTGTCTGTCTGTCTCTCTCTCTCTCTCTCTCTCTCTCTCTTTCTCTCGTATGTCTGTCTGTCTCTTTCTCTCTGTCTCTGTCTTTGTCTGTCTGTCTGTCTGTCTATCTATCTATCTATCTATCTACCTATCTATCTACCAATCTTATCTATCTATCTGTCTATCTATCTTTCTATCTATCTATCTATTTATCTATCTATTTATCTATCTATCTATCTATCTATCTATCTCCTTCTCTTTCTGTGTTTCTCCCAATGTCTCTGTCTCTCTGTCACTGGTGTGTGTGTGTGTGTGTGTTGTCTGTCTGTCTCTCTCTTTCGCTCTGTCTGTCTGTCTGTCTGTCTCTCTCTCTCTCTCTCTGTCTCTCTCTGTCTGTCTGTCTGTCTGTCTCTCTCTCTCTCTCTCTCTCTCTCTCTCTCTTCTCTCTCTTCTGTTTCTCCCCTTTCCCCTCTCGACGGGTACGATTGTCAAAAGGGTAAACGTCGCACTTACAATCGAAAGGTCCGAGGTTCGATCCTCCTAGATACGTCCACCTGGTGGGTGAAGGGTGGTGATTTTTTTGTCCGATCGCCCAGGTGACTATACATACAGACCTGTCAGTGCTTATGCCCCTTTGCGTGTGTAAGCATCATTTTTCAGCCATCGAAAGTCCGTTGTTAGACGTAGGCCTTCCCCAGCTGCTTCCATTCACTTTGTTCCACCGCTTGTCCTCTCCAGTTCTGGTCAAATCCATCTAGGTCCTCTCTCCATCTACTTTTCTGTCTTCTTCTATTGCGAGTGCCGTCTGTTGGTATCTAGAACGTGGTTTTTGTTGTCCAACCATTGTCCATTCTCCGGGTAAGGTGTCCTGCCCAGTTCCATTTCAGTTTGTTGATGGTTTCCAGGATGTCTTGCGCTTTTGTTCTTTTTCTGATCCACTGAGCGTTTTTGTGATCTTTCCGGGTGATACCAAGTATGACTCTTTCGTGTGCTTGCTGCACGGTTCTTAGTTTCAAAGCGAGTTGGGTTTTTTTTGGTTTTTTTTTTTTTTTTCCCGTTAGATTCCACGTTTCTGCACAGTGACTGTGGGCAGATTGCATAGTTCGTAGACTTTTCGTTTCAGAAAACTTGGAATTTTGTCATTCTTGACAACCGAACTTGCTCTTCCGAACGCTTGTCAGCCGAGGGTTATCCTACGTTTGGTTTTTTTTTCCTCTTTGGAGGAGGATTCTGCTGAGATGCGTTGGCCTAAGTAGATGTAGTGGTCAACTATTTCTAGCTCTTGATTCTTCGTTACTTTTCCGGATAGGTTTTCGATGTTGTTGTTGACCGTAATTTTGTGTGTAGACGTACACAATACCACATATGCATGTTATAGATCCCGTAAGTCATGTCAGTGGCTGGTTTAAAATATGGAAATATGAAAACGCCCAGCATGCACGCCCACCAAAGATGCAGAAGACTGTACAAAAACAGTGTGGAATGTGGCCAGTACTGTACAAAAACAATGTGGAATGTGGCCAGTACTGTACAAAAACAGTGTGGAATGTGGCCAGTACTGTACAAAAACAGTGTGGAATGTGGCCAGTACTGTACAAAAACAGTGTGGAATGTGGCCAGTACTGTACAAAAACAATGTGGAATGTGGCCAGTACTGTACAAAAACAGTGTGGAATGTGGCCAGTACTGTACAAAAACAGTGTGGAATGTGGCCAGTACTTTACAAAAACAGTGTGGAATGTGGCCAGTACTGTACAAAAACAGTGTGGAACGTGGCCAGTACTGTACAAAAACAGTGTGGAACGTGGCCAGTACTGTACAAAAACAGTGTGGAACGTGGCCAGTACAGTACAAAAACAGTGTGGAATGTGGCCAGTACAGTACAAAAACAGTGTGGAACGTGGCCAGTACAGTACAAAAACAGTGTGGAATGTGGCCAGTACTGTACAAAAACAGTGTGGAATGTGGCCAGTACTGTACAAAAACAGTGTGGAATGTGGTCAGTACTGTACAAAAACAGTGTGGAATGTGGCCAGTACTGTACAAAAACAGTGTGGAATGTGGCCAATACTGTACAAAAACAGTGTGGAATGTGGCCAGTACTGTACAAAAACAGTGAGGAATGTGGCCAGTACTGTACAAAAACAGTGTGGAATGTGGCCAGTACTGTACAAAAACAGTGAGGAATGTGGCCAGTACTGTACAAAAACAGTGTGGAATGTGGCCAGTACTGTACAAAAACAGTGAGGAATGTGGTCAGTACTGTACAAAAACAGTGTGGAATGTGGCCAGTACTGTACAAAAACAGTGTGGAATGTGGCCAGTACTGTACAAAAACAGTGAGGAATGTGGTCAGTACTGTACAAAAACAGTGAGGAATGTGGCCAGTACTGTACAAAAACAGTGTGGAATGTGGCCAGTACTGTACAAAAACAGTGAGGAATGTGGCCAGTACTGTACAAAAACAGTGAGGAATGTGGTCAGTACTGTACAAAAACAGTGTGGAATGTGGCCAGTACTGTACAAAAACAGTGTGGAATGTGGCCAATACTGTACAAAAACAGTGAGGAATGTGGCCAGTACTGTACAAAAACAGTGTGGAATGTGGCCAGTACTGTACAAAAACAGTGTGGAATGTGGCCAGTACTGTACAAAAACAGTGTGGAATGTGGCCAGTACTGTACAAAAACAGTGTGGAATGTGGCCAGTACTGTACAAAAACAGTGTGGAATGTGGCCAGTACTGTACAAAAACAGTGTGGAATGTGGCCAGTACTGTACAAAAACAATGAGGAATGTGGCCAGTACTGTACAAAAACAGTGTGGAATGTGGCCAGTACTGTACAAAAACAGTGTGGAATGTGGCCAGTACTGTACAAAAACAGTGAGGAATGTGGCCAATACTGTACAAAAACATTGTGGAATGTGGCCAATACTGTACAAAAACATTGTGGAATGTGGCCAGTACTGTACAAAAACAGTGAGGAATGTGGCCAGTACTGTACAAAAACATTGTGGAATGTGGCCAATACTGTACAAAAACAGTGAGGAATGTGGCCAGTACTGTACAAAAACAGTGTGGAATGTGGCCAATACTGTACAAAAACAGTGTGGAATGTGGCCAGTACTGTACAAAAACAGTGAGGAATGTGGCCAATACTGTACAAAAACATTGTGGAATGTGGCCAATACTGTACAAAAACATTGTGGAATGTGGCCAATACTGTACAAAAACAGTGTGGAATGTGGTCAGTACTGTACAAAAACATTGTGGAATGTGGCCAATACTGTACAAAAACAGTGTGGAATGTGGCCAATACTGTACAAAAACAGTGAGGAATGTGGCCAGTACTGTACAAAAACAGTGTGGAATGTGGTCAGTACTGTACAAAAACAGTGTGGAATGTGGCCAGTACTGTACAAAAACAGTGTGGAATGTGGCCAATACTGTACAAAAACAGTGAGGAATGTGGCCAGTACTGTACAAAAACAGTGTGGAATGTGGCCAGTACTGTACAAAAACAGTGTGGAATGTGGCCAGTACTGTACAAAAACAGTGTGGAATGTGGCCAGTACTGTACAAAAACAGTGTGGAATGTGGCCAGTACTGTACAAAAACAGTGTGGAATGTGGCCAGTACTGTACAAAAACAGTGTGGAATGTGGCCAGTACTGTACAAAAACAGTGTGGAATGTGGCCAATACTGTACAAAAACAGTGTGGAATGTGGCCAGTACTGTACAAAAACAGTGAGGAATGTGGCCAATACTGTACAAAAACATTGTGGAATGTGGCCAATACTGTACAAAAACATTGTGGAATGTGGCCAATACTGTAAAAAAAACAGTGTGGAATGTGGTCAGTACTGTACAAAAACATTGTGGAATGTGGCCAATACTGTACAAAAACAGTGTGGAATGTGGCCAATACTGTACAAAAACAGTGAAGAATGTGGCCAGTACTGTACAAAAACAGTGTGGAATGTGGCCAGTACTGTACAAAAACAGTGTGGAATGTGGCCAGTACTGTACAAAAACAGTGTGGAATGTGGCCAGTACTGTACAAAAACAGTGTGGAATGTGGCCAGTTTGTCTTACAGTTTGACTGGATTTGTACATCATCAAGGTTTGGCGCCTCTTGACGACGACGACGACGACGACGATGATGGTGGTGATGATGGTGGTGGTGGTGGTGATGATGGTGATGGTGGTGGTGGTAGTGGTGGTGGTGGTAATGATGATGATGGTGGTAGTGATGTGATGGTGATGATGATGGTGGTGGAGGTGTGGTGGTGGTGATGGTGATGGTGATGATGATGATGACGACGATGATGATAACGACGATGACGACGACGACGATTATGACGACGACGATGATGATAATGATGATGATGATGAAGATGATGACGACGACGCTGATCATGATGACATCATGACGATGATGATGATGATGACGACGACGACGACGATGATGATGGTGATGATGAGGAGGAGGAAGAGGATTCTTCTTCTTCTTCTTCTTCTTTATCGTTAATGTTATTATCGTTACTATTATGATCATTATCATTATTATCATCATTAATATTTCATACGTATAACCCCCTTCAATAAAGGAAGCTAGGCCAAAATTGAATAATTCGTATTCGTATTCGTATTCGTATTCGTATTCGTATTCCTGTTTCCCAGACCTTGTCCAGAGTCATGTGCGACCTTCAGCGAATGTGGAGACGTCGGAGTCAGACCTAATTCCCTGCAACCTTCCCTCTCCCTCACTCTCACCTTCCCTTCCACAAATCCCCACCTAAGCTGCTCTTTCCCTTCCTCCCTCTCTCCCTCTCTCCCTCCCTCACTGTACTCTATCCCCTCCCACGCCCAGCGGTGACATGGTGACCAGTGACAGGTGAGAGCACTCACAATACTCAATCTCCCAAGAGCCGATTAGAATTTTTTTTACCCAGGCTCTGGGGGTTCAAACCGGTTCAAAACGAGGGCAGACTTCTCAGCTGTGCTGCGTGTCTCTCCTTCTTCAGAGATGGAAACAGGTGCCGATGTTCAGCATAACGGTCTTGATCAGAGGTACATGAACGAAGTTTCCTTATCAATGATCTTCTTGTGTCTGCCTCCATCAAGACTGTCTCGTTTTGTTTTCTTTGCTGTCCAAGAAACTCTCAACATTCTTCTTAGAACTCACATTTCCACCGCCTCAATTTTGTTCTGGCTTTGTTTGTTGACTGTCTATGCCTCACAACCGTATACGAGTAACATTATCGGTTCTATATAACATTCAAGAACTCTCTTCCTGATGTTATTTGATAGGCATTTGTTGGTAAGAACGCTTTTCATCTTCTTGGATGCTGTTTTGGCTTGGCCGATTCTGCTGGATGTTTCTGATGTGCATAACAATAATAATAATAATAATAATATAATAAAATAATAACAATAATAATAATAATGATGATGATGATAACAAGGTTTTCCGATTGGATGTCTGAAGTGTAACCCATGCTGGTCATTGGTGTTTCGCTCAGGAGCTAAATAACCCGACTAGCATGTCATGAGCAGAATATACATCAGCCCTTTCATACTCACACACTCTCTCCTCCCCCTGATTTTACAAGCCAGACTGGGTAATGGAATTAACCCTGTCTCTCCCTCACCCTATCCTCCAGGAGTGAAAGGGTTAATCTCCCGTTACGTCCATTGTCAGACATTGCTGGGACGGCAACCAAGATGTTTGCTCCACTTCAGCAGCATCCCACTAACGGTCTAAGCAAGGGAAGCAATCGAGTATGACTGTCGGAACGTCGTGATCGGACTACGGATAAAAGAACGTTGGGCTTACCTCCCTTTGAAACCTCTTGACCCAGCGGACAGGATGAGAACAAGACCAACTTGAGATCAGTTCTCTGTTTAAAGATTCGTTTTCTTCTTTGTTTCCAGTGGACTGGTTGTGTGTTGTGGGATGGCACGTCATTGCCTCGATGTGTTAGGTGTAACGAAAGTACAGAGATTATCAATGGCTCCTTGACAGGGAAATATGGGTTTATCCCTTGCAAAAGTCAAAACGAACACACACACGTGCACACACACAAACAACACACACACACACACACACACACACACACACACACACACACACACACAACACACACACACAACACACACACACGACAAAATAAAACTTTTCACTCGACAGAATAAACGGTCTTGTCTAAAAATACGAAACGAAACAAAACAAAAAACTTTGAGGAAGATAAGGGAAAAAAAAGAAAGAAAAGAAAGAAAAAAGAAGGAAAGAAAGAAAAGAATGAAAGAAAAGAAAGAAAAAAGGAAAGAAAAGAACAGAAAGAAAGAAAGAAAGAAAGAATGAAAGAATGAATGAATGAATGAATGAATGAATGAAGAAAGGAAGGAAGGAAGGAAGAAACGAAAGAAAGAAGTCCAAAACAAGTGTGACTGCTCACGTTCAATCAAACAGGAACCAGAAAAAAAAAACGAGAAAAAAAAAAAAGAATAAGAACGCGTATTTAATACAACCAGAAAAGACAGGTGCAAATTTTCGGCCAACTGGCCTTCGTCAAGCATAAGATCATAAACAAACAAACACCAGATACAAAAATCAGGAGTTTTTTTTAAAGAAGTCAAACAGCGCCAGTGAAAATGCAGTAAACTTTCATGAAACTAAGTTTTGAACATATATTGTATCTGGTGTTTGTTTTGATTTGATTGATTTGGTTCGGTTTTTACGTCGACACCCACTTCAGGTGATATGCCAACGGGGATAACCATCCCAGGGAAGTGGGACCTATCTAATCCTACACTGACACCACCAAAACAACAATGATGTTAAGATGGGACGGCGAAAAGGCCAGATTTAATGTAGAGCACCCCGGGATTCGAACCCACAACCATTAGCAAGTGAATCCGATGTTCAAACCAACTGAGCTACTGGGCCCGCTTATTTGTTTTTTGTGATCTAACGCTTGAAAAAGGGTCCAACTGGTCGAAAATTTGCGCCTGTCTTGTCTGGTTGAAAGAAAGAAAGAAAAAGAAAAAGAAATAACAGAAGAAAAAGAAGAAAGACTACTGATGGCTGGAGGAACAATCCAGAAGGCACCATCACAAAGCGTTGTGTCAGTATTCATGTCGTTCAATAGGAAGATCCTATACTTTCACAGCAAATGACACGTTTCGTCCTGTGTAGAACTAACTCGTCACACCAGAAGTCTGGGATGGCACGAAGAGAGGGGTATCCAATATAAGCTGAACGAGCCACCCAAACTTTAACCCTTTGACCCCCGCACCCTATCCACCAACTGCACAAACGTAACCCTTTGATCCGGCTATACCTCTGACGTAAGACCTCTGCCTTATCAGCATAGCGCTCCGTGTAAAAAGGTTAAAAGGTCAGATTTGTTGACCCACAGAGAGAGAGAGAGAAAGAGAGAGAGACAGAGACAGACAGACAGACAGAGACAGACAGACAGACAGACAGACGGACGGACAGACAGGCAGGCAGGTAGACAGACAGAGAGAGACAGACGCAGAGGAGACAGACAGAGAAGGAGAGATAGACAGACAGACAGAAAGACAGAGAAAGAGAGAGGAGAGATAGATAGATAGATAGAAAACAAATTAGATAGACAGACAGATAGATAGATAGATTGATAGACAGAACAGACAGATAGATAGATAGACCAGAGAGAGACAGACAAGAAGAAGATAGACAGCAGACAGAAAACAGAAAAGGAGAGGGAATAGATAGATAGATAGATAGACAATTAGATAGACAGACAGATAGATAGATAGATAGATAGACAGACAGACAGACAGATAGATAGATAGATAGATAGATAGATAGATAGATAGAGACAGACAGACAGACAGACAGACAGAGAAATGAACAGGCAGGCAGCAGACAGGCAGACAGGCAGACAGGCAGACAGACAACACAGAAACAGAGACAGAGACAGAGAGGAGAGAGGGGAAAGTACAACACAGAAACGCAACCATTAAAAGCTGATCAGCAGAGAAAGGTGTGAACTTGAGCATCATGTCATTACAGGCCCGATCACGTCTCTCTCCGCTCTAACATCCCCTAACGACCGCCACTAATTCTTGGAGTGGCTAGTTTGAAAAAAAAAATCCGTTCCATCCCCACTCTCTGTCTGTGTCTCTGTCTCTGTCTGTCTGTCTGTCTGTCTGTCTGTCTGTCTCTTCTCTCTCTCTCTCTCTCTCTCTCTCTCTCTCTCTCTCTCTCTCTCTCTCTCTCTCTCTCTCTCTCTCTCTCTCTCTCTGCCTCTCTCTGCTTCTGTCTCCGTCGTGTCTCTGTCTCTCTGTCTCTGTCTCTCTGTTCTCTGTTTCTCTCTGTCTCTCTCTGTTCTTCTCTCTCTCTCTCATCTCTCTCTCTCTCTCTCTCTCTCTTCCTCTCCTCTCTCTGCTCTCTCCTCTGTCCGCTCTCTGTCCTCTCTGTCTCGTCTCTCTGTCTCGTTTCGTGTCTTTCTCTCTGTCTCTGTCTTCTGTCTCCTGTCGTGCTCTCTTATTTGTCTAGTCGTGTCTTTCTTCTGTCTCTGTCTTCTGTCTCTGTCTCTGTCTGTCCTGTCTCTGTCTCTGTCTCTGTCTCTGTCTCTCTGTCTCTGTCTGTCTGTCTGTCTGTCTCTCTCTCTCTCTCTCTCTCTCTCTCTCTCTCTCTCTCTCTCTTTCTCTCATAGCATTGTTTGCTCCTGCTGCAATAAACATTAGGGAAATCTTGATGGGTTTTTTAACCCTTAGTGTCGTGTATTTGTTCTTTTTCTCTTTTGTATACGCTTGACAAGGGCCAGTTGGCTGAACATTTGCACCTGTCTTATTCATCATCATCATCATGTGCCCTGCCGCATGGCGTTGGCGATCATGGCCCTCCATACGAATCTATCCCTTGTCACCGCAAGCACATCCCCCACCCTCTCTGTCCTCAGCTACCCTGCAAGTCCGTCCAATATTTTCTCCCTGGGTCTGCCTGGTGTTCTCTTTCCCTCCAGATTTCCTGTTGTGACCAGGTGCTCTAATTTCTCTTGCCTCATAAAATGTCCTACAAATGTTGCTTGTCTTTTCCTAATCTTCTTTGTTAATGATCTTCTTGTGTCTGCCTCCTTTAAAACTGTCTCGTTTGTTTTCTTTGCTGTCCATGGAACTCTCAAAATCTTAGAAACCATATTTCGGTTGCCTCAATTTTGTTCTGACTTTGTGTATTGACTGTCCACGCCTCACAACCGTACAACAGTATCGGTTCTATATAACACTCAAGAATTCTCTTCCTGATGTTAATTGACAGGCATTCCTGTCTTATTCTGTGTAATAAACACGCGTTCTCATTCTGTTTTCGTGTATTTCGGGAGAAGAGTGAAAGAATGGTTAAGACTTTCGCCTGCCAGTAACTATACTCGATGTTCCAGGATTCCCTCTCCCGTTAAAGCCTTGGCTTTTCTCCTCAGCTTGACCGGAAAATTGAACTGGATGTCTATCCTTCGGAAAGGGGACGAAAAACGAGTCAGACCCGTTTGCCTTCTGGTCTGCGCAAGTTAAGGGATCCTACAGCGGTTGAAAATCGTGAAGAGCAGGGCTCATGTTCAACTGCCTGGGCATAAAATATTGGAGAGATAGGTTCATTTCCCAGGTCCCTCCCATTCAAAGCCATTTAGCTTTCTTGCCTATCTGAAGTCTTAGTTAACCCTTTGACTCCCGCACTTTATCCCCGGACTGCAAAAACTTAACCTTTTGACTCCCTCACACTGGGAGGGTGAGGGAGTCAAAGGGTCAAGTTTTTGCTTTGCTAGCATGGCTGACAATGCAGGATGCTGGTGGACAGGATGCGGGAATCAAAGGGTTAGAAAAAAGGGGAGGGGGAAGGGCGCGTACCGTGATAGCAATGAGGAGAGCAGCCCGAGTTTCACAAGCGTGGTCAACCCACTGTGATTGAAATTAATATGAATATAAATATGATTCTGATTATAAAAGACGGATCGAAGAAACATACAGAAATAGCATCATCTTACACATCCTATCACAGCACAGCATGGAAAGTACAACGGAGAGGAGAAAGAGGTGAGACTAATCTTAGTGATAGCTTGGTCGAAGCAGCAGGGAAGTTTTAGTCTTTTTCTCCTAACTTTTGTATTTGGTGTGTATTCGTTTGTGATCTTGCGTTTACGCTTGACAAAGGCCAGTTGAACAAAAATTTGCGCTTCTCTTGTCTGTCGTATTAAATACGCGTTCTGATTCTATTTTCGTGCTTTTTTTCTGGTTCTTGAAGACGTAAGGTTTTAGAGTTCTCTGACAAGAGGATAAAGATGGCAGATCAGAACTGTATGAAAGAAGTGAGTTCCATTTGGTCTGTCTCTCCTTGTAATGACGTCTATTGTCAAGTAGTGGGCAAGATCGTCAGAGTATGCAGTTTGTTCAAGACGGATTGTTCGCACTGGGTCAATTGCACATGCGCCCCCCCCCCCCCCCCCACACAAACCTGCAAGCAATTATATGACAGATTCCTTAAACCTGTGCAAAACCCTAAGATCCCACGGCAGCTGAAAATCATTAAGAGCAGAGCATTGCCCAGCTGCCTTGTATAAAACATCGGAGAGATTCACCCCTTGAAGACCAATTAGCCTTTTTGCCTTTCTGAAGTCTTGGTAAAAAAATGTGAATGTGAATATGAAATTGAAGCGAGGGAGAGGGATGGGCGCCGCCCTCGTGGTGCTGGCCCTGGGAATAGTTGAGGTCTCTGCCACCTCACTCCCCTACGACCTCAGGGTTATGGACTATCTAGGCAGGACCTTAGGACTTGGCCAGCTCGTGGCTTTATGTGCAGGCTTAAAGCTTGTGCCGTGATCATTCTGGATTTTCTCCATCACATGGCACCTGTGACGTTAATGCATATGGAATCCATTCCGAGCACGGAGACTTTATCTTGAGAAACAGAAACTGAAACTGATGTTGCCGGCTGGGATTGAGCTCGAGATATCAGATCTTGAATCCACGGCTCTTACTGAAGGAACCAACCAGCCCGTGGCTGGATCGTCAGAAAAGAGACTTTGTTAGAATGGTTTGACCATCTGGGCCTTTGTCATTGTTACTGTTGTTTAAAGCCAGGCCAACTGCATAGAGCCATATCAGGGCTATAACCGCTTCAAAACATACAAAACTTCAACAGGAAGAAAAGAAAAAAGAAAACTTAGTACACATATCAATGCTGTCGTGCACATAATCTAAGGACATGCCCCTGGCGATGACCATTCCGTCCAATTTATCGCACAGGGGTTTAAAAAACACACCTGAATACAAATATAAGCATACATAAGGACATCAAAACATATATAAAAACAGGCATAAATTACCTAAAATTGCTTCCGCATATCTTACCTCCCTAGAGCCAAAAATGCACTTAATACATATACCCAATTATCAATCATAAGAAACAGTACGTAAGAACTTTATGGAACACATACAGGTGAATGGACCAAAAAGGCAAGAAAATGATAGGTAGAAATGACAGAAAGCAAAAGAATAAGGCAGAAACAAAGAGAGTGACAGAAAAGAGGAAGTTTCTAGCACAGAATTTCCAGAAGATGGGGATACTACTTATACTGAAAGAGCCCCCGGCAACCCCAAATGTGTGTGTGGGGATGGGCTTTTAAATTTTTGTGAACAACTTGAGACATCTAGATAAAGAGAGGGAACACCCACAATACAAACACTCTCTTGGAAAAAGATGTCGGCGAATCTTTAACCGAGAACTGATATTGAACTGGACTTGTTGTCATCTTGTCCACCGGGCCAAAAGGTTTCAAAGGGAGGTAAGCCTAATGCCATTGTAACGGCAGTCTAATCACGACGTCCCGACAGTCACAGTCGATTGCCCCCCTTGTTTAGTCAGCCCGGGGACGGGGGGGGGGGTGCCGTTGAAGTGGAGCAGACATCTTGGGTTTCCATCTCAGCAAGGGTTCAACGACATATTTAATGCGAACTTAACCCTTTTGCTCCCTCACAGCTGTCCATTCGCTCCCTTCCCTTGTCCACCAGCTTCCTTAACCTTTCACTCCCTCACTCTATTCATCAGCTTCCTTAAATTCCCTCACCCTATCCACCAGCTTCGTTAACCCTTTCACTCCTTCACCTTACCCACCAGCTTCGTTAACCCTTTCACTCCCTCACTCTATTTATCAGCTTCTTTAAACCTTTCACTCCCTAACCCTATTCACCAGCTTCTTAACCCTTTCACTTCCTCACCCTATCCACCAGCTTCCTTAACCCTTTCACTCCCTCACCCTATCCACCAGCTTCCTTAACCTTGCTAGGGAAGCAAAAGATCCTATGTTCAATTCCAGCTTGGGCGGGGCAGGGATCTTCTTCACCCTCACCCTCCACTTTATCTTAGTGGTGGTCTGTGTGATAGTCTTTCAGACGAGACGATAAGCCAAAGTCCTCTGCGCAGCATACACTTCATCATCATCATCATCATCAATCATCATCATCATCATCATCATCATCATCATCATCATCAGTCCCGTAGTCTGGTTGACCGTTGGGGCACCACTGAAGATGTTGCAACCAACTTCCTCCACTCCTCACGGTCCTCAGCTTTCCGCAGAATGATGTTCCATTCAAGGCCAGTCCACTCTCTGATATTGTCTTCCCATCTTTTTCTCTGTCTGCCTCTTCGTCTCCCTCCCTGAACTGTTCCCTGCAAGACGGTCTTGGCCAGTCCAGATGATCGTGTGACGTGCCCGTACCACCTCAGTTTGCGTCTTTTCACTGAAGTCAGGAGGTCTTCATACGGCCCGATGGCGTTTTCGATTCGGGTTTTCACTTCCTTATTGGTTAAATGATCTTTGTTCGAGATACCAAGGAGTTTGCGGAAGCATCTCATCTCCATTGCCTGTATCCTTCTTTCAATGTCTGCTGTTTATGGTCCATGTTTCGAATACACTTAGCGCGTTTAAAAGGTCCCAAGGCAAGATGTAATCGGATATCATCTTCCAGAGATAACAAACATACATGTAGACAGAAAATAAGTGGAAAAGAGGCGCTATAGCATGAGAGTGCATTTTTGTGCAGAATGTTGCTAGAGACAAATTATTTTGGTGTCGTGGGATCTTTACCGCGCACTAGGCGCATGCTGCACACGGGATCTCAAGTTTATAGTCTCCACTATACAACACATCCACAGGATGAGGGGACAAAGGGGTTAAAATTTCTCAATGTATACAGGAAGCTGGTGGATAGGGTCAGAGGATGAAACAATTAATTTTCCCTAAAGTACAAATAAAACTGGTGGATAAGGTTAGGGAATGAAAGTAATACATTTTCATTTAAGTAGGCAAGAAGCTGGTGGATAGGGTCAGGGGATGAAATAATTGTATTGCCTTGAAGTACAAATAAAGCTGGTGGGTAGGGTCAGGGGATGAAATAATTAAAGTGCCTCAAAGTACAAATAAGCTGGTGGATAGGGTCAGGGGATGAAATAATATGCCTTGAAGTACAAATAAAGCTGGTGGGTAGGGTCAGGGGATAAAATTATATTGCCTTGAAGTACAAATAAAGCTGGTGGATAGGGTCAGGGGATGAAATAATATACCTTGAAGTACAAATAAAGCTGGTGGATAGGGTCAGGGGATGAAATAATATGCCTTGAAGTACAAATAAAGCTGGTGGAAGGGTCAGGGGATGAAATAATATGCCTTGAAGTACAAATAAAGCTGGTGGTAGGGTCAGGGGATAAAATTATATTGCCTTGAAGTACAAATAAAGCTGGTGGGTAGGGTCAGGGGATGAAATAATTAAAGTGCCTCAAAGTACAAATAAAGCTGGTGGATAGGGTCAGGGGATGAAATAATATGCCTTGAAGTACAAATAAAGCTGGTGGGTAGGGTCAGGGGATAAAATTATATTGCCTTTAAGTACAAATAAAGCTGGTGGATAGGGTCAGGGGATGAAATAATATACCTTGAAGTACAAATAAAGCTGGTGGATAGGGTCAGGGGATGAAATAATATGCCTTGAAGTACAAATAAAGCTGGTGGAAGGGTCAGGGAATGAAATAATATGCCTTGAAGTACAAATAAAGCTGGTGGGTAGGGTCAGGGGATAAAATTATATTGCCTTGAAGTACAAATAAAGCTGGTGGGTAGGGTCAGGGGATGAAATAGTATGCCTTGAAGTACAAATAAAGCTGGTGGAAGGGTCAGGGGATGAAATAATATGCCTTGAAGTACAAATAAAGCTGTGGTAGGGTCAGGGGATAAAATTATATTGCCTTGAAGTACAAATAAATCTGGTGGATAGGGTCAGGGGATGAAATAATATGCCTTGAAGTACAAATAAAGCTGGTGGATAGGGTCAGGGGATGAAATAATATGCCTTGAAGTACAAATAAAGCTGGTGGGTAGGGTC
>JAPXFY010000020.1:43207754-43210254 GCA_030674185.1 Monoplex corrugatus | reverse complement strand
CAACAGTATAAAACATCATTAACAACAAACAACACAAAACAACATTAACAACAGCAACATAAAACAACATTAACAACAAATAATATTAACAACAAGAACGTAAAACAACATTAACAACAAACAGCATAAATCAACATCAACTACAACAACATAAAACAACAACAACAACAACATAAAATAACATTAACAACAACATAAAATAACATTAACAACAAACAGCATAAATTAACATCAACTACAACAACGTAAAACAACAACTACAACAACATAAACAACATTAACAACAACAACATAAAATAACATTAACAACAACATTGACAACAACAACATAAAACAACAACATTAACAACAAACAACATTAACAACAATATAAAACAATGTTAACAACAACAACAACACATTAACAACAAACAACATAAAAACATTAACAACAAACAACATAAAAACATAACAAAAAGCATAATAACACATAGCAACACAAACAACATTAACAACAACAAACAATTTAACAACAACAACATAAAACAACAAACAACCTAAAGCAACATTAACAACAACAGCATAAACAACATTAACAACAAAACAACATAAAATAACATTAACAACAGCAACATAAAACAACATTAACAACAACAACATAAAACAACATTAACAACAAACAACATAAAACAACATTAACAACAACAACATAAAACAACATTAACAACAACATAAAACAACAATAACAACAACAGCATAAACAACATTAACAACAAACAACATAAAACAACATTAACAACAACAACATAAAACAAAATTAACAACAACAGCATAAACAACATTAACAACAGCAACATAAAACAACATTAACAACAACAACATAAAACAACATTAACAACAACACAAATAACACATTAACAACAACTAAAAACTTAACAACAACATAAAACATTAAAACAACATTAAACATACACAAACATAAAACAACATTAACAACAACAACATAAAACAACATTACACAACATTAAAACATAAAAACAACAGCATAAACAACATTAACACAACAATAAACAACATTAACAACAACAAAAACAAAATTAACACACAACACAAAACAACATTAACAACAACATACAAAACAACAAAACAACATTAACCCAACAACACATAACACAAACCAACACAAAAACTACAACACAACACAAACACATACACAACACATAAACACAACATTAACAACAACATCAAAACAACATAACAAACAACAAAAACAACATTAACAAAACTAAACACATAACAACAACACTAACACAACATTACAACAACATAAACAACAAAACACAACATAACCAACAACAACACAAACAACAAACAACAACATAACAACAACAACATAAAACAACATTAACAACAACAACATAAACAACATACCAACAAAAACAAAACACAAAATACACAACAACATAACAACAAACCATTAACAACACAACAACTAAACAACACAACAACAACTAACACAACACACAACACAACATAAAACAACATTAACAACAACAACATAAAACAACATTAACAACAACAAAAACAACATAACAACAACAACATAACAACAACATACACACAACAACAACACAACACAACATAAACAACAACATAAACAACATAACAAAAACACATAAACACATAACAACAACAAACACAAACAACATTAACAACAACAACATACATAACAACACAAACAACATTAACAACAACAACATAAAACAACATAACAACAAAACCAAACACAAACAACAACCATAAACAACAACAAACAACATAAAACAACATTACACAACAACAACATAAAACAACATTAACAACAACAAACAAACCACATAAAACAACATTAACAACAACAACAATAAAACAAACAAACAACTAAAAACAACATTAAACAACAACATAAACAACATTAAACAAACAACATAAAACAACATTAACAACAAACAACATAAAACACATTAACAACAACAACATAAACAACATCACAACAACAACAAAAAAAACATTAACACAAAAACATAAACAACAAAACAACCATAACAACAAACAACATAAAACAACATTAACAACAAACAACATAAAAACAACATTAACAACAACAACATAAAACAACATCAACAACAACATAAACAACATTAACAACAACAACATAAAACAACATTAAACAACAACACATAAAACAACATTACAACAACAAACAAACATAAAACAACATAACAACAAAACAACATAAAACAACATTAACAACAACAACAAACATAAAACAACATTAACAACAACAACATAAACAACATTAACAACAACAACAACATAAAAACATTAACAACAACAACAACATAAAACAACATTAACAACAACAAAAAACATAACAACATAAAACAACATTAACAACAACAACACAAAACACAACCATTAAAACAACATAAAACAACATTAACAACACAACATAAAACAACATTAACAACAAAACAACATA
>JAPXFY010000020.1:43202754-43205254 GCA_030674185.1 Monoplex corrugatus | reverse complement strand
CCCATTCAGCTAGCATAGAAGCAGATACAAAGTACAAAAACTTTAAGCTCAGAACACTCCTCAAAATTTGTCAAGATGTTATAAAATTTGCTAAAGTCTTTGAAGGTGCCTTATTCTGTTTATTGCCATATATCCGAGCTAAACTGCATTTATTTTGCAATATAATGCATCGTTGAAAATAATAACACTGCTCATTGTCTTTCCATCTTTCTTGTAAATGGTAATAAGAATCATTGTGAATGGGGGGGAAAAAGGAAAACTACAATATTTGAGAAATTGAATTTGAAACTATTGTGTGCTCCTCTTTCTGCGATTGATACAGAACAATACAAAAGTAATACGAAAAACGATGCAGACTAGTACATGACAGTGAAAATATACCTTTTAACTCTTTGACTCCCTCACCCTATCCATAGCATCCTGCGTCGTTATCAATGATAGCAAAGCAAAAACTTAACCCTTTGACTCCCTCTCCCTATTCACCAGCTTCCTGCAGGACTATTGAGCTGACTGTTACCCACTTTTGGGAGAATATTTAGCTGACAGGGATTTCAACTGATATGCTTAAGTGATATTAATTTTTTTAAGGGTTTAAAGTTTATTCATCGAGTGAAACTCATTGTATTCGGATAGTTCCATGTACGCTCCACCCAAATCTGCAGGTAAATTGTCTGGCACATACCTTTGAGCCAGGCAACTCCATATGCGCTGGCAAGGCCTTGAGACGAGGAGGTAAGAAAAGAAAGGAGAGGACTCATCATCAAACACTAAGCCGACACCACCAGCATGATTGGGGCAGTCGAACAGACCAGTTTGTGTTGTCGGCTGGGATTGAACTCAAGACACTAGGTCTTCAGTTCACATGTCTTTCGGCGGAACAAACTACCTACACAATCACCAAAACGAAAAAGCAAAAATACAACAACAACAACAAAATAAATAAAAAATGAAATAAGATAAATGTACTCGTTTCCTTCTCAGGACGCAGTTAGACACGCACGTATACACACACGCGCACGCGCACACGCGCGCGCACACGCACAGAGAGAAACACACACACGTACACACACAGAAACACGCACACATTATTGTTTTTATTATTATCATCATCATATATTATTATTATTATATATTATTATATCATTTATTATTTATTATATCATATCAATTATTATTATTGTAATATCATTATTATCATTTATTTATTTATATACATTATCATTTATTTATTTATTTTTCTAATTCAACTTATGAATATGCTTAAACAATGACCACAATACAAATAACATAACAACCAATGACACACCACACACACAACAACACACACACACACACACTACACACAACACACACACACACACACACACACACACACACACACACACACACACACACACACACACACTCACTCACTCACTCACCACACACACACACCACACACACACACATCACCACCACACACACACACTCACACACACACCACTCACCACACACACACATCACCACTCACTCACCCACTCACACACACACACACACACTCATCATCACTCACTCCCACACACACCCTACTCACACACCACCACCTCATCCAACTCACTCTCACTCACTCACACACACACACTCACACACACACACACACCACTCACTCACTCACTCACTCATCACACACACTCACAACACACACACACACCTCACTCACTCTCACACAATTACACACACACACTACTACTCCACATCACACACACACACAACACACACACCAACACAACACCCCCCACACACTCACACACCAACAACCTCATCACTTCACTCACTCACTACAACACTCACTCACTCACTCACTCACACTCACTCACTCACTCACTCACTCACTCACACATACATAAGGACCAATGGAAAAGCAGAAGCTTATATTAGGGCTTTTCTGTTCTATTCTACTCATTTGTTCGTTCGTTCGTTCGTTCGTTCGTTCGTTTCGATTATTTGTTCGTTCGTTGTTTGAATCATTCGTTTGTTCGTTCGTTTTTCTTTCGTTCGTTCGTTCGTTTGTTCGTTCGTTTTCGTCGCGTTTGTTCTTTCCTTTGTTTGTTTGTTTATTTGTTTGTTTGTTTATTTACTTGCTTGCTTCCTTGTTTGTTTTTGTTTGTTTGTTTGTTTGTTTGTTTGTTTGTTTGTTTTGTTTGTTAGCGGGATAAACGGAAGATGGTCAAAAACGGAACACAGCTTCTTGTCATCAAAATCTAACACACATTATGACTCGGAGGAAAATAGACTGGTACAGAAACACACTAAGCTCTGAAAACGGAAAATTCCTTATTAAACAAGTACAGATATAGATAAACGAAAAATAAACATAGAAATGAATAAATACATAAATAAATACAACGCAAATGAATAAATGCATGACAGCGCAAGGAGAAAGGTGTTGGTTTCCCATGTCGACGGATGTGAAGAAACACCCTCTGGGTATCTCAAATGCGGAGGAAGAGGGCAGTGTGCC
>JAPXFY010000020.1:43175254-43187754 GCA_030674185.1 Monoplex corrugatus | reverse complement strand
GGTTTGGTCGTTGTTGGCGATTGCTTTGGTAAATGATGGGAGTGTGTGCCCTGATGTGAATCTTGAATCAAGATTTGGCCCTGATGTTGTCATACTTTTCATTATGTCAGTGAAGGGCAGTGTGGATATGTGATTCTGCTCTCTTCGAGTGGTTACTGGTTGGAGATGGTGTTAGGCCAGATGATTCCTCTGATTCTTAAAAGGTTTCTTGTGTATAGGATTGACAGCTTGATAAGGTCGCTCTCTGTCATCCTTCATCATTCTGAGCCTTAAAGTGGGGTGAAAAGGACACGGCTCTGGTACAATTCCACTGTGTATTTGTATTGTATTAGGGGGAACTGGTGAGATGACTGTTCCCTGACATTCAACCCTTAAACCTGTCCCATCATGTTGTGCCATCTGCCGTCACTCTGCATGAGGGGATTTCTTGTCTTTCACCGACCACCATGTCATCCAGTCCTCCAGTCATCTTACCAGGCGGCGGATGCACTTTGGAGATGGCCAGCAGAGCTGGACAGGCTAAGAAACCATTCAGCTTTCTTGACGACCCGGGGAGAGTTCTTCGGTGTTATATAAAACCGATGTTGTTGTACAGATGCGAAGGTGGACAGTCAACACGCATAGTCAACAAGATTCAGGCAGCTGAAATGTAGTTTCTAAGAAGAATGTTAAGAGTTATATGGAGAGCAAAGAAAACAAACGAGACAGTCTTGAAAGAGGCAAACGCAAAAAAAATATTAATGAATAGGATTGGGGAAGGACGGACAACATTTACAGGACATTTTATGAGGCAAGAGAAATTAGAGTACCTAGTCACAACATGAAACGAAGAGGCAAAAAGAGCACAAAGTGGACCTAGAAAGAAAATACTGGACAGACTTGTGAAGTGGATGAAGAAAGAGGGTGGAAGATGAACTTGCAGCAACAAAAGATAGATTCCTATGGAGGGCCATGATCGCCAACGAAAGAAAGCAGGGCACATGCTGATTTGGGGGAACCTCCACACGTTGTTCAGCATTCTGAGCATGTTGATGGTCTTGCCGAGACGATGCTGGATGGTGTTGTCTGCTCATCCATCGTGTCTCCCTCAGATGAAGACACTGCATGTCCTCCTTCAACTTCATCTTTGGCAGGAGTCCTACTTCACACTTCTGCAAATATACGTATACAACAAATAGCATTGATGTGTGTCTGTACAGACCTTGTACACATACAAAAGCATAACGGACAAAACATTCTTTTACATGAAATTTTCTCTACTCACGAATGTAAATATGAAATCAACGTTCGAGGAAACCACCATCATCACCATCTACCAAACACCAACCGCAACCACCACCACCACCACATCACCCATCACCATCACCAACCACCAACTACCACCACCACCACACGCACAGACAATAGGAATACATTTGATACCTTCTCCTTATTGACAGATGACTGAAGAAACTTCATGAACAACGTCTAAGCTAGACACCATTCCAGACATCCCCAGAACGGACGGTACTGATGAGTTCTAGGACTTTTCTGCTTCACAGCAAAGGACGAAAACTGACGTCTGCCTTTGTCAACGTGGCTGACAAACCACACAGCCACACATCTAAAGGCCCTGACTGTATTCGACGAAGGTAACTGAACAGAATGTGTGCGTGCGTGTGTGTGTGTGTGCGTGCGTGTGTGTGTGTGCGGCGGGTGGCGTGCGGTCGTGTGTGCGCGCGCGTGTGTGGTGCGTATGTGTGCACGTGTGTGTATGTATGCGCGTGTGAGCGCGTGTTTGTGTGCGTGGTGTGTGATTGTGTGTGTTGTGTGTGCGTGTGCCTGTTATGAAAAGCGCGCGTGCGTTAAGTTTCTATGTATGTGTGGAACGACAAATTACCAAACGCCCAAGTCCTAGCATGTGCTGGTCTTCCCACCATGCACACACTGCTCAGACAACGCAGGCTGCTCTGGTTTGGCCATGTGCGGTGGAAGGATGACCGTATCCCAAAGAATAACCTTTACGGTGAACTAGCCTCCGCAAGAGATCTGTTGGCCGCCCCCAAAAGTTGTCTGCAAGCGCGATATGAAAGCTTTGGACGTCAACAGAGCGAGCTGGGAAGACAACATCCGATCGCAATAGATGGCGCAGTGTGCTCCAGAAACAACTCGGGTTGGGAGAAAAGATAGACCTAGCTGATGTGAGAGCCAGGTGGAAAGCAAGCTCTAGTGAAAGCAATCCCATGTCAGCATCCATACATGCATCCAATGTCGCAGAGACTGCCTTTCCCGCATCGGCCTTACCACACTAGGGCGCCTCATCCATAGTCGACGTCGACTGACGGAGGCCTACCATTACTAAACCCTTCTCATGGGCGAAATCTTGAGGTTTCTACGTAACTTAGAAAAAAATCTCCGGAGATTTGAACCCCAGTCCTCTTGCCTAACAGGCGGTGATATTGACAAGTATACTACTGAGGATCACAGAAATGGTCATCTGTTGTGAACTTGACCACACAGTTTCAAACGCTGTGTTGATTCTTCTGCTTTCATGCGACAAACGCTACGAAAGCCATAACCCAAAAATCTGTATTTAAAACAGAGTATGGCCTAGTGGAAAGTGTACGCGCCTAGAAATCCAAGTTATATTCCCATAGGACGGTGATTTTTCTCTTCCCTTCAGTACACCTTGAGCGGTGGTCTGAGCGCTAGTCTTTTAGATGACACACTAAACCGAAATGCAGTACCCGAAAAGGAGTGTGGATGCCGGAGGATCTTTAGTACAGATGGCATCCCCGACTTCGGAAAATTCAGTGCTAGAAATTTCCTCCTTGCTCTCATTCTGTTTCTTCCTTGTTCCTTTTCTTTCTATCATTTTTGCTCATCATATTCTGCTATGCGGGCCTATAGGCCTATAGAGCTATTTGTGTTCTGTACAGTCTTTCATGCTATCTATTGATATTGATTGTTGGTACCGGTGTTAACATTTTTGGCTCAGGAAACACGAGAGGCAGAGGCAATTTTCGGTAATTTAGGCCATGTTTTTATATGTTTAGTGTCGTTGGTGATCTTTATGTTTGTGTTCAGGTTTTGTTTTTAAAACTTCATGGAGATAGATCTAAGGGAACGATCAATGCCGGGAGCACATCTTTAGATTAGTATGCAAATACATTGTCAACTGTACTTAATTTCCTTTCCATTTTTTTTTTTTTTGTCAGGGTCATCGAGATGTGTACATTTTGCTATGGTTGTAGCACTGATATAGCTCTGCGCAGGCAGCTGGGCTTTAAATAGTAATAATGATTGTAATAAACGGAGATGCTGTAAGCAGCAATTATTTTGGGCATGTTGAACATCTGGGGCAGCAAAGTTTTCCTTGGCAAAAGAAAACACCCTAAGGTAAACGAAAATACATGCATATAGATATAACAAAGGGAGGTGGCGCCGTGCGATGGCGATGTGCTTTCTCCATGAAGGTCAACCTCCATTTCACGAGGTAAAACTGCGTTACGTCTAAAAACAACGAACCCAATGCCATCCAATCCAATCCAATCTAGTTTGTTCGATCAAAGCGACGAGAAAATTGTCCAACGGATATTTTCTTTCTTATTGTGAAATGTTAGGTATACAGCGCAAAATGGTACATCCTTCAAACCAAGAGGAGTTCATTTTTAAACATAAACAGAAAAAATCCCTAATTTGACTGCAGTGACCTGAAATGCTGAAGTTTCCAAAACACTGTATCTGCTATTTCCTTTTGAATCTGTTCCAGATTCGTGCGACTGTGCAACCGTTCAGAGACTAATAGGCTTATTTGTACGTAAAGTGCGTATGACTAATTGATTGTCTGTTTTGATTGTTTGTTTTTCCGGTGTGTGCATGTGTTTTTGTTTTCCTATGAAAGCGAGTTTTCTACACGATTTTTCCAGAGTCAGTTCTTTTGTCATGGAATCTTGTACTTCCATCCATCTGTCCGCCCCTGTCTATCGACATGTCTCAGCATGCATCCACTGTCTACCTTACATGTCTGTATCCATTTATGTTAAATCATCTGGATTTTTTTTTTTTCTATTTGTCTATTAACGTATTTTTTGTAAGTCTTTGCACATACAATTTTGGTCTCACATTGTTGCAGTTTGCCCGCAATGACCTCACACCACGCCAGGATAGTAGCGTACGCTCTGCATCGTAAAAAGCAGCAGCAGCAGCAGGAAGACCAAACCAAGTAAGTCTTCCATAACATATGTTATAGAAACCAGAAAAAAACATAAAGGAGAAACCAAACAAAACAAATAAAACAAAACACGCGAAAAATATGTAAAATAAAAAGAAGGAACAAAAAGATGAAGAAGAGGAAATGAAAAAGACAAGGGATCACTAACAAGAAAGGCAAGGACAACAAGAAAAAGAGAAGAATAAGATGGAAAAACAAAAACACAACAAGAACAACAACAGATACGGCATAAAACTGAGCAAGAAGATGAGGAACAATCACAAAACTTGCACTATAAAACAAAACAACACAAAACCAAAATTAAAACAAAAACAGCAAACAAGTAGAGAAACACACTAAACAAGAAAAGCCGACCAATATGCAATGTAAAAAGAAAATCCCTGATTATCATTACGCAGTTGAAAACAACAGCCAGAACAGGAACAACATGGAGAAACAGAAATGGAAACAAAAACAATGGCAACAAGCAAACCAAGAGAACAGCAAGAGCAGAAACGATAAGCAGAACGACAACAAACAGAAAAAGGACATCAATGATAACAACAGCGACAAAAACACCACCAGCAAAATGCCAAAAAACAGCATGGAGAAGAAGAGTAAAAGGGAAAACCTCGAGAATAAGAAGTACATCAAGAACAATTATACCAATAAGAGGAGGATCAAAGAAGCTAGAAAAGGAAAACAAAAACAAAAGCAAAATAAAGCATTGAGGCCAAAGGCAGAACGAGCATAAACTAGGCAACAAAATTAAACGCGAAAACAACAGAAAGACAAGTAGACCATGATTAATAAAACTACCAACAAAATAGAATAAGAAAACAAAAGAAAGAGGAATGTATGATCAAGAAAACAAGGAGGAAACAAATAAACAAAACAGAACTAAGACATGGCAACAATTGAAACAAGAACCTAAGAACACGATAACAAACAAAATCACGAAACAAAAAGAAGGGAAACAAAGAAACAAAAGGAATAGGAGAAGAAACATTTGGCGGAAATGCAAAAGAAAGCCAAGAACAGAAGAAAAAAAAGCAAAGAAATAAGTAAATGGAACAAGAAGACAGGGGAAAAAAACATGGGACAAGACAAACGAAAGAACTGGAATACAGATGAAGACACGAGGCAAGAAGGGCAAGTAAAACAAACTTGACCCCACAATCGAAAATAACCGAAACATACACCTAAACACAGAGCAAACCAAAGTACACAAAAAGCAAGCCTCCTTCCATCCCACCCCCACCCCCAAAATATATGTCAAGAAAAAGAGGATAAAAATAAAGATCAAGAAGAAAGATCAAGGGTAGAAGAGCAAAACCTGACATCATGGAGTACATTATCATTATGATATTATCAACAAATGCCAGCGTGGCAACACCACAACACCAACAGGAACAGGAAGAAGAAAATACAAAGCAGAACTAATACAAGACAAAAAACAAACGAAAACAGGAAAACAACAAGAGCAACAAGAACAAAAACGAAGCCTTACAGCACCAAGACCGCCAACATGAACAAGAAAAGAAAACTTTAAAATGTTGAGCAAAAACAAGACAACGACGGCGACGAGAACAACAACAACGAGAATAACAACGAGAACAACAACGAGAACAACAACGAGAAAATACAACAATAACAACGAGGGGTAACGACGACAACAACGACAGAAACAACGAGAATAACAACGAGAACAACGATGAGAACAACGAGAAGAAGAACAACAACAACGAGAACAACAACAAAAACGAGAAGAACAACAATGCTGACCACGAGAAGAACGACGACGACAACGAGAAAAACAACGACGACGACAATGAAAGAAACGACAATGAAAAAAAACGACAATGAGAAGAACAACTTCGACGACAACGAGAAGAAAAACAACGAGAAGAACAACATTGACAATAACGAGAAGAACAACAATGACGACAACGAGAAGTACAACAACAACGACAATGAGAACAACTACGACGACAACGAGGAGGAAAACGACGACAACGAGAAGAAAAACAACGACAACGAGAACAACGACAATGAGAACAACTACGACAACGAGGAGAAAAACGACGACGACAACGAAAAGAACGACAAGGACAACGAGAAGAACAACGACAACGAGAAGAACAACGAGACGACAACGAGAACAACGAGGACGACAACGAGAACAACGACAACGAGAAGAACGATAACAACGATAACAACAGCAACAACGAGAACAACAACAAGAACAACGAGAACACCAGCAACGAGAACACCAACAACGAGAACCCAACAACAAGAACACCAACAACGAAAACAACCACGACAACAACAATAACCAGAACAACAACAACGAGAAAACAACTAGAACAACGAGGACAACAACAACGAGAAAATCATCGGGAACGACAACGAGAAAACGAGAACAGCAACGAGAACAACAAGAACGAGAACAACGATGACAATGAGAAGAACAATAATGACAACGAGAAAAAAAACAGCAACGACGACAACGACAAGAAGAAACAACAACGAGAGGAACAACAACGACAGTGAGAAGAACGACGACAATGAGAATAACGACGACGACAACGATAAGAAAATCGACGACGACAACGAGAAGAAAAACAAGAACAACGAGAAGAACAAGGACGACAACGAGAAGAACAAGGACGACAACGAGAAGAACAAGGACGACAACGAGAAGAACAAGGACGACAACGAGAAGAAAAACAAGGACGACAACGAGATGAACAACGACGACAACGAGAAGAATAACAACGGCAACGAGAAGAACAATAACGACGGCAACGAGAAGAACAATAACGACGGCAACGAGAAGAACAATAACGACGGCAACGAGAAGAACAATAACGACGGCAACGAGAAGAATAACAACGGCAACGAGAAGAACAATAACGACGGCAACGAGAAGAACAATAACAACGGCAACGAGAACAATAACAACGGCAACGAGAAGAACAATAACAACGGCAACGAGAAGAACAATAACGGCAACGAGAAGAACAATAAAACGGCAACGAGAAGAACAATAACGACGGCAACGAGAAGAACAATAGCGACGGCAACGAGAAGAACAATAACGACGGCAACGAGAAGAACAATAACGACGGCAACGAGAAGAACAATAACGACGGCAACGAGAAGAACAATAACGACGGCAACGAGAAGAACAATAACGACGGCAACGAGAAGAATAACAACGGCAACGAGAAGAACAATAACGACGGCAACGAGAAGAACAATAACGACGGCAACGAGAAGATACAACGGCAACGAGAAGAACAATAACGACGCAACGAGAAGAACAATAACGACGGCAACGAGAAGAACAATAACGACGGCAAAGAGAAGAACGACAACGAGAAGAACAACGACGACAACGAGAAAACAACGACGACGACAAGAACAATAACGACGACAACGAGAAGAACAATAACGACGACAACGAGAAGAACAATAACGGCGACAACGAGAGAACAATAACGACGACAACGAGAACAGTAACGATGACAACGAGAAGAACAGTAACGACGACAACGAGAAAACAGTAACGACGACAACGAGAAGAAACAATAACGATCACAACGAGAACAACGACGAGAACGAGAAAAACACGACAACAAGAAGAGCAACGACGAGAGGAACGAGAACAACGATATCAACCAGAACAACAACAACGAGAACAACAACAAGAACAACAAAAACGAGAACAACAAAAACAACGAGAACAACAAAAACAAGAGAACACCAATAACGAGAATACCAACAACGAGAGCAACAACAACGAGAACAAAAACGAGAGCAACAAACGAGAGCAACATCAACAACAACGAGAGCAACAACAACGAGAACAAAAACGAGAGCAATAACAACGAGAGCAACAACAAAAACAACGAGAACAACAACGAGAGCAACAACAAAAACAACGAGAACAACAACGAGGACAACAACGAGAACAACAGCAACGAGAACAACAGCAACGAGAACAAGAAAAACAAGAACAACAGCAAAGAGAACAACGAGAACAACTACATAAACAACATCAACGAGAACAACTACATAAACAACAGCAACGAGAGCAAAAACAACGAGAACAACAAAAACGAAAACAACAAAAACAACGATAACAACAACAATGAGTACAACAACGAAAACAACGAGAACAACAACGAGAACAACAACAACGAAAACAAGGACAACGAGAAGAACGACAACGAGATCGACGACGACGACAACGAGAAGAACAACGACGACGACGACGAGAAGAACAACGACGACGAGAAGAACGACGACAACGAGAAGAACAACAACAACGAGAACAACTACAACAAGAACAACTACAAGAACAACAACGAGAACAAGAACGACGAGAACAACAACGACGCGAACAACGAGAACAACAACGACGCGAAAACGAGAACAACAACGACGCGAACAACAACGACGAGAACAAAAACGACGAGAACAAGGACGACAACGAGAACAACAACAAGGACGACAACGAAAAGAACAACAACAAAGAAAAGAACAACAAGGACGACAACGAAAACAAGGACCACAACGAGAACAACAAAGACAACGAGAACTAGGACTACAACGACGACAACGAGAAGAACAACGACGACAACGAGAAGAACGACGACAACGAGAAGAACGACAACGAGAAGAACGACAACGAGAAGAACGATGACAACGAGAAGAACAACGACAACTACAACAAGAACAACAACAACGAGAAGAACGACGACAACAACGAGAAAAACGACGACGACAACTACGACAGCGAGAAGAACAACAACGACGACAATGAGAACAACGACGACAACGAGAAGAACGACTACAACGGGTTAAATAGTCTGTCAGACAGCACATGGCAGATTTGGTGAAGCGCATAAGGGATTGTCAGAGTGCAACGAAACCCTCATGAACAAACTCCAAACTCGAAGCAGCATATCTCAACAGTCCGATGAGGCTATTTACATGTCTGTGTGATGTTAGGTAGGTCTGTGGTGAAGCACTTATGGAGTCATTCTGGCGGATCGATACAATAAACAAATAAATGACTACATAAAGACGTAAACAGCCAAACAAACATACGAACAAAAACAATAAATAGATAAATAAATAAATAAGTTAAAATTGAAATCAAGCCACACAGACAGCATTTAATTAAAAAATTAAGTGTATTAAACTATTAAAACAAAACACCATGAAATCAATCAACACGAACGTAAGTTATTCAGTCAATAAATCTATTAATGGCAGTGCTAGACAACAAAATCTGTTATCTTTCTTAAAAGAAGATGGGAAAATAACAACAATAACACCATCAGCACTTATACAGCAATAACAATAGACAGAACATCATAAAGAAAACAACAAATCAATCTCGGACAGAAAAGAAGCCAAAGACATACGCTTTTAAACCGACTGAGACTGAAAAGCTGTGTGACTCAATCTGTGTGAGAACAGGGTCAGTGGGATCTAGTAATTAAGGGACGTCCCCAAATTACTACAAGCAAAATATGTAGTAATTAGGGGACATTTTTTAAAATTACGTAATTTGTACGCAATGGTATAGTATCTTAAGCTTATTTTGTGATTTTGAGCCAATTTTAATTTTGTGTATTTTGGGGACGTCTCCAAATTACAAACACGTCCCCTTTCTACTACGGTACACGTCGAATTGTCCCCTACATACTACACAGGCACGTTCACACACACAGACACAGACACACACACACACACACACACACACACACACACACACAAGCGCACACACAAGCACACACACACAACACAACCACACACCACACACACACACACAACACACACACACACATACACACAACACACACACACACTACACACACCACACACACACACACACACAACACACACACACATACACACACACACACACACACACACACACAACACACACACACACACACACACACCACACACACACACACACACACACACACACACACATACACATCCTTGTGTCTCTGAGAAATTAGCCCAGGGAAGTCCTTTGAGATACCCAAGTCGATACACGTGTTCAACCTTTCGCTTCCTCACTCTCTCCAACAGCTTCCTTAACCCTTTCACTCCATCACCCTATATCCACCAGCTTCCTTAACCCTTTTCATTTCCTCACCCTATCCACCAGCTTCCTTAACCATTTCACTCCCTCACCCTGTCCACCAGCTTCCTTAACCCTTTCACTCCCTCACCTGTCCACCAGCTTCCTTAACCCTTTCACTCCCTCACCCTATCCAACAGTTTCCTTACCCTTTCACTCCCTCACCCTATCCACCAGCTTCCTTAACCCTTTCACTCCCTCACCCTATCCACCAGCTTCCTTAACCCTTTCACTCCCTCACCCTATCCACCAGTTTCCTTAACCCTTTCACTCCCTCACCCTATCCACCAGCTTCCTTAACCCTTTCACTCCCTCATCCTATCAACCAGCTTCCTTAACCCTTTCACTCCCTCACCCTATCCACCAGTTTCCTTAACCCTTTCACTCCCTCACCCTATCCACCAGCTTCATTAACCCTTTCACTCCTTCACCCTATCCACCAGCTTCCTAACCCTTTCACTCCCTCATCCTATCAACCAATTTCCTTAACCCTTTCACTCCCTCACCCTATCAACCAGCTTTCTTAATCCTTTCACTCCCTCACCCTATCAACCAGCTTTCTTAATCCTTTCACTCCCTCACCCTATCCACCAGCTTTCTTAATCCTTTCACTCCCTCACCCTATCAACCAATTTCCTTAACCCTTTCACTCCCTCACCCTATCAACCAGCTTTCTTAATCCTTTCACTCCCTCACCTTATCCACCAATTTCCTTAACCCTTTCACTCCCTCACCTTATCCACCAGCTTTCTTAATCCTTTCATTTCCTCACCCTATTCACCAGCTTCATTAACCCTTTGCGTGTGCGTGTCTGTGCTTGCGTGTGTGTGTGTGTGTGATGTGTTTGTATGTACACTACTTTCATTTACTGGTACGTGTGTCTGACTGTCTTTGTATTGATTGCATTAGTGGTACTGACATGGCCACCCTCTCCCCTCCCCTCCCACCCCCATCCCCACCCGACCCCACCCCACTCTTTTTTCTTTTTTGTGTTAGTGCAACGAGCATTCTCTGAAATGGACTGTTTGCATTATATAAATGGAATTATTATTAGTATCATTGTTATAAAACTACGAATGAGAATTAAATCAACATGAAGAATGGTGTGGGAGGGGGGAAGGGGAGGGGCAGGAGGGAGGGGAGGAATTCCGTCAGGACCTGTCGTGCCGTAGTCTTGGAGACAAATTCCATGTTGATTCAAGTGAGTGTGCCATTCCTCAGCTAATGGCCACTTCCTGTAGTAAACTCGCTGCTTTGTTGTCTGACGGCGTATTCGAAGTTTGTTCAAAGAGGTATTCATCGCTCTCGGACAAATCCATATGCGCTCCATCCAAATCTGCCAGCTGTTATATGGCAGACTCCCTGGGGTCTGCACACAACCTTATGCGCTGGCCAGTTCTTGAAATGGGAAGAGTGGGGGAAGGATCTATGAAACACTGTGTTGACACCACCAGAATGATGGAAACTGTTTTATAATCTTTTTTCGTTTCTTTTTTTGTTTGTTTGTTTTTTGTTTTTTGTTTTTGTTACAATGAACCTGAGGGCAGCAATGTCAACTTTGTATCTTTGGAGCTCTCGTGTTACCAAGGCGGTTCTTCTTTTTGGTCGGTTGGCCTCTTTTCTATCTAGGAGAGTTCGCACGTTCCAAGCAGCAACAATTTACGGGCTTGGCGGTCAGTTTCCGGTGGCGGTAGCCTGTCCGAACTCAGAGATTCTTAGCCCCATCTGCTCCATTCCCTGTTTGCCCGCTACCTTGAGCAGTGGTTCTACAGCCGCTGGGGACTGAGGGCCATTGTTTACATGTGTCTGTCATGTTTGTGAGGGGGGTTGGCGCTAGGTGCCACGCGCATAATATGTAAGTTGCTGTTGTTTGCACAGAGCATTAACAACTCTCTCCATCTGCCTCCACAAGTCCAGGACAAACCGAGGTAAGTCAGCTGTTGTCATAGGAGACACAGACGGCTGTACAGTTACTGTAGATGGCAAACCGCAGCATATGACCAAAACCACAAGCAGTGCTCTGTGGCAACGCTTTTTGTGCAGTATGCGTCTGCGGGATTTTCTGTCTGGGTTTACTCCCATAGCCTTTCCCCACCCAAGGGGTAACCCACAAGGCAGCGGAGACAGGTGCAGGTCGTA